>JADRCH010000116.1:3257327-3355558 GCA_019843965.1 Rhynchomys soricoides
GTGTGTGTGTCCATGTGTATGTTAATGTGTCTGTGGAGTCCAGAATATGGTGTCAGATCCTTTCGAGCTAGAGTTATAGGTGCTTGTGAGCCCCCTGATGTGGTGCTGGGAACTGAAACTTAGGTCCTCTGTAAGAGCACTGTACACTTTTAATTACCATAAGAGCCATTTATCCAGCCCCAAAGTATTTATTTTAATGTTTGTCTTTTACTTGGAAATATTTCAGGATAAAGATGCAAAAATTAGCTTCTTACAGAAGGCCATAGATGTGGTTATGATGGTGTCAGGAGAGCCCTTGGCAGCCAAACCAGCTAGAATTGTGGCTGGGCACGAGCCTGAAAGAACCAATGAGCTGCTTCAGTTGATTGGCAAGTGCTGCCTCAACAAGGTAGGTGGAAGCCTGCCTTTTGAAGCCTTCCTGGTAGGCAGCTTGTCCTGGACTGGCAGAGCTGATGTGGACGGCTTTCCTAGTTCATGCTTGGGAAGCCTGTGAAACAGGGGTGTGAGTGGGCAGGACCACTGCTGGGAGCTGCTCAGTCTCCTGGGGGGCTGTGAGGGATGCAGGAGCCAGAATCTGCTTTTGATGGGGCTTGAGGTAGTTTTCTGTTGGGTAAATCCAGGCAACAGTTATCTCAGTTGGCGTAAGTTTTGTAGTTTGACTACATTGATGATGTGTGGCCGTCACTGTGGTCCATTCTTCATTTGCAAAACTCACTTTCTGTACCCATCCCCTCCCCCTCCTTCCACCCTGGTGTCAACCTTCCCCTCTCTGCTGTTTTGAGTCCGACTGTCCATGGATGTGACACTAGCATGGAGCCCGCAGGGTTCATTCACAGTGTATCATGGGCCGATTTTCTCCCCACTTGGTTAGCAATACTCTGGTGTGTATAGACCACATTGTTTATCCATTCGTCTGTTAGGGGACATCTGTGTTGCTTCCATATTCTGAGCCCAGAGTGCCACTGTCCCTTTAGACCAGCTTTTAGTGCTTTTGGTGTAAACCCATGAGTGCTGTAGCTGGGTCATGCTGATTATTGGGTGTGTGATTTTGGGAGGAGCACCACACTGGTTTCCGGAGCACGGCACACTTTGCGTCCACAGCGGTTCACAGGATCCACTGCTCCCTCATCACACCTGCAATTTTAGCATTTCTTTTGTAGTAGCTATACTAATTGATGTGTGCTCATTAGATCCTGGGATTCTGTTTGAAGACATTTGTAGTGCTGTGTGGGTTACTAGAGCCACGCATATGTCCACACTGACATTTGGATAGAGGGGCCACAGGATCATTAGCTTGGGTGTCATTAATAATGGCTCTCAAACGTCGTGCTTTGTCACTAACATTTTTGCTTAATAGTTTATCTCCGAATGTCCTTCCTGGTAGGAAGAAATGTGTTTAATGAGCTGTCCTTGAGTGCCCCATTCTCTGTTTGTACTCACTAACATCATTCTCCCTTCCCTGGCATGGCCAACCAGCTCTCCAGTGATGAGGCAGTAAAGAGAGTCTTAGCTGGAGAGAAGGGAGACTCAGGAGGACGGGCCCAGCGGACGTCAAAAGCACAAGAGCCCGACAACAAGAATGTGAAGGAGGAAGAGTCCAGAACACACAAAGAGGTGAGCTGTAGGATGCTTGTCTTTGACACACCAAGTCTGTATAACTAAAGCCAGATATTAAAAATGATGGCCATGTCCACATGCTTTTCTTCAGGATAATCGAAGCTCTGAGGTCAAGGAGAGAAGCACAAGTGCACAGCACAAACAGAAGGAGGAACTGAAGGAAGACAGCAAGCCTCAGGAGAAGGAGAGGGACAAGGAGAAGGCCAAGGAGGCTGACAGAGACCGACACAGAGACCCTGACAGGGACAGAAACAGAGATGGAGAGCGAGAGAAAGCCAGAGCACGGGCCAAGCAGGACAGGGACAGAAACAACAAAGACCGGGACAGAGAGGCAGAAAGGGACAGGGAGAGGGATAGGAGGAGTGAGGGTGGGAAAGAAAAAGAGAGGGCGAAGGACCGGGACCGCGACCGAGACCGAGACCGTGACAAGGGAAAAGACCGGGAACGGCGGAAATCGAAGAATGGAGAACACACCCGGGATCCTGACAGGGAGAAAAGCAGAGATGCAGACAAGCCAGAGAAAAAGGCATGGTCACGATAAAGACTTCCTTTTCTTCTTTCAGATTTATTTATTAATTATTTTTATGTTTATGTGTGTGCTTGGATGAACGTTTGTGCACCATGTATGTGCAAGAGGCCCTGGAGGCCAGAATAGGGCGCCACATCCCTGGTGCTGGAGTTGGAGGAGGTTCTGAGCTTCTGTGTGATGCTGGTAACTGAACCCAGGCCCTCTGCAGGAGCAGCCAGTACTCCTAACCCTGAGCCATTCCTCCAGCTCTGAGGCCTGTTCATGGAGAGTGTGCTGTGCTCTGCAAAACAGCATCTGCCCTGCCTTTGCTTTTAAAAATACTTTTTATTTTTAATTTTTTTTCTATTTGTGTGTATGTGTGAATGCATGTCATTATGCTAGAGTCACATGGGTGACTATGAGCTGCCTGATGTGAGGTGCAGGGACTCTTAACCACAGTGCCATCTCTCCAGCTCCTGAACCTGTTGTCTTACTTAGGGTTTCTGTTGCGGTGACGAAGCACAATGACCAAAATGCAAGTTGAGGACAAAAGAGTTTATGTGGCTTACATTTCCAGATCATAGTCCATCATTGGGGGAAGTTAAGATAGGAACTCAAGCAGGACAGGAACCTGGAGGCAGGAGCTGATGCAGAGACCATGGAGGGGTGCTGTTTACTGGCTTGCTTACTATGGCTTGCTCAGTCTGCTTTCTTATAGAACCCAAGTGTCCAGGGATGGCACCACCCACAATGGACTTCCCCCCCCCCCATTAATACTAATTGAGAAAACGCCTTACAGCTGGGTCTCATGGAGGCATGTTCTCAACTGAGGCTCATTCCTCTCTGATGACTCTAACTTGTGTCAAGTTGACACACAAAACCAGCCAGGACATCTGTCATCCTTATAATAAGCTTTGGAAAACTTGGAATTGTGAATTATGGCAGTGTTTGATTTCTTGAAGTAATCCAAAGAGATACCAGTTTCTTGCTAGGTGTCTTTTGGAAGAATGTATTTATTTATACTCTGATTGTTGTCACATATGGGTGCATGAAGTGTGTGTAGATGTGGGTGTGTGCATGCCGTGGAGACCAGAGGACAACTCTGCAGAGTTGGTTCTCTCCTAACCTTTAGGCTTCGTTCTGAAGATTAAACTCAAGTTGCTGGGTTTGCATAAAAAATGCTTTTACTCACTGAGCCATCTTATTGGCCCAGTTCTTAAAAACTTTAAAGGTGCTGGGCAGTGGTGGTGCACGCCTTTAATCCCAGCACTTGGGAGGCAGAGGCAGGTGGATTTCTGAGTTCGAGGCCAGCCTGGTCTACAGAGTGAGTTCCAGGACAGCCAGGGCTACACAGAGAAACCCTGTCTCAAAAAAAAAAAAAAAAAACCCAAAAAAACCCAAAACCAAAAAACCTTTTAAACATTTTTGTCACTTATTAATAGTAGCTCAACCATTTAACTTAGCATTCTCCAGTCAGTTTAAAAACATATTTAAAATATCCTTAAGTACGTACTCCAGGTGGTATATTCACCATTGAATTCCTGGCACATAGTAGGTATGCAGTAGACATTAGGTCAAGCAGAGAATCAAGCATCCAGGCAAGGGATGCTTCAGGTCCCGGGTCTTTGGACGCTGTTGATCAGTTGGTGGTGGCTATGGAGGGTTTAGAGCGCTGGAAGACAAATCCAGAGAGGAGGCCAGCGAGACCCTGCTGTCAGATGTCTTCTGTCCAGAGGCTGACAGTTCCCTGCCAGGCCTGTAGAGAAAGCAGCAGTTGGGAGCAGGAGCTGTTACTGAGACCCTGCTCTGCCTCACTAGATTATTCAAAGGCCCTTCACCTGCTATCATGTGCCATATTCCACAGGTGGCATATTCTACAGGTGGCATCAGCTGTATGAGTGGTTTCCTCCAAGCATGGATGTGACTGAGCTTATTAAAGATTAGAGCTGCTTTCAAAGGTCTTCACACATTCTAAGTGTCAGAAGACTCATTTTCCTGTAATTCTTGCACAGTGGCATTTCAGGTAAAATTAAGGTTGGTCAAGGATTCCTTTGCCTCCTCACTGCTTCCTGAGTCCAGTGACTTTGGGACCTGCCCTGTGGATGGGTTGCGTACCAATCACTTTTCCCATCGCTGTGACAAATACCTGACAAGAAACAGCTTTCAGGAAGGTTTCCTCTGGCTTGTAGTTCCAGGGTGTAGTCAGTCATGGTAGAGAGGACATGACAGCAGGCTCTAGAGACTTGGCTGAGAAGTCTCTAGACTCACCTTTTCCTTTGTTCTCTTTCTGGGACCCCAGCCCATGAAGCAATGCTCCCCGTAGTTGGCATGTCTTCCCAGTTCAGTTAAATCTAGATAATCCATTGCATGTCCAGAGGTTCTTCTCCCAGATAACTCTAGAGCCCAGTGGATATCAGCCATCCTAGGTCTGGACTCCTTTTCCATATGACCTAGTGGCCCCGTATGCACAAAGCATCCTAGAGGGGCTGAGAGCTACCTGCTCTGCAGCTGTTGGCCAGAGGGCAGTAGAGATCTGGGCTGGTTCTAAACCTGCCTGTGGCAGTCTCTTGCTCTTTGTTGGATCTGTTAGTGAGAGGAGTGGGCTCTGTAGGATCAGCCATGTGGGTATCTGTCTGTGGCTGTCAACATGTTCCCTTCTTGAGGTATGGTGCAGTGAGATTGCTGTGGTCTCATCGGTAGTTGTATTTAGTGTTCTGCCGAGCGCTTGGGTGTTTGCTATTAAAGTCACATTTTAACGCCACCCCCCCGCCCCTATCCCGGAGTAATGTACCTGGGTTCCTTCATGAATCCTTTTAGAAATCATCTATATCTTATCATTACCTCTTTTTAGTGGCCCAAGAAAATAGTTTTCATTGAGCTGTGTTTTTAGAGGCACTAGTGTATTCTAGTGTATTTTAATTGTGTGAGGCAGTCTCTCCTAGGGACAGCCTTCCTCAGGTCTGACTCCAGATCAAGCATCTCCATGCCATGCTCACTGGAGCTGCTGAGCTGTGAATGGCTAACACAGAAAGGCAGTTCCAGAGAGGGGTGTTTGGATAAGAACCAAGCAGAAGTGATGGTTTTGTTTCAAAGGACAGGCCATCACAGTCAAGTGAAATTCAGTTTGCTGAGGTCTTGTGGTTTTGTCTGGCTGGCTCTTCTGTTGTTGATCTGGGGGTACTTTCATTGAGCTCTGTGGGTCTGGGAAACCAACATTGAAGTTTACTGTGGCCAGAAGTGCCTGCACATGTGAGCTACTTCATTCCTTACAAAGGACCCCCTAGTGTTTGCTACAGTCACTCCAGCTCTTGCCAGTTCCCAGCCCTGTTCTTTTACAGTCTAGGAGGAGGTGGAGATGGCCTCAAGCCGCCTGGTGGGAAGACAGGTGCAAGCATGTGTCCAGGGTGACATTAGAGCCTAGCTGCTGGCTCGGCCTTTGTTGGAGCCTGGCACCTCCTCAGTGCCCCTCTGTGGGGTTGTGAGGCTGGCCTGAACTCAGCGATCATAGTGACCCGTCCATACTGTCACCATGAACTTAGTGATGACAGTCTGTCTCCTTTTGTCTGAGCTCTCAGAGAACTGATTTAAGGCATAGGATGGCATTTACAGTACTCATAGGGTTCCTGACAATGCTTTCACTTTTGCTATGAAGAGTCCTCTTCCATTCTGAGGTTGCTTCACTATCAGGAGACACTCAGAAGTCAGGAGTGGGTTTACAGTCACACCACCTCTCACCTCTGATCTTGGGAAACCTACCTACCTGAGAGTGTTTCTAGATCTCTTGCAACTTTCTTGGGATACTTTTGGGGCTTCTAGGCAGAATAACATGGCTATCAGACCTGAAGTGGCGATGTGCTCCTGTGTGAGAGAGTCTCTTGTTTATTCCTTAGCGATATGTACAGTATCTTGGTGGTTTTCTTTCATTGTTAATATTACAGATTTTTAACAATTCTGAAGTGTAAAAAGGATTCTTCTTTTTATAGTCGCCAAGCTCAGGGGAGGTATCTAAAAAATTGTCAGATGTATCTTTCAAAGATGTCAAAGCAGAGATGGAGGTAAGTTTTTTTTAAAAAAATGGTCTGTCTGTCCATCTGTCTGTCTCTGTTTGCTTTTCTGTTGCCATAATAAAACACTGACCAAACCAACCTAGGGGAGGTAAAGGCTTGTTTGGCTTATACTTCCACATCACAGTCTGTCAAGGAAGCCTGGAGGCAGGAACCGAAACAGAGACCATAAAGGAACACTGACTCCTGTCCTGTTCTCAGACTCCCTGTCAGCTGGTTTTTTATAGTCTCTGCCTACCTGCCAGAGGTGGTACTGCCCACATCAATCTGCCGCCCACATCAATCCGCCTTCCAGAAAGTGCTCCACAGACACGCTCACAGGCCATCTGATGGAGGCGATTCCTTTCTTTTTCTTTTTTGAAACAGGGTTTCTCTGTATAGCCCCAGCTGTCCCGGAACTTGCTCTGTAGACCAGGTTAATCTCAAACTCAGAGACCAGCCAGTCTCTGCTTCCTGAGTCCTGGGATTAGAGGTGTGCACATCATACCTGCCTCTCAACAGAGGCAATTCTTTTTTTTTTTTAAAAAAAGATTTATTTATTTATTTCATGTATATGGGTACACTGTTGCTGTCTTCAGCCATACCAGAAGAGGGCATTGGATCCCTAATCCAGATGGTTGTGAGCTACCATGTGGTTGCTGGGAATTGAACTCAGGACCTCTGGAAGAGCAGTCAGTGCTCTTAACCCCAGAGCCATCTCTCCAGCCCCTGGAGGCAATTCTTAAATCAAGGTTTCCTCTTCTCTTGTTTCTATATTTGTGGTAAGTTGATCATAAAAACCAGTACAGTATGTGTGTGTGTGTGTGTGTATGTGTGTGTGTGTGTATATATATGCACGTGTGTATATGAATGCACATGTGTGTGTGGTGTATGTGTGTGTGTGATGTATGTGTGTGTACATATGCATGCGTGTGTAAATTTAGCCATTTGCCATGATGTTTGTGTGTAGATTGGAAGACATCTTTGGTATCAGTCCTCCACTACCAGCTTTTGAGACAGAGTCTTTGTTGTTTTTCTGGTGTATACTCCAGGCTAACTGGTTCAAGTTTCCTAAGGTTCTCATGTCTTCACCTCCCATCTCTGTAGGAACAGTGGAGCCATAGATACCTGTGCTGTTTCCAGCTCTTATGTGGATTCTGGAGTTCTAAACTCAGGTCCTTAAACTTGTGTGGTATTTTAGTTACTTTTCTGTTATGATAAAAATCCCCTGACAAAAGCGACATAAGGGAGAAAGGGTTTAGTTCTGCCCACAGTCCATCAGCAGGGTAGACAGCCACAGGCGCTTGCTTGAGGGAACTGATCGTAGTTTTCAGCCAAGTGAACTGGTGTTGTGAACAGTGAGGTTGTCTTTCCATCTTATTTATCTAATCAAGATGATCCCATAGACCTACCCAGAAGCCCACTGGCAAATTGAGATGTAGGATCATTTGCAACCAGCACTTTCCCCACCGAGTCATCTATCTTCCTAGCCACTGAAGAACAGTTTTAAGAGATGTCCGTTTAAACTTGTAGCTGTTGAGTGCTCTATCCTTTCTGGTCTGCTGGGACAAGAGGGTAGTAGGTTTAAACTGAGCTGTCTCGTGGATATTCTATTACAAAGGCTATGCGCTCTCTGGTTTATCACCTATTGGACAGGTGGGATGGTTTTCTGTGGGCATTTCCAGGGTTATGCACAGCTTTGGGTGACAAGCATACATGTGTTTATCATCTGGGGAGAGGGAGGGGTGGCTTCCAAGGAGAGCCAGGTGGGTCTGGGACCCTGCAATATGTTTCCTATAGCTGGTAAGATCATGGCGCTGTTCCTTTGTAGGCCAGCCAGGGGAAGCTGCACTCATAAACACCATTGAAGAATTGACACCAACGTCTGTAATCCATCTTGAAGTATGCAGAACCAGCTGCTGGAGGCAGCTGGAGCAGGACCTAGGAAGCCATGGGGCTACTTAGGGATGGGAGTCTGGGACTGCCAGGCTAGAGGGAGGAGAGTGAAGGAGGAAGAGGAGGGGATGTTTGAGAGGAGGACGGAGGGTTGAGGGAGAGGACTGGGTGGGGAGGACTGGGTTCTCTCTGCCCCCTCCCAAACACCCTAGAAGTTCTGACTTGCAGAGTTCTGTACAAATCCATTATAGGGACATCTTGATTAGTGATGGTCTGCATCTAAGATGGTGGCATCTCAGTCTGTGCCTCACCCTGAGGTGTTGAGCCAGAGAGGAAATCACCTACCACTTAGCACAATTCAACAAGTGTCTTGTCCTTGTAGCTACAGATGCAGGCTCCGCACACAGATGCAGGCTCCGCACAGCCCTATTCTCATGATTAGGGCTGATTCTCATGGGAAGTGGCACAGACAGATCCCACTGTAGGGCAAGGAGGGGAGGTGTCCTCTACCTCCCACCTCAGGTGAGGGTGTGGTCACACCCTCTGGTACAGTCCCTTTAGCCAAAGGATGTATCCTGTTCCCACTCTTCCAGCAGAGCATGGGAAGTAAGTTCTGTCAGAACTGATGTGCAATGTGCCAACTGATTTTTTTCTTCTCTTCTTTAAGGCTGACATTTCTGTGGGAGCATCCAGGTCCTCAACACTAAAAGCATCAAAACGGCGATCCAAGAATTCACTGGAAGGTACTGCAAAGCTGCTTGTGCATGGAGCTGAGATGTAGGCCACTCTTTCTGTGTCTGGCCAGAGTATAGTAGATGGGAACCCTGGGGAGCACAGCACTGCCACATCTGGGGAGGAGTCAACTCTGCAGCTGGAGAGTATGGCTTTTGCTCTTGCTCACGGAGGGGCGAGTGCGTATGTGCAAGCTCATACCATCAGTTCAGGAGAACTTGCTGAAATCTAAAGGGTGGATTGAACTTCCTTTTCAGAATTACTTGTCAGTCATCTTGGTCTCATTGGCTCTTCTGCTCTGGTAGAAAGAGTTTAACCCTGTTGCAGTTCAGACACAGAGAGCCCACAGGCAGATGCTATTGCACTTGAAAAGGAATCATGTTGAGGGCTGAGTGCTCAGGACTGGAGAGCCTTGGGGTAGCCTCAGCCAGTCGCTAGTGTTGGAGGCTTAAGTCACTGAAGGGCAGAATAGCTTTGGCTGAGCAATTGGTAGTTCTTGGAAAAATTGCCCTCCTCCTAACCTGTGACATCATAAGCAGCAGGAGTATGCACCTGGGGTTGTTATGTCAGCAGTCGCCCAGCTCCTGATGCTGTGGTGACATTTTGTGCCAAAAAGCCTCATTTTTTGTGCACTGTCTGTGGGAGACACCTACAAGAACAGTTGCTGACAAGAGTTGAGGGTGATGTTAGGTCTCAGCCACAGGGATCTGTGGACACCTCACCCCACCCCTTGCCAGTGCTTTAGGTCCCTGTGGGAATGATTCCTGGTGAGACAGCGTTTCTCTCCGAAGCACCTGTCCCACCGCCTGACCTCTGTGAATATGGTGCAGGCTTTGTGTGCAGCCCTCGTTAGGATGTCTCTTCTTCTCCTCTCGTTTCTTTTGTCTCGCTGGGTGTGGCTTCTGATCTGCCCGAGGGCTCTATATTCTAGCTGCTTGTGGGCTTGGTGTTATGTCTAGAGGTCTGAGACATGAAGACTGGTTTTATTAGGTATTTTTATTATTTAATCTTGTAGATGAGTTCCTTATTTTAATTTATGGTGTAGCTGAGGCTCTGGGTTGTTTAGGACGGCATCCTAGGTAACTGCCTTTCCCGGCCTCCAGGGCCCCATGTTTTGTGTTAACTCCTTCCACTGTTCTTTTAAAAGAAGTTGTATATAAACTGCTTTTTTGTTTGTTTTGTTTTTAGAGACAAGGTCTTATGATGTAGCCCTGGCTGGCCTTGAACTCAGAGATCTCTCTGCCTCTGTCTCCTGAGTGCCGGGATTAAAGGTGTGCCTGGGGTGTTTTATTTTGTTTTTTCTTCTAAATAATTTTTTTAAAAACTCACTTTATCACTCACATTTGCTCTTTCTCATAAAGCAAGCAGGATGATTTGTCAGGTCTTCATGGCTTGAGTTCACTATGCCTTCTGTAATTTGGGAAGTTGGCCGCCTGTGTGTGTGTGTGTGTGTGTGTGTGTGTGTGTGTGAGAGAGAGAGATGTGCTGGTGTCTTTTAGTTGAGGTGATTGTTGATACCCTGTGTGGTTTTAATTTTATTTCCCCTCCTCACCCTGCTTTTTCTTGGTTGCTTTGTTTGAGACCTGGTCTTCCTATGTAGCCGGTTTCAAACACACTTTATAGTTCAGCAGGCCTCGTCAACCTGCTGAGAGCTGGGGTTACATGCCTATGCCCTTGATTCTACTATTTGCTAGTGTGAGTGTGAATGTGTGTGTGTGTGTGTGTGTGTGTGTGTGTGTGTGTGTGTGAGACACTGTCTTTCTTTCCCTTTTCTTTTCCCTTTTCTCTGATCCTCCTTTCTGTGATCCCCAAGAGAATTCACCCTCAGGGACTTGGAAGAATTATGACTGTAAGTGTCACTGAGCCGGCAGCAGCTCAGTGGACTTTATCTTCTAGTGTCACTAGCTAGCCGCTGGCTCACCAAAGGCCCTTCTCTCAGCAAGGGTGGCACCGCACAGATAGTCTACCTTTCTTGAGTGGGTCATCATTTGAGCAAATGTCCTGGTTCCGAGGTGCCCAAGACTCAGCGCCTGGGTGTTTGGTTCACATCATGAGCCTTGCGACCACTATAAAGACCAAAGGGTTTGGGCACAGGTGTTGGCATGAATAAACTTCTATGCCTGTGTGGGATCACTATAGCACTTAGAAGACTTACAGGAGAATATGATACTTTCATACTCAGAAGCAGTTCATTATATCAGAACACACTGAATTCATCTTAGTACACTGGTTTGGTAAGTGTAGCATTTGTGAGTTTAACACTTATTTCCGTTGTGCAATTTCATGTCAGGAAGAAGGGACTCTAGAGCCAGTGAAAATAACCCTTCCCCTGAAAAAGAACATAAGGCTTCCTACCGTAAAGCTAAGAAGGACCATAGCATGAAGCAGCTTGGTAAGATCTCATGAGCAGTAGTGAGGTTGGGGAGTGAGTGTCTGAGAATGGAACTAACTAGTCATTGTCTGGTCCTTTGCTTCTGGGTGATCTCTACTATGGAGGGTGGCCACTTAGGGCTTTCCCCTTCATGACTTCAGGCCTCAACCCCAAAGTGTCTCCCCAGGCTACCGTAGATGGGCAGGACTGTGGGCTTTTGTCAGGGCTACCCCAGTGAGCTGTCAGGTCCTGCTCTAAGTTAGCTGTGGACTGAGGTTGCCCATTTGAACCTTCCTCTCATTCCTGGGCAGATTTCAAAGTATAAAGAGACTGCTGGCATGTAAGCCTGTGTTCACAGATAATTCTTTTGAAGAAAAATAAACCCAAGAGAAGCGGGAATGAGAGACTCAGGCAACAAGAGCCTCCCTGAGCCAGGCATCTGCTCAGCTGCCTGGGGAGAAAGAGGCCCTGGAGCAGGCCCTGAGGAGAGAGCATGAACAGCATCAGGCTTGCCTGTATGCATGACAGAAGCCCTGTTGTAGACTAGAGTGGAGATGGGGACAGTGGTTGGAGATGGTCCCATATCAGCTGGCAGGGCCCTGAGAAACTGTCTTCTTGGCTGTGTGGACAGCAGGCATGAGTGGAAGGCCTTGGTGCAGTTTTCACAGGGTGGAGATGAGATTTGGCTCTGGAGGGGACATGGAGGTTGGAAGACATTGAGGAGCTTGTAGCACTGAGAGAAGACAATGACTGAAGGTAGAGAAGTAACTGCAGCTCAGCCCCAGAGCCACAGTGGGAGCAGGGGAGTTAGGTAGATTTGCTTTTACAGATGGTGGATTGGATGCCACCAGTTAGGAAAGAAGGGACTCAAAGCGAAGAGCCTTCTGGGTGGAGGTGCCGGTTCAAGGGTTAGGTGTCAGTGCCAAGAGCTCTGGGAGAGTCAGGTTTGAGATATGTGAAGCAAGTGGAGGTAAGCCTATTTGTATGCATGTCAGGGGAAGTCATGAAAACAGGAGGTGAGACCACGATGAGAGCTCTTAGTCTGCAGTGATGGTTACAGTGTGGCCTTTAGATGGTCGTAAACCCAGATGCCTGGAGGGGCAGAGAGCCTACCAAGACTCAGATTGAAGGCGAGGGACAAGAGGAAAGTTGAAGAGGGTGTGTTAGAGAGGAGGGGGGGGATCTTGCCCGGCCTTCTGAGGGGTGTCCTGGGCAGTTGAGCGTCAAGCACTGAGAGAACAGACAGGTTGTTGGTGACCCTGAAGTAGGCCTTGTAACCATCCTAACTAAAGCAGCCCAAGTACAAAACTCCTCACAGCATTTTAATCTGCTGTTAACTGTTTTATGTCAGGAAGGAAAGAGGATAATATTTCAGCTAAGATTTTAGACTCCATAGTGTCGGGACTAAATGACGAACCAGATCAGGAAACGACAACTTCAGAAATAGGTAAGAGAAATGCATCCTTCAGTTTGATTCCTCCCACGTATGAAACAGTCCATATCAGTGTCGGTACTAACAGAGACTGCTCTCCAGGTGAAATTCCTCACCATATTGATATAGACTATCTACATGGCAGTATAGCTATGGATCATTTGTAGTCTAAGCACTTTTTTAATGCTTGCCATATTTTTTTCCCTGTATACTGAGGATCAGACATGACTTCCTGTTCAGTTTGATTTAGTTTGCTAAGTTATGTGATAATTTTACTAAGTCAGCTTGAAGTAAATCTTTAAGTAGCTGCTCCCCCAACCCATTGCTTTTCTTTATTTGTTTGTTTGTTTCTTTCCTTCCTTCCTTCTTTCTTCCTTCCTTTCCTTCTTTTTTTTGAGACAGCATCTCACAATTCTATAGCCTAAGCTGGTCTCAAACTTGCAGTGATCCTCCTGCCTCATCATCTCAGATGCTTAGATTACAGGTGTATGCCATGCATAGCTTGCCTCTCTATATTACATGTACATAATAAGTACATTACGCATGTTTGACAGGTACAATGTATGTACATAACATGTAAGGTGTAAGTCAAGATATTTTGCTCATCTTGATACTGACATTTAATAAGATAATATGGGCCGGTTACATTTTTATATCCCCATTGGCTCTACTTTGTTTCATTCATTAAGGCTTTAAAAAGTGGGTCATTGAGAAGATCAGAAGGTAAAGATACCTTTGGCCAATTCTGGCAACCTGAGTTTGATCCCTGGAAACCACACTGTAGAAAGAGAAAACTGACTCCCACAAGTCATCCTTTGCTCTCAACATGTGTGCCATGGCCTGCCTGCACACCAAACTATGAATATAAACCATTCTTTAAGGCCTTCAAGAGCATGTCCATGACCCATTGTGACACTCAGCACAGTTAAAGGTGGAGAGGAAGAGAAGTGTGCAGGCTCACCCTCACCATGGACTCACCCTCACCGCAGGCTCACCCTCACTGAGGGGCACTGCAGTCCGCTGCGGCTTTAACCACACTCTGTAGAACTAGAAGCTTGAGTTGCACTCAAGGAAAAACATGATGCTAACTTTGCTTTTAGGAAAAAAGAAAACCTTTCTGGGCTTACTTGCCTTGTATGTACCAGAGTTTGTAGTTTGTTTTCTTGTTTGTGTGCATGGTCTATGTTTGTGCACATGAGTGCATGCGGAGGGCAGAGGTTCACATGCACTATCTCCTTTAGTGTTTGATTTTGGGGAGAGCTTCTCCCATCTGTTTAGTTGTGACTCCTCATCCAAGAGCAGTAGGTGAGTCCCATTCTTCTGCTTACCCACCTCCTGGCCTGGAGCAGTCTTTCAGGTGGATGGATCCCTAAGCCATGTTCTTAAGCCCCTGTGTTCCGCTTTGCGTGTGGTCATGGAGATAGCTGCTCTGAGAGTGAGCAAGATGTTACCTATGTAACTGACAGCTTAGTGGAACCACTGATATAAAATAAATTGAAATCGCTCTTAGGCTTATGTTGAAAAGTCTATAAACCTTTTCTACAGGTGGGAAAACGTGAGTTCTGTCCTTAAGAAGCGTATGCTAGTTCAAGGCCAGCCTGGTCTACAGAGTGAGTTCCAGGACAGCCAGGGCTACACAGAGAAACCCTGTCTCCAAAACAAACAAACGAACAACCCTCCTCCCCCCCAAAAAAGTGTATGCTAGACTGTTGAGTGTTCACTAGATGAGAATGAAAGCTGATGCCCCTGGTGAGCAGTGTTACTCCCATATTTCTCTCTAGTGGGGTGATTGGGGTTAGGCTCCTATGCCTCCCCTGGGTCATAGCGCTGATACTGTGGGTTTAGCTAACAGTGGTGAGGAGCAGAGCCTGGGCTCCGGGATGCCCCAGGCACCTCCCTGCACCCAGCCTTCTGTCATTGAGTCCTGATACTGTTCAGGTGTCAGCTAGGACATTAGCCCTGTGCCTGCCTGTCCGCTCTCATGGTCACTAGTGCCTGCCTGCCTGCCCGCCCGCTCTCTCTCACGGTCACTAGCACCTGCACGTCACGTTGTTTTGGGATTGAGAATTTACCATCAGCCATCAGTTCTTCAGTGTCTTACATGAGTATGATTTCCAGATCCAGTGTCCTGGTGTCAGCCAAGGTGTTCTTTCCCTGTGACAGCCTTTTTTTTCTAGTTCAAGTTCTTCAGAGAGGGACCTATCATCCACCCCCCCCCCCCCCCCTCCATCTTCTTTTTTTTTTTTTTTTCTTTTTTCTTTTTCATTTTCTTTTTGAGATAGGGTCTCACTATGTAGCCCAGGGTGGCTGTGGACTTCAGATCCTGTGCCTCTATCTGTAGGATCTGAAATGGTAGGTGTGCACCATCATGCCTGGCCTGTGTTTTCAGAGAAGGCAGCTATCTGCTGGCTGGCCAGTCCTGCACATGATGGACGCTATTGTGGGTTTGCCAGAGGAGAGAGCGTGGGTGTGTTTCCATTTCACTTCTCAGGTATGACGAGCTCAACAGGAGTCCACCTGTGTCTCATCATCTGTGAGCACCTGCTTCCTGCGTGCTGCGTGCTGTGTGCTGCGCTGTACTATGAGCTTGGGCCCTGT
This sequence comes from Rhynchomys soricoides, assembly GCA_019843965.1. Taxonomy (NCBI): domain Eukaryota; kingdom Metazoa; phylum Chordata; class Mammalia; order Rodentia; family Muridae; genus Rhynchomys; species Rhynchomys soricoides. Next base: position 3,272,525 of record JADRCH010000116.1, read on the forward strand.
GTTGTGTGCTGGTCTGTGTTGGGCAGTCCCTGGCTTTCTGTGCATTGAGCCACCGATTTATTTTGCTCACATTACCTCACTCAATTTGTTTAGGGACTGCTGTCAAAAAGACGGCGAAGTACAACAGCACAGTTCCCAGTGCCCTGTCAAAAAGACAGCGAAGTACAACAGCGCAGTTCCCAGTGCCCTGGTCCTGTGCTACTTTCCCTTAGCTGTGGAGTTTAAATGATTACAGCATATGTTAAAACATCTGATAACTTTCTATAAACACTTCAGCGGGCAGCTCCCAAACCCAGTACACCAACACAGACATTCTCTAACATAGCCACGCTGGATGGAATTATTCTGTTCATTATTTAAAATCCTAGCTGTGTTCTAATTATTTAAAAACTTTGCCACTGTTTGAAAATGTGGTTATGCAACCAGATTTAATAGCATCCCTGCCTTACTAGCTGGCATCTGTGCAAAGCTCTAGCACAGCACCAGAGGAGTAAAGACTGCTGCAGAACAGGGACAGTGTGGCTCAGGAGTGAAGTGCTAGCCGTGGAAGCCTGACTGGAAGTTAGTCCTCAGGACCTATGTGTAGACAGATAGCTGACTCCACAGCTCTGTCTCTGACTTCCACATGCTCACCCACACTCAGGGTTCACATCACTTCACGCAGTAGCAGATGAAACCAAATAAATGTAAAGAAAGCGAGTAGAAGCAGTCACCATGGGGAACGCTTGTCATCTCATCACTTGGTGGGGGTAGGAGGATCTGAGGTTCAAGGCCAACCTTGGCTGCATGTTGTGTTTAGGGGGAAATCTGGGCAACATCAAACCAACTATGTCTTATAAACAAAACAAAATAATGCCCCCCCCCCCAAAAAAAACCAAAAGCAAACAAAACTCAACAAAACAAACCCAGTAGAGCTTGAGAGGGGTGAAACTGTGTGAAATAGCTGAGCTCAGAGGTGCAGCTCAGAGGTAGGATGCTGGGTTAGTCCGTGCCATGCGCCACTCCCCAAAATCAATAAATTAATAAAGGCAGGCAGGCAGACAGAACAGACAGACAGTGCGGTGGCTTCCCATGAGCAGACAGTAGTGAGTCTGCACTTCCCAGGAGGCTGCTGGCTTTTGTAGAACAGAAGTGCTTAGCCCTTGCAAGACCATTGCGACAGCTTGGACTTGGCAAAGCTGGCATTCCAGCACAGCATGCAGGAGGTCCTCATGTGGGGGCAGGCCACAGCTGCCAAACATGCTTGCTCTTTGATCTCAAAGTTTCATGCTCATTCTTTGACTATGCTTTATAAAACATTTGCAGTTCTTAGTTACTTCATTAGACTGTTAGGCCAGTATTTTTATAGACGGAAGGAAATTTTCTTAATAAAGCCACACACCACTACTTTATGTAGCTCTTCCTAACTAGAGTGGTCATTTCACAGTTAACGGCAGGTTGTGAACTATTTCTTTCAATGGTTTTAAGAAGTTGCATGGTTGGGTTTTCGGGAAGCAGACTTTTTTCTTCCCTGAGTCCTTGAGTGACGAGTCACTTTTAGTGTTAAGCCCACTGTCGTATGCAGCCTGCCTGTGAGCACCTCTTTTCCCTTTGCTCTTAATAGTGGAAGTATTGTATTTCCCACGCATTATGAACTTTTTTCCATTTTTGAGACTTGAGCATTAGTAATCAGCAGAAAGTGTTTGGGGCCCTTTGATGTGTCAAGAGATGTGTACCACAGCAAGGTATTTTCCTTTTTCTCTTTCCTTCCTGATGTGCCAGCGGTGTGAAGCTTAGCTTTCAGGCCTGGCTGGTGGGAGCTGGTGTAAGTGGCTCTGGGGATGTAGAGCCAGTCTGTTTGGCTGGGGAGTTCCCTGGTTTCAGCTGGCCTGAGGTCATGGCCAGGTTTCTGGTGCTCTCTTCCTTTACCAATCCCAGAGCCACACGTTCTTAAAAGCTACCCTTGTCATCGTTGTCATGTGGCAGTGTGTGAGAACACAGATGTGTAAGTGCTGGGTAGCCCTTTAGTCACAGCCCGTCAGGGCGCAGTCTTGTGCCCAGCTTTGAACTTTTTATGTCTGGATCTGAGAAGCCAATACTAACTGAACTAGTATTTCAGATGATAACTCAGCTAGTCTGTGGCGGGAGAGCGCTGAGCCAGAGCCAGCAGTAAAGCAGAAAGGTAAGAATGACCCCTTCACACCTCTTGGTGGGAGGAGATTGAGCAACCAAGAGGAAGCTAGCTGCCATGCATCAATGTCCTCTCAGGGTGCAGCCAGGGCTGAGTATGCCCTGATGTAGCAAGGGACTCACTCCTGCCTTTCCCATAAAGACCATTGCTTGGGCCCTAGTGTGAAGTGGTGGCATTTGTGACCTTAAGGGTGTCACAAATGATTTCTGAAACAGGTTGTAAGGCCACTGCTCGAGAGCCCTACAGGGCACTTCTGCTCAGAGGACTTTAGACAGTCAAAAATGTGGCCCGCTGTGTGATGTCTGTGTTGGCTCCAGTCTCTGATGAACATTTCCCTCAGTCTCTTTTCACCTTACAATGGACTATGGCCCAACACCCTCAGGTGGTCCCAAAGCCTGAGAGCCACCCATGGGCTGGCCTTATGCTGCTGGGTGCAGCCAGGTGAGGGATGATGTTTGTCAACTAGTTTAAATAGAGTGTTTGACAGTTACTGTGTGTCAGGACCAAGGCCCTGAATGCATGGAAAATTAGGGTGACGGGCTGCCTGCCCTGGAGGTGGTACAGGAGCTGAGGTGAGGCTGAGACACAGAGAAAAACCATTAAAAGATGCTGGAGGAGAGGGGGGGACTGAGGGTGCCCTGGGAAACAGGAGAGCCTAGCAGCCTTCCTGACAGGAGGGCATCCCCAGGGAGGCTCACGGCTAGGAAGCCTTGTTGTGTTGGCTGGCATGGTGTAGGAGAAACATGAAAAGCAAGCTGTGGTGTGGGCAGGGGAGGGGAGAGGACCTAGCCAGGTCCTTCGAGACTCATGTGGTCATGGTAAGGAGGTTTCAGTGCTTCAGTGTAGAGCACTGGGAAAGGTCGTGTTTGTGGCAATGGTGACATAGATCACATTAGATTTCAAAAGCTCTGTGTTCACTTAGGCTTGCAGAGAAGAGCAGAGACGAGCAGAGCCCAGCACAGCCTGCAGGAGACAGCAGGTCTATGGGCAAGCAAGGACTGGAGGGTGCCCATGTGCCCAGTTCCTGGATTGAGTGGAGCCCCTCATGCCTGTTGCCTAGAGTAATGTTCGTGTCCCTACTGCTGTCTCTGGTTCCCTGCAGTTTCATACTGACCTAGTGTCTAGTCCCTGACCAATTACCCGACTCTGTGTTGTGACATTGGGGTTTCTTGGGGCCTGCAGAGAAAGGATCCTAGATCATTTTTCTTTTCTGCGTCCTCAAGAACTCCTGCCTCCTGTGATTACTCTGTGTAGGCACTCTGCTGTAGTGCTCATGAGAAGCTGTCTTGTGTCCCCATGTGAGGCAGGGTTGCTCTCGGATGGAGACATGTGAATGTGTACTGCTCTCTCCAGCAAGGTGCCCACCCCTCAGCATGGTGGCCTTTTGTAAACGTGTTCCAGGATGTTATGCATGTCACAAGGATTTTGTGCCTTCAGTTTTGTTGTCTGGGAGTGCTGGGGTTGGAACCCTAGGGACTTCTGGATGTTTGGCAGGCTATGCCACTCCCAAATCCCTCGCCTTCAGCTTTGGCCTAGAATCCACCCTGCGGCACTTTTGACTGAGTGGGCCATGTTTGTGTGCAGAGTGCAGCCCGTAAGGAGAAAGGACCCTGGGTGGAGGTACAGTCCAGACTGTGGGAAGCTGGTGGAGATGTGGTGTCAGTTCTGAGGGGCTGAGCATGCTGGTCCTGCTGGCCCAGCTTCTTGTGGCTCTGTGGCATAGTCCTTCACAATCCTTTACTTTTTTTCTGTCTTTCTTTTGTTTTTGTTTTATTTTTTTGAGACAGGTTTCTCTGTGGGTAGTCCTGGCTGTCAGAGATCAGCCTGCCTCTGTCTCCTAAGTGCTGGTGTGGGCCACCACGGCCAGGCCACAGTCTCGCTTTAATTAAAGTGCAGTGTTTACGGTTCTGGTCGGCTGTAGCAGACTGGTGGTGAGATGCTAGAGAAACACCCAGAGGACCCCTGTCCTAGCAGCTGTATTCTCCCTGATTGCTCAGGGATCACTGGGCTGTGGTTCCCTTACATAAAGGCTAATTTCCTGACACTCTCTCTTCTCTTCTAGGTGACTCCCCCAGTGACGCAGGTGAGAGCAGTTCTGACGTGTTTGGTGTTGTCATGCATGTGCACACGTCAAATGGGGTCTCAGCTCTGTGCTTAAAAAATGTCCTATGAAAGTCTTTTACTTTAAAGAAATATACCTGATGAATCTATGTTAATTTGCTATGTTTTAAGTTTCAATCTTGTATGTGGGTCATATACATTTCTGTGTTTGAATTTTGACCACATTTCAGGGTTCTTTCTGGTACATGTTTATTTCTAATGTTCAAATTCTAATTTATCTCTACTTTTTTCTGAAGTATAAACTTATTTTACTTTAAATAGTAGAATAGCCGGGCCATGGTGGTGCACACCTTTAATCCCAGCACTTAGAAGACAGAGGCAGGTGGATTTCTGAGTTCAAGGCCAGCCTGGTCTACAGAGTTGAGTTCCAGGACAGCCAGGGCTACACAGAGAAACCCTGTCTCAATCAATCAATCAATCAATCAATCAATCAATAAGTAAATAGTAGAATAAATTCCATTGTCTTAGTAATTTTGATTTGTGGCTTGCTGGCTTCGCCTTTCTATTAAAATGAAAACAAAACAAAACAAAACAAAAAACCCAACAACAACTGTGTTTTAGCCAGGAGATCCTGTACACTTCCTATCTCAGCACTTGGGTGGTAGAGGCAGGGAGACCTCTATGAGAGAGATCCAGGCCAGTCAGGGCTACATAGCAAGAATTTGTCTTAAAATACAAACACAATTATGTACTGATATAAAAAGTATATAGCACCCAGCGTATGTGTAGATAATTTAGAAATGGAGTCCAACATGACAAAGTGAAAGTCACTTCACTTGGTGATCATTGTTTTTATAACTGAAGCACACACACTCCTGCGGTCCCCGAGTATGAGTGACTGAGATCTGTCACTGCTGTGTGGAGGAGTGCAGCATGTGAATGGGCCATAGCTGCTGAGTGATTGCCACACTGTCTGTCTGTCTATGTGTGCTGTTCCTTCCCCCAGGTTCAGTTCTTTTGGATCCATCACCCTTCATTCCTTGATTGATCAGCCACTTTGCATTAGCAGAGCTTGAGTGTGCCCATGTCCCCAGATGTCCACATTTAGATGTCTGACATCTGTCAGTTTTAACTTCATGATGGATGAAAAGAGTTCATTTAAGTTTTCAATCATTTGATTGATGCCTTTTCAAATGTTTGAGTTCATTGATATTTATATTTGAGTAAATTTATTTTTTGTTACTATTGAATTCTTTTTGAATTGCTGATTGGATTGTCATCTGTTCAGAAGTAGAAGCTGGATCTACTGGCCAAGATAAGCCAGAGATGACGGAGAATGCAGAAGTCCCCAGTGAGCTTCCCTCCAGCCTCAGGTGTGTCCTCTGCTAGGGTTTGGGAGTGTGGTCATGCCTAAGACTAGCTGTGGGGCTTCCTGCCATAGCATCTGCTGCCCAGTCAACACTTGTGCTAAGTCATAAGGAATTATTTGTACAAAGTAAGCAAAAACTACTTGTCTAGTTTTCTTGTACCTGAGTTGGGGCATTGTACAATTTTGGGAAGTTTCTAGTAATGGGAAGGTCTATCATGCTCTGATGAATGGCAGGCAACTGTGCTCAGTTAATGGCGCTGGTGTTCTTCTGCGGAGTGTCTGACTATCATGCCGACAGTGGTGTGGGAGTGAACACTAGTGCTGGCATGGCTGTTTGTCTTGTCCACTTTGAGTTGTGTGTGTGTGTGTCATATTGTACTTTTTCCTTCCAATATTTCTTTAGAAGAATACCTCGGCCTGGGAGTGCACGGCCAGCTCCTCCCAGGGTTAAACGACAAGAGAGCACAGAGACACTGGTGGGTGACAGGTGAGGCTCCCTGGGCAGGAGGTTCTAGTCACACTGGAGCCCCATTCTCTAGTGTGTGGGCTGTGGGATGCTGGGGTCTTGGGCCTGTGCTGAGAGACTTGGTAGGGTGTAGTACTCAGTACTGGAAAAACTTGCTTTGAAGAAAGATGGGGTTCTGTCACTGCCTTAAGCCACAGAGCAGCATGCATTCCAGATTGGCAAAAGGGAGAAATATGTGTGTTCATGTATAGGACGCCTCAGAATGCATGGGCCATTACTGGGCTGTGTTTCCCTGACCTCTAGAGAGAAGCCTTTCAAGGCATAAAAAGGGAAAGAGCTGAGGTGTAAGTATACAGATGTTAAACACTAGCTAACCCAAAGCTGAAAATACCACAGAGTTACTGGGTATGGTAGCTGGGCCTAGAGGTGGCCCTATGAAAGGGGGAGGTCCTGGGTCGTGTGGCCTACAGGGCCTACATGTGCCACCCTTGCTTTATCTTAGAGCCAATGCCAGCGAACAGGGCGGTCCCAAGGGCCTTTGTGGAGCAGAAGGACCTGCAAGGCTGGGGTAGAGGGCTGGGGTGGCCTGGAGCTCTGGGCAGCACGGAATTTGTTATGTGGGAGGTAATATTCTCTCTGTTTCTACTGTTCCCTGAGATAGCCCTTCACCTGTATGGGACAGTGGCAGTTCAGCTCCTTTCTGAGAACTGTGGTGTTTCCAGATGCAAGGGGCTGATGACAACTGGTGGCTAATGTAATGACTCTTGTTGCTTAGGTCGGGAAGTGGTAAAACTGTCTCCAGTGTGATCATCGACTCCCAGAACTCTGACAATGAGGATGACGAGCAGTTTGTGGTGGAAGCTGCCCCTCAGCTGTCAGAAATCGCAGAAATTGAAATGGTTAGTTCACCACAGGGTCCTGTTCTTAGTAATATGTTTAAAAATGAGGACTTAAGCTTTTCAGTTTTGAAGATAGTTTTTCTAATTTTTCAGTAAGCTGTCTAGTTTCTTTATGCTTTTATTTATTTGTTTTTTTTATTTATTTATTTTGAGGTTACAAAAGCAATGAAAGTTCAGCTTCCCTGATCTTTCTCCTTTCTGCTCAGGTGCCATCAGGGGACCTGGAGGATGAAGAGAGGCATGGTAAGTACAGACCAGTGCACTCTGCACTCGTACGTGTGGAGTACAGACCAGTGCACTCTGCACTCGTACGTGTGCAGTATAGACCAGTGCACTTGTACATGTGTGTATGGGTCCTCTAAAGATGCAAGTGGCCATCCCATGCCTAGCTACACCAGCTGGGTTCTAGGAGGGACACTGTTGCTGCTGCCATGTGGGCCTGGAGGAGCCACAGGACCTGAGATTAGAATGGGCTGTAGTCATAATGGCATCATGTCTTGTCTGTCCAAGGCATTGTGTATATACATGCCTGTATACACACATGAACATGAGAATAGAATTTGGTATATAGCCCAGGCTGCCCGAAACTTTCCATCCTCCTGCCTCAGCTTCCTAAACACTAGACTTGTAGGCATATGCCGTATCCAACTCAGGTTTGTTTTTTATTCATGTAAATATTCCTGTGGCTTTAAAGTTAAAGGTCCATAACCAGCTACATTAAGAGGTGTACGTTTGTTTTGTTTTATTTTTGTTGTTGTAGTTTGGGGCAGGGTCCCATTGTGTGGCCCTGGCTGGCCTAGACTTCACTGTGGAGACCCACTTTTGACCATTGTCTTGTTTCTGTCTTGTGAATGTTAGGGTGGTACGTGTGCAGCGCCCCACCCAGCACTGGGGTCTAAGGCTCCTCCCTTGTTCTTTCTTCCCATATTCCTCTCCTCAGTAGTACAGGAGAAAATACGAGGAAAGGTTCCATTTAAAAAATGTGACTGTGTGTGTGTTTGTGTCTGTGTGGTGAGAGTGTGTGTCTGTGTGAGTGTGTGTGTCTGTGTGTGTGTGAGTGTGCGTGAGTGATTGTGTGTGTGTGAGAGAGAAAGAGAGGTGTGTGTATGTGAGAGAGGTGTGTGTGTCTGTGTGTGAGTGTGTCTGTGTGTGTATCTGTGTGTCTGTGTGAGTGTGTGTGAGTCACTGTGTGTGTGTGTGAGAGAGAGAGGTGTGTGTGCGTGTGTGTGAGTGTGTGTGTCTGTGTGTGTGAGTGTGTATCCGTGTGTCTGTGTGTGTGAGTGTGTATCTGTGTGTCGGTGTGTGTGAGTGTGTGTCTGTGTGTGCATGTGTGTGTGTCTCTGTGTGAGTGTGTGTGTGAGTGTGTGTGTCTCTGAGTGTGTGTGTGAGGGTGTCTGTGAGTGTGTATGAGTCACTGTGTGTGTGTGTGAGAGAGAGGTGTATGTGTGTGTCTGTGTGTTAGTGTGTGTGTGTGTGTGAGTGTGTATCTGTGTGTCTGTGTGAGTGTGAGTCACTGTGTGTGTGTGAGAGAGATGTGTGCGCGCGTGTGTGTGAATGTGTGTCTGTGTGTGCGTGTGTGTGAGTGTGTGTCTGTGTGTGTGTCTGTGTGTGTGTGTGTGTGTGTGTGTGTGTGTGTGTGTGTGTAAATTTGATAGTCTGCTGGCTTACATTCCAGCACAGAGGCAGTCTTGGCCTCTCGTCATAGTAGCATGTTGTACACCATGTCATAATTCATCCACTCAGTGTCCCTGAGGCATGTTTGCGTAGAAGACTTTTAAGTATAATATTTATTCTTTGAGAATTTCATGAAATGTATTTTAATCGTATTTGTGTCCCCTGTTCCCTCTCCTTGCTCCTCCCAGATCTACTCACCTTCTCCCCACCTCCTTTCAATTTTGTGTCCTTTTTAAAAAACAAAACCCCATACCTGTCCACTTCACTTGTGCTTCTGTATCCTCCTGGGTATAGGCTAGGGCCATCCACTGGGGCATGATTGACCTAGCGTGAGCCACGCTCTTAAACAATGTGTCCCTCCCTCCTGCAAAGCCATCGACTGTCCTCGGCTCCTTAGTTAAGGTGAGGGCTCATGAGAGAGGGCAGCTCGTGTTAGAATGCTGACTGACACCCGGTCCTTCTCTCCATCCCCCCATTAGCCCCTCTTCTAGTTGTCTTCCCCATCTTCCACTAACGTTCCCAAGCCTTGGGGGGGAGGTGGGGGGTGCAGTGTAGATGTCCCATTTGTGGCTGAGTTTCTATTGACATTTTAGTTGAGAGTTGTTTGCACATTAGCCAGCATCCACTGAAGAGGCTCTTCTCTGATGAGGTCTGAGGTCAGCCCTAATCTGTGCATACAGAGACAAGTTTAGCGGGTAGCTCGATGCTGTGTTCTTTTAGTAGGAGAGAAGTTTTCCTCTGGGCCAGATGTACAGTACTATGTTGGGCTTTTCTTCTGTGGAATGGGTCTCAAATTCAATCAGGAAGTGGCTGGTTGCCTGCCTGACATTGGTGTAGCACCCATGGGTGCATCATGCCATACCGGTCATTATTGTAGTTTGCAGGGTTCACACTGTTGATAACACCACCCCAGCTGCGTACATAGCATTGTAAAACAGTATTTTTAAGATGATATCTCATAAGCTATTTACACCATGGAGAATTCTAAAAGAATTTAGTATTCCTGCCCAATTTAAAGGAGGCATCAGCACTATGAAACCATAATAATCGCTGTCTGCAGTGGGTAGTTACGTTTGGGGTGTTAATCCACCTTTCCTTTTAGCAGAAAATCTGTTTATTTCTAAAATTCCTATCTGTGACACTTTGGGACAAGCCTGTGCCACAGCAGGTGGCACTATGGTCTGTCTTATCATCGATAGGAAGGCATTTTGCTATGGAAAGAGAAAGAATGAGAATTCAGCATTCCTCTCATCTTGAGGTGAGAGCCAAGGATACGGAGTAGCTTCTTGGGCAGATATTAAGCCTTAGCTGAAAACGACTGAATTTTAACAGGTGGGCTCGTGAAAAAGATCTTGGAGACGAAGAAGGATTATGAGAAACTGCAGCAGTCTCCCAAGCCTGGTGAGAAGGTAAGGAGCAGGCCTGACATGGACATTTGACAGATCCTTTAGAAGTTACAGTGCTTATTGATTTTAAATCAGTAATCCTGTTCAGGTGCTTCAATGCCGTTCCCCTTCGTAGCTGAGGTATAGAGAGCGTGTGGCTCTGTCCATGTGTCCCTGGCTATCTGGGTGGTGTGTGGGCAGCGGCTGCTCAGGAGGCTGCTGTGCCTTCATTGCAGTTTCCCACTGGCCTGGGCTGCTCATTCTACCTGGCTGCTGTGCCGAGTACACAGGTTGACTGTTGACCTGGGTCATTGTGCATTAAGAGCTGGGAGTTTGTAGGCTTGAATCTTACTTTATGTGTGTCTTGCTTCTAGGGCCTTTCTTACTGGTGCTTTTAAATGTTATGATGTAGGTCGCGTCTGCCATCAGCCCCTAGCAAGGTCAGAGGCAAACACATGAGGCTTCCACAAAAGAAGGCTAAGTCACACTTAGCAGGAGGATGGAACATTGAAACAAGGTGAATGAGTTTTGGTGACTGTGGTGGTTTCAGTGAGAACATCCCTTGTCAGATCTGACATTTGAGCACTTGGTCATCAGTTGTTGGCACTGTTTAGGCGAGGTTTAGGAGGTGTGGTCTTGTCAGAGGATGTGAGTTATTGGGGCAAGCATTGGGAGGTTAAAGACTCACACCATTGTGAGTTTGCTGGGTTTGCTTCCTACTTGTGGCTCAAGATGTGAGCTCCCACCTTCCTCCTCCTGCTGCCGTGCCTTCACAACATCATGGACTCTAACCCTGGACCTTTAAGCCCAAATAAATTACGTTCCCTGGTCCTGGCGTTTTGTCATAGCGATGGAGAAGTGACTATTGGATGGTATGGTTGTGGACAACCTTCCCCTCCGCAGAGCGTTCGGGTTTGAGCTTGCTGGTGAGGTTGCCCATCGTCGCCCTTTCCCTTCCATGTCTTGTTGGTTGTGCTTTCCAGGATACAATGTTTGTCTATATTACGGTTGCATACATGACGTATATCTTGGGATCGAGCCTTGGGTCTTATTCTGTAAATAGCTTTGCAGTCTGTTACTTGCCTGACTTTTTTAATCCTAAGGAGGTCCTATTTTTAATTTCTAAAATTGTTTTAAAATTCCTCTTTTGTGATACAGACTTCAGCTCTTTCCTGCACACGGCACGGTGTGTCTGAAGTCAGTTGTACCTGCTCTAAGGCAGTCAGTCATGGTTTCTCATACCTGAAGCCATCTGCATCACCCTCAGGTGTCTGGTCATTCCAGACTCAGTGTTGTGTGTGGTGGCCCAGTTCCCTGACCTTGTGGAGCCAGCTCCAGTGACAACTGTCCTTCATACTTGGTGTGTGTCTGGGCACATTGTGTTTCTCTTGGCGTTTGTGTGTGTCTGGAAATGTCATTCCAGCCCCTCTCCTTCCCTCTTCCCCCCATTCTCTGAGAAAAGAGTTCTCTTTTCTGCCGTTCCTGAGTCTTGGGCTGATTCATGCAACCCCTGCAGTGAGATTCCCTTCGTTCCAGGTAAGGCTGAAAAGTCTGGTAAGTTAGCCAGGTGTGGCGCAACATTCGCAGCATTCAGGAGGCAGAGGCAGGTAGATCTCTGTGAGTTTAAGGCCAGCTTGATCTAGAGAGTGAATTCTGGAGCAGCCAGGGCTACACAGTGAGACCTTGTTAAAACAAACAAGCAAGCAAATAAACAACAACTAAAAAAAAATAAATAATACAAAACTGAGCGAAAGCCTAGTAATTTATGTTCAGATTGTGTTAGTCTTGTTCATTTATTTCTTGATGAATTTCTCCGTTACTTTCCACCTGCTGTATCTTCAAACACCTCCTAATGACATACCTAGCCTTCTCATGTTATGTTTTAATTAAGGCAAGTAGTCTACAGTAAATTCTGTTTAACTGAGTTCCCTGTGGGATTTTGGTCTCTTGGTGACAGGGGTCGCTCCTCAGATTCTTACTTGGCCACTAGGTGGAGTGGTGTCATCAGCCATGACTCAACACTCAGGGACCACTCTAGAGCATGGTCTTTTCTGATGATGCTTAGTCCCAGACACAAGTTGGGGTTTTTGTTTGTTTGTTTTTGTTATTGTTGTTGGTTTGGTTTTGGTTTTGGTTTTGTTCTGTTTGGTTTTGGCCCAGTTCATCTGTGGTTCTTATATTCTTTGAGTTGATTACTTAGGGATATTGTTTCCATTGAGATTCCATGGGGGAAGGAGGGGGGACACAGAGGGGACATACTTATTGCTGTTTCCTCAATGACCTTAATAGCAATAATGATGTAGTAGTAGTAGTAATAGTAATAGTAATAGTTGTTATTGTTACTGCTGTGATTTGTTCCCTTCACAAAAGCTTAAAGAAGAGGTCTGTTAGTTTGGGGGAATTTGGTGTTGTTTTTAAGGAAATAAGGTGATAACTTTTTGTTCTTAAGTGCAAAACATGGTCATAGTGTTGTGTGACCTGTGCATTCTTACCTTGTCAGCATAGTCATTAAGGAGAAGGGGAATGGGCCTTAAAAATAATGCATGTGCAGGGCTCAGGTGAGCACAGTTGCTGCAGGTTGTGTGTCTCAGGCCGGGAGCTGAGTTGGTTCTTGTTGAAAATGATACTGACATTGTTTCATGCACAAGTCATAGTAATTAAAAAGCAAGGTTGTGGTGGGCAGGGGCTGGAATGGTTGGTGCCTGTGTCTCTGAGAAGGACTGGAGCAGAAGCTGCCTGTGAGATCCAGTTGCTGAAACAGGATCCTGGAGTGGGAGACTGGTCTATGCCGTTTCAACAATGCAGTGAAAGACTTGTATTTAAAAAACCATGACTGAACCCTCCATCTTCTAAGCTATGCTCGGTGCACTCCTGTCATCCCAGCACTCATGAGGTGGAAACAGAAGGATCAGGAGTTCACGGTCATCCTTGGCTACATAGCAAGTTTGAGGCCATTTGAGACCCCATCTCAGAACAAAACAAAACATGGACCAACCAACCAATGACTTCATACCAAGCCCCTGCCTTCCCTCTACATTGGCATTGTTTGATGGGCAATTGTCACTAAGGCCTTTATGCTCAAGTCTGAGGTGAATGACTTAAATGCAGATGTAGTTAGCTTTCTTTGATGCTTACATGCCTTCTGTTGCTATTATTGGTCAGGATTAAACCAAAACCCTTCTTGTGCCTGCTATTAGTGTCCCACCTAAGACACTCCCTGCTCCCCAGCCCTCATCCTTCCCTGGGCACCAGCAGCCTGCAGTGTGTTTTTTCCAGAGACCCTGCAGCTGTTCTGCTCTCCCTCTGGAGCCCTGCTTCAGAGGAGATCTGCTCCTGCCCACTGTGCAGGCCCCAGTTTGCTTATGCTACCCCAACATCTTGGTAGTGTGTATCGTGCTTGGCACTCTGCTTTCTACTAAGTAGTGGTGCCGTGACTACGTGTGGCAAGGCCACCTGCTTGTCTCCATTTCTAACTCGGGATTACAAGTGTGCACTATCATGCATAGCTTTTCCATCCCTTAACAAAAGCACTTTATTTTGAGGTAATTGTGGATCCCTCTGAGTTGTGGAGAAGCAATGGAGATGTGTTTGAAATCCTTCCTAGCTTGCCTCTGGGTTACCTCTACACTAGAGTTATTAACACAAGTATAGCTAAGATCCAGAACGTTCCTATCATTAGATCCTTCCAGTTCTTTCTGAACATAGCCTCTTCCTCCCACCTTTTGCTTCTGACCATCACTAGTGTGCCCCACTTCTGTAATTCTGTCTTCTCAAGCTTGTGTGTATAAGAGGACTTGTTTATGGCCTAGGGGTTTTTTTTTCTATTGTGATCCACAATTTCAATTGTGATTTGTAATTCTCCAAGAGTTGTCCAGGTGATTCTGTGTGTTTGATGCTGAGTAGTCTTCCATGATATACCACAATTTATTTGACATGTCTGGGTTATTTCTAGCTTGTGGCTGTTTTGATACCTTTTCCTTTATTTTTATTTATATTGGGACAGATCTCAAGTAGGCCTGCAACTGACTCTGTAGCTGAGGGCAGTCTTTAACTTCTGAACCTCCTGATTTCTGCCTGCCAGGTGTTAGAATTACAAGTATATGCCACCATGTATAGTTTGTAACTAGTTTGAATAAGGTCTCAACATTTATGTACAGATTTTTGTGTGAATGTAAGTTTCACTTTTTTCTAAGTAAATGCTTGGATGCCCATTTGCTGGATTGTGTGTGCAGTAGTCAGTTTTCTGTCACTGTGACAGAAAACCTGAGGCAAACAACTTGAAGGGAGAAAGTTGTGTTTTGGCTCACAGCTTATGGGGTTTCCATCCGTGCTTAGTCAGCTCCGTTGCTCTGGGCCTTGGTGAGACCGAGCATCATGGTGGAAAGGGTATATTGACAGCAGAGCATGACTGCTCATATGTAGCTAAGGAGCAGAGGTCAGGGGCCAGGTGCACCCTCAAAGGCAGCTCTCAGTGACAGAGTGATGGAGCTTCCTCCTGTAAGGCCCACACAGTAAACAGTCCTTCAGCTGGGAAGTTCCGGAGGATGAAGTGAGAACCTTCTTTACCCAGTCACCCAAGCCGTCAGCAAGACTCAAGCTGTAGCACTGGGATAGTCTTTAAAGACACCCTCAAATAGTCTTTAAAGACATCCCAAACTGTCTCGTCAGCAATTACCCAGTTTCTCCTTCCTGGCACCAGGCATTTGTGGGAACAATCCTGGCGCGGTGGAAGGAAGCCCCACGTGTCTGTCCTGGGGCACTGCAGCTCTGGGTGGGACAGCAGACACACAGGAAGTGGCTGCATGTCTTCCCATACAGTCAGACGGACAGGTGGGGGCTGTGGGAAGCCTTTGCAGGCTCTGCCTGTGGGTGCGGGAGGGGGCCATTCCTGGGGAATGAGAGGCAGCCGGCTCTGTGGGTTCTCTAACCCGGGGCACCACAGTAGCCACAGACGGGCTAGCTAGAGTGCAGCTGGGGTTCCAGCTGGGACCAGGTCTCGGCGGCTTTGGGCACTGGGCTAGCTGCCTAGGCCTGGATGAACGGGTGCCATCTGGGAGCATTGAGATTCCCTCTGCGAGAGATTAGACGAGGCTCATTAATCCAGGGCCAGATCCCTCGCTTCCCATGGAGGGTCCAGATGAAAATACAGTCTATAATTTTAAGACATTTATTTTCATTGTGTGGAGAGCAGCATGGATGGAATTGTACCCCTGCCCCTCTCTTAGAGTAGGAACTGGGAAGGGGCGTGGCTAAGCCTCTAGGTGTCTCATTAACATGGGGATGGCTTGGGGCTGTGTGACCACGCATCTACCTGGGGTGGGTACTTGAGGAGGGGTACGTGACCCGTGACTGGCGCCAAAAGCCTCCCGGGAGCCTTGGCATAACGTTTCTGGTCCTTTGCAGATTCTGCTGGGTCTCCCAAAGTTTTTGCCTGTTATCAATCGGATGCCAGACTGCCTGTCACAGATCACTGCCCTACAGACATTGCTGTCTAAATTGCACCTAGAGCCACTGGGACTCTTGGACACACTTTCATG
Organism: Rhynchomys soricoides; assembly: GCA_019843965.1. Classification (NCBI taxonomy): domain Eukaryota; kingdom Metazoa; phylum Chordata; class Mammalia; order Rodentia; family Muridae; genus Rhynchomys; species Rhynchomys soricoides. Next base: position 3,288,086 of record JADRCH010000116.1, read on the forward strand.
TGCTCACTGCCATCAGAATGTCACCTTCAGTGATGTGTCTCTGTGTCTCTTGTCCCTCTTCTCATTGGTTTGTCTGCTTACTGCTACTGAGCTTTTGTGTTCTCTCTGAATTCTGTTTTTGCATGTCTTTATTGCAATGCATGATTTGCCAGTATTCCCTTTGTCATCTCAGCTCTTTTCGAAGGACTCTGCAGAGTAAACATTGTCATTTCTGATAAGTTCATCACGTTTTCCTTCTGTGGGACCTGCTTGGGTGCTGTCTCTGTCTCTAACTTGTCTAGCTTGGTCCTAAAGACATTCTCTTCCTCCCTGCCATATCCAAAGGAGAGGTCCCTCATCTTTGAGTCAGCGTGGAAGAAGGAGAAGGACATCGTTTCCAAGGAGATAGAGAAGCTCCGTGTGTCCATCCAGACCCTGTGTAAGAGTGCACTTCCCCTGGGAAAGATCATGGACTACATCCAGGAGGACATGGATGCCATGCAGAATGAGCTGCAGCTGTGGCACAGCGAGAACAGGCAGCATGCCGAAGCCCTGAGCAAGGAGCAGAGGTGGGGGCTGTGGAAGGGGAGGGGAGCTGGGCCTGCAGAAACGGAGGAGGGGGTGGGGGCCGGAATGAGATACTGACAGACTCCGAATTGTAACCGAAGGGAATAGAATAGCCTCTGGAGACGGAGATTATTAGAGAGGTACCTAGTGATGGTAGAAGCATGTGACTATTAACTTGTAGGCTTTCTTCAGCACGTATGAGTTGACTGAATGATACATCTGTAAGTCCGTGTTACAGAAAAGTTAGTTGGGTCTACTCTTTCCTTCCCTCCTCCCTCCCTCTCTCCCTTCCCATTTGTTTTTGTTTTGTTTTGTTTTTTTGAAACAAGGTCTCACAGTTTAGCCTGGCTAGCCTGGTGTTCACTTTGTAGACCAGGTTGGCCTTGAACTCAGAGATTACCTGCCTTGTGAGCAGTGTGATTAAAGGTGTGTACCAGCATTCCCAGCTGAAATTGGACTCTCTTTTTTTCCATTTTTCCAAAATAATTTTATAGTAGAATTACATCCCTCTTCCTGTTACCCTTCCTCCTTCCAACCCCTCAAATTGATAGCATCTTTTTCATTATCATTGTTACATACATGTACATATATGTATGTACATGTATGCACAAATATATAAATGCACCTCCTAAATCCGTTTTTGTTGTGTGTATATGCTTTCAGGACTCACCAGTTTTTACTGGGAAACTAATTTGGGGCTCTTTCTTGCTAGCCTGTTTATTGAAAAGTCCTGTACATTTTAAAATATGCCACATGGTGGAATATAGGAAATCACCAACAATATTGATGCTGATACAGCATGTGCTGAGTTAGCCAGAGAAGGCCTTCCTTGTAAAACCTGACCCTGCTCTCATGCAGCACTGTAAGGGAGAGGTAATGCTTGACTCCAGCATTTCGAGGTATAGTCTGTGCTGGGTCCAGTGCTCAGGCCAGCAATGAAGAGGTTACCTGTCCCTGCTGAACAAATGAGCCAGGACCCGGGCAGAGGGAGTCTGTCTAAGCCCTGTGAGCCTTATACTGAGGAGGGTGTCTTCTGGCAAGGAGGCACTGGTTCAGGCTGTGACCTTGGCAGTCCATTTCCTTGCTGCTCCTTGGTCTCTTTTGTGTATGTACTTGTGTAAGGACTTCACGCCTGTCACTTTACTTTATAAGGGAGCTCTCACATGGGCTAGGGAAACAGCTCTGGTAGAGTGCCTTCCTAGTGTGTGAAGCCCTGGGTTCTCTCTCTGCTTCTGTAGGAAGTTAAGGAATAAGCCATCAGCACCTTGGGCTGGATTGTACTCTAGGCCTGCCAGCTGTGAGTGGTGCCTGTGTACCACTCTTAGGGGTCTGACACTTCAACCCTTCTCTTGGGGTGAAGCCAGCCCTTTGCTGCTGCTGGCTTTTGGGTTGGAGTGAGAGTCACAGACAGAACTGATGAGACGCCGGTTGTCTCCCCCCAGCATCACAGACAGTGCGGTGGAACCCCTGAAGGCCGAGCTGTCTGAGCTGGAGCAACAGATCAGAGACCAGCAGGACAAGATCTGTGCGGTGAAGGCCAACATCCTGAAGAATGAGGAGAAGATCCAGAAAATGGTGCACAGTATCAACCTGTCATCACGACGGTGAATGGCCAGCCCTGCAGAGAGTTCCTCATGATGGACAAGGGGCAGGAACTGCCCCTCTGAACCCAGTCTGCTGAGAAAATGGCCTGCTGTGCCCTGACCCAGCTAAGGTCAGAGCTTTGGGTTTAGGCACTAAACTTATTAAAAGGCTGTTTTCTTCCTTCCTGCTGCGGTACTTACTACTTATAAACAGCCTCCAGCTCGCCTTTGTGGGAGGGCTTCTTTCTTTGTTCTTTTGGCAAATAATGTTTTCTGCTGCAGCCCGTTGGACGCTGTACCCTAGTGTTCTAGCAGGTAAGTTGTCTCTTCCTACTGGGCAAACAGCAGGCCTTTATTGCTGCTTTTGAGTCTCCCAGAAGGACTTCATACTGTCACGAGCAAAGGACAACTGTGTATTTTTTTGGTGGGTATTTTATAAATAGAATGAGGCCTGAAATGGTTAAATGCCATTGTCCTTTCTACCTAAAGGGTGTCATGTCAGCCGTGTCCTTGTAAGGTGCCTGTCACCTGGGCTGGGTTGTTGCCCTCTTATTGCACAGACTTCTTTCTGCAGCCTCTCCATGACCCTGCTGTCTGCATTTCTAGCCTTTAAAGCTCATAGACTGAGAAAGAGAATTTAGCCCCGCCTTTATGGGCATTGTGTGAAGGGAACCTGCCATGGGCCACCGCCACAGCTTCCTGAAGCCTCCAGCAGCCTCCAGCCTACTTCTGGTGGATAAGCAGTCCCCAGGCCTCCTTAAGAGGACATTGTCACATGAAGGCGGGCTCTGAGAGTTGTGAGTAAGGACAGACTATGAGGAAGAGAGTACACCAACTTACAATTTGTGTTTGTTTCCGTTTTTAAAGATCCTTTTTTAAAGGCAAAGGTTTTGTTAATGGTTTATATTCAGTTTCTCACCTACTGTAAATACTCATTAAGGTCTGGGATTATAAAGGATCTCACTGTGTTTGGAGATGTCCTTCCTGGCATAAGGTCTGAGGTGGTCCTTACATTTCTGGGTATTTATAATGTCCTCTGTGTTGAACCCTGGGAGGTGCGAAGACTTCCTTAACGTTTTTTGTGCCTAAGGCTTAGCACATGTGGCACAGCCAGTGTTTCTCAGTCAGTTGAAGGCAGCAGCCCAGTTCTTAACTGGGGGCCTGGACAGTGTGGAGATGCCCTTCAGCCCTTTAGTCTCTCCTGTCTGAAGCACACCACACCACCCTGCCAAACAGATGCTTCCAAATAGTTTAGGGGGAAGGAAGGACTGCTTGTCAACCAGGCTTTTGTATGTTCATGATCTCTTTTCTACTGAATTAAATGACTTAGCCATAACCCTAAGTGGACCCCATACATACCAAGTTAATAGATATACATATATATGTATATATATCCTTTTATGAATTTGTATATATGAATAGAATTTTTATGTTGAGAAAATTACATACATTGTATGTGAGTAAGATTTTATATGCTGTAGTCTATCAGATTGTATCCTAAAGTTTTATTTTTCTTTTATATGTAAATCATTAAAATAATCACCTATTTTTCCTATAAGTGTATGGATTGTCAAATTTAGTTGATACAGAGAAAAGTGTAAGCTTTTGGAGTTTTAACTTTTCAGATGCGTACAGGGGACACTGCTTCTTGCTCATACTGCGACACGTTGCCTCTCATGAGCCTGCTCATCCTTTGCCAGAAGTTTAAGATCGGGAAGAGGTACATGTGCCTCTCTCTGCATCTTTGGATGTACAAATTAAGCCCCGATCTTCTTTGATATTTTGAGAGCGTACAGAAGCAGGATTCCTAGTTGTCTCCTGGCTGTGGTTTATAAGTTTCCCAGGAGTGCAGAGTCATACTTTAGGGATTTGACCTTAAAGATTCAGCTGACATATATCTGTGCTTAGAGGCACTGTGTAGAAGTGCCCATGGCGGGTGGGGACGAGGGTGTGAGAGTTGGCCCAGTCGGTAAAATGGTCACTGTGTATGTGTGAGCATCTGAGTGGGAACCCCGAGAACCCACAGAAAACAACCAGATGTGGCAGCACACATCTGCAATCGCAGAGTTCCTATGGCAACATAATGGGAGGAGGACACCCAGGAGCTGGACCAGCCAGCTGGGGCTGTTCCATAGCAAACAACAAGAGCCTGCCTCCGATGGGGTGGAAGGCGAGGACTGAGAGCCAAGGTGGCGCTGACTTCCGCATGTGTGCCTGCCCTCACACATACCCAGACACATGGTGTGAAGCAGCTCAGGGCGAGCACTCAGACACTTTGATAGTCATTCTGTTGTCTTTTCAGTGATCAACTTGGCAGCAGTGAGTAAACTATGTGAGAACAGAGGCACCCTTCCCTGTTGTGACTCAGTGCCAGTCAGGGTTCTGTGGGCAAGTATCTAGTCAGTGTCAGCAAAGGACTCTGGTCCCAACTTGGTCTCCAAACTGCCCTGAACTAGCCAAGTTCACCCTGTTTTTGATATACACAAATATGCCAACCAAGCAAACAAAAATGCTTAAGCTTTGGGTTTTAAATATTAAACTGGTTCAAGTAATTTTGAAACTTCCTATAAACCTTCCACAAAGGTCCTGCAGCCTGCACTCTGTGTGTGACAGAAGCGTTTCTTCAGGAGCCTCACAGGCTGCTGCTTCCCAGCCCATGAAAGTGCTCGAGTAGAGGCCGGTGCAGCAGGCTGTCCCCTCAAGAGAGCACTCCCTGTAAAACTCCCTGATTTGTATTTTTAAACTTGCCAAGGCATCCATCTTGCTGTTTGAATACTTGGACTCCTTAGCTGTAAGAAGGTTACAAGGTATACAGAGCATGGAAGCTTCTGGAGAGTGGGCGTGGCTCCTCTCACCTCTGGACCCTGCTTGTTTGCTACTTTCTTGACCAAGAGTGAGCCCAAATTTGAATTCTCCACTTCCTCCTTGTTCTTTCCATCTCTCTGGTTTGTGATTACTGGCCTGTCTGTCGTCTGGCCTGTCGTGTGTGTCCGATCCGTCTCTAATGTGATGTGATTCCCCCTAACAGGAGGCTTAGCTCCCTATTTATTGAAAATGGTATCACCACAGAGGTTAAGAAGTTGATCTTGACGCTGTACATTAGGTTCTAGCAGTTTCCATTCCTACAACCAGTCAGGTCTCTATTCAGGAACCTAAACCATAGCTTCAGGATGGCTCTTTTCTTACTTTATCTTGATTTTTTTTCCCCCTGTGACATAGAAGTATTCTGTGTCAGAGAGAGCAAATTTTGCATAAATAAATTTAGCATTGAACTCATGACAAGGGCTGGAGAGATGGCTCAGTGGTCAGTGACAAGGGCTAGAGAGACAGCTGTGGTTTAGAGCATCTGCCGTTCTTGCAGAGGACCTGGGTAAAGTTCCCAGAACCACACGGTGACTTTCATAAGCATCTGTTCCAGGGGATCTGTGCTCTTCTTCTGAACTCCTTGGGCACACACATGTACACACACATATAGGAAAACACGAACATAAAATTAGTCTAAAAACATTAAACATGGCCGGGCAGTGGTGGTGCACGCCTTTAATCCCAGCACTTGGGAGGCAGAGACAGGCGGATTTCTGAATTCGAGGCCAGCCTGGTCTACAGAGTGAGTTCCAGGATAGCCAGGGCTATACAGAGAAACCCTGTTTTGAAAAACCAAAACCAAAAAAACCCAAAACAAAATAAAAAACAAAAAAACCATTAAACATATAGTTAAAAAAAGGAAGACAAGGAGTGTTATCTATCCACCAAGGCCACAATTTTATAGTAATTTTACGTACTTATGAGGACAGGAACAAAGTAGTTTACTTATGTGTAGTATGCGTGCTTATGTGGTATATACATGTGTGTGCGTTTGCCCCTTCCTGTGTGCAGAGACCAGAGAGGGATGTCAGTGTTCCATACCCTGCCTTACCAGTAAAGAGAGAGTCTCACAGAACCTGAAACTCATTGTTTTTCCTTTTCTGACTAGGCTGGCTGGCCAGCAGGACCCTGTCTGTGATCCTCCTGTCTCTGCCCCTTCCTGTCCCCCAGCACTGAGGTTGCAGTTCTTGGTGGCTGCGCCTAGCTTTTTCTGTGGGTACTGGGGACCCAAACTCAGCTCTTCATGCCTGTACAACAGGCTCTCTACCCACCGAGCTGTCTCCTCAGCCCTCAAAAGTAGGCGTGGAATGTGACTGAGGGACCTGGAGGCAACTCCATTTTATTTTACGAATCCCCTCCGTGCACTCAGGGTCAGCATCTGTCGGTCTGGATTGAGTGCTTTGGATGTTAGGCCCGTCCGGGAACCTGGAGAACCAAAGATACAGGAGGTTAGAGAGAATGGTTCATAGCCATTGCGGTGTTTGTATTGATTATGGAAAAGAAGAAAAGTGGCGTGCAAAGGAGATCTATTAATATAACATAATACTAATGTTAATATGATATGTTAATATAATGTTACTGTAACATTGACTTGTGTGTGTCCTAAGTTCAAAGGTTATTTTAGAACAATAGTTTGGGAGGTAGCCAGCCTTCAGGGATTTCAGTGGTGACGGGTCGCTGGACGAGAGTTGATGGATGCTCTGACTCCATGTAAAACTAAGAAAGTGGGACTCCATCTCAAATCTGTCCTTGTCACCTACTAACAGAAAAGCTCTCGGTTGGGAGGACAGTGCCCAGCATGTAGCCATGAAAGCATTGCCTCTTTTCTCCCTTAAGAACAAATCAGAATTACTGGGTGCAGGCCAGTAGTGGTGCATACCTTTAATCCCAGCACTCAGGAGGCAGAGGCAGGCAGATTTCTGAGTTCGAGGCCAGCCTGGTCTACAGAGTGAGTTCCAGGACAGCCAGGGCTACACAGAGAAACCCTGTCTCGAAAAAAAAAAACAAAACAAACCCAAAACAACAACAACAAACAAAAAAGAATTACCGGGTGCAGAACTGAGTCAAGATCTCAGAGGGCAAAGGGTGGAGAGCAGCCCCAGACCACCACACCACCCACTCTGGGCTGTCAGCAGGCTGCTCTGGGCTTTGTACCCTCGAGCTGGGATTTAAACTAAACAGATTTCCTATAGGAAACACACACACAATCATACTGTGCTTAAGCTGATTTTATGGACATTTCCCCTCAGAAATATTTCTCTCTGGAAAAATAAATTCACAGGATGTAATTAAAGCCATTATGTGTGTATGTTGGCTGGGCCTATTCCTAAGTGCTTCACCAAACGGGCCACCGAATCAAGAAGTGAAGGCAGGCTTTGTTCCTGTCTATCAACAATGATATTTATTAATTGCAGCACAGGGTGTTCTGAGCCTTTATGGTTTCAGAAATAACCTTCTGCTGGTTCCCTGCCTGAGGTAGTGCCATTGATTCTGACCCCAGTGTGGCCTCTGCAGGAGCCTTGGCTTCCATAACAGCCCATAACCTACCTTTGGGCTTGTGTCTTTTGGCTTGGGGCCTATGAAGAAATAAATTCTAAGCATGAGAATAACTTCTGAAAGAGAAAGTGCCCCAAACAGTGCTTTAGGTATCAGGGCTGAGAGTAGTTTGGTGGTCAGTGACTTGTCTGTCTTCTGCCTTCCAAGTCCTTTGGGGGGGCCTTTCCTAGCACCTCTCTGTTCTGGTGGGGAATCCAACTCGATTTGGCCCAGAAGGGGAATCAGAGTGTTGCTTTCTAGGACAGTGTGGGCGTGGGCTAAAACGTGAGGAGCTGGGTGACCCACTAGTGAGGCCACAGAGCAGACTGTCCCAGCTTTTGAGCTGGTGGCAAGATGACACTTCATGGGAGCATGTGCCAGAGCAAAAGCACTCACTGCATGGCCAGAAAGTAAAAGAATGAGGAAGGGCGGGGTCTCACAGTAGCACTGTCTGATGACATACCCCCAGTCACCCCATTTTCTGCTGTTAGGCTCCACCTCCTGAGGGTCCCACCAACTTGCAATGGCACCACAGACTGGAGTCCAGGTCTTTAATACCTGTGTCTTTCGGGAGTAAACTATACTAGGGAGTCTACCCTGCTCCAAGTGACTCCAGTCTGAGGATCTTCACTGACATTCATGGAGACCCTTGGCATAGATGGCTTGCACCCCTGGGGCCAGTTCTCCTTGAGACCTCTCTCCAACACTTCACTCTGATCCACAGGCTCCCAGGGACAGTGTTCCACTTTGATGGTCCCTGCTTTTCTGGATTTTGTTGGCTCTGGCTGTTGAGCCGCACTGATCCACTTGTCCCCATAAGCCCAGGCAAGTTCTCATGAGAAACACACACTCATCCCAGCAGGGGGAGAATGGAGTGTCTGCAGGAGATAGCTTCTGGGGCAGCTGTGAGGTGGGGTGAGGTGAGGAGATAAACGCCTGGGACCACATGGGTGGAGCAGAGCTGGGAGCCCAGGGTCCTGCTGGTCAGGTGGGACACCTGGTGAACTGGAGAAACAGTTCCTGAGAGTGGGATGAGGAGGCAATGAAGTCATGTCTGTGTGTGTAGGGGGGTGGGGTGGGGAGAGGATTAGCTAGGCTTTCCTAAGGAAGGGCCTATGATACCTGGCTAAGGGGCAGAGGCTGGCCTTAAGGGGTCATTACTAGGTTTGTGGGTCCAACTGACAGAAGCCAAATTGTATGAGAGGAGAAAGTGAGGAAGCACACCGTGGAGGGAAGAGTCCAGGCTGCCCAGGAGCTGGAGTCTTGGCTTACCCTTGTGAAACTGCAGTTCTGCGTTCCGGAGCCCCTCAGTCATGGAGTAGGAGCCCCTCAGTTGTGGACGAACTTCCTGAGCTGGCATTGGACTCACTCTCGGATCCTCCACCATCTGAGTTCCTCTTCCCCTTCGGGCTGAGATTGTGTCAGCTCTCAGTCTCTCTCAGTACCAGTGCACGGAAAGCACCATGCCCAGGCAGGTATCGTCTCTGCCCACGGAGCTCTCTCAGACTCCACTCAGGTGAGGCCAGGATTCTTCACTGAAGAAAAGAATGTCAGTGAGAGTCAGTACAAAGCAAGCTTCATGCTTATTTAGAAAAAGGTTTCCCAGTAACGGAAACATGGGAATAGAGAGACGTGGACTGGGATGGAGACATGGCTTAGTGGAGAAGAGTGTTTGCTGCTTTCAGGGGACCTGAGTCTGGTTCCCAAGCATCCATAGTGTGTATGTGCACTTGCATATTCCTTTCATTTGCTCGTCTTTTCTTCAAATTGAAACATTACTACAGACAAGGGCAGAGAGATGCTGAGAAATTTTCTCTTTCTAGTAGTGGCCAGTTCCTGCTCTTCAGTAAAGCCGTGAGCAGGGAGCCTCCGGTTCAGGTAGCAGAGGACCAGCTTTGGAGCTGTGACATTGGCTATAGGGCTGCCACCTTTGAAGGCACAGATTTGAGTACCCAGAGCTTTGGGGTTCTAGCTTTGAAAGGCTGGGACCACATGGTCTAGTTATCAGGGCTTGAACTCTTGCGCTTTGAGAGTTGGAAGCCTGGCTTGCTCGTTTCAGATGTACAGGGCTGTCAGCACTGGGGGAGCTAACTCTGTGATTTTTATTTGAATCGAGTAAAATGGCCCTAGGCCAAGTGTTATGACAGGAATATCCACAGGGGCTGCCTGTATAGTTCTAAGATTTTCTTGTGTCCATTGGTACATGGCACTCATGGAATTTCGGGTCATTACTACCTCAGTGATGTGCCACTTACCACCAGCTACTGTCCCAGCGAAGGAACTGATGTGTGGAGGAATTGCCCCACTTGGGGTTCACCAGCAGGATGTGGACTCCGCCTCCCAGTGCTTCACAAGCTCGCTCTGGGACACCAATATCTGTGGAGCAAGCTGGGGCTGGAAAAACTGATTCTGGGCAAACTTAAGTCTTCAGGACTCACTGGTGAAACCTGAAGAATCTTTCTGCTTCCACCAAGGATGGAGAAGAGAAGATGAGGCTTGCATTGGAACAGAAACTCCCGACAATGCCCAGGGCTCAGGACCAGGAGAAATGTCCATTTCCGGCCCCCGTTTACTTAGTGTGTGATTCAGTTCTCAGAGGTAGCTGCATGAGCTGTGGAGGGTCAGCACACCTTTGTGTGTGTGTGTGTGTGTGTGTGCAGCACCCTATCCTATATGCAGCTGGACTCAGCCTTGTAACCCCATGTCCCTGCTGTGTTTTGTGAAGGGCCTCTAGCTGCTTGCAGTGGGATAAGAGGTGTCCTGGCCCCCTTCCTGGGTAGGGTTCATTCCTTCCTTCCTTTTTTCCTTCCCTCCTTTCTTCTTTCTTCCTTCCTGTCTCTCTCACCTTAAGCCAAAACAACAACAAAAAAGTACACAAAAAACATACAGTCCAGAATCTCTTTAAAAACAAAACAAAACAACAACAAAACCAAATTGTGAGTGGCTCACGCCTTTAATCCCAGCATTTGGAAGGCAGAGGCAGGCTGATGATCTCTGTGCATTGGAGGCTAGCCTGGTCTATACAATGGGTTCTGGAACACCCAGAGCTATATAGTGAGATCTTGTCTTTGAAAAAAAATTGATAAAATATAAAATTAGCCATCTTAACTTTATAGTTTAGCCGCTTTAAATTTATAGTTATGACCATAAGTAAACAGTGTAATCAACCCCAAACCTTTTCATCTTTCCAAACATACTGTTCCATTAAAATACCAACTTCTGGGGCTGGAGAGATGACACACCGTAGAGTTGAGTTTAGTTCCCAGTACCCAGTACCCAGCATCCAGCACCCAGCACCCAGCACCCAGACCCAGCTCACCAATGCCTGTTACTCAATCCAGCTCCAGGCTATCCAGTCCCTCTTCTGGCCTCTGAGGACACTTGCACACACATGGTGCTCCGAGCATGAACGCACACACTTTAAATAAATATACAAATAATCTTGCCAGGTATGGGTGTATTTTCCTGGCACCTGGGAAGCAAAGGCAGGTGGATCTCAACGAATTAAGACAAAACTCATTTACAAATGAGCTCCAGGCCAGCCAAGGGCTGGTAAGATCTGCTCTCCATGTACCCCACCCCACCCCCTAAAAAAAAAAAATCTTTAAAAAAGTACTCACTTCCTATTCCTCCCGAGATAGGATAGAAAGGGAAATTACAGAGACTCAGGAGAAAGAGGAGCCCTTTACCCAGGAATTTGGTTGAAGCCTCTCACCAACAGAGAAGCAGGAATTCCAGTACAATTAATTGCTCAAAGCCTTCCTTCCTCTGCACTTACACATCTGCAATTTTCCAGGGCTCGCACTAGAAACGTTTACAGGAAAAGGATATGCACAAACTCATGCAACCAATGGCTCCTGGCTTTATTTTATCAGATTATAATTCCATCCAAGGTATGTCTGAAGTCGCCCATAATCTCTCTCTCTCTCTCTCTCACCCCCCTTCCCCTGTTTCTGAGCAACCTTTTGAGATCCAAGTTGAGAATCATCAAGATGGCATATGTAGTAGCAAGTGCTAAGGACCATGGCTCCCTTGAGGAACTATACTTAGGCGTGTCTTAGTACCTCTCTTCTAAGTCTTGTGGTTAAAGTTTAATGTTAAAATATTTTAAATAAAACCTCAACATTGCTTCCATTAGTCAGCTTTTTTTTTTTTTTTTTCCTGAGTTAAAGCCATGAGTCCAGTTTGGCCTAAGTTTTGGTCTCAACGAAGTTCTCAGGCTAGGGTGATAGCATGGAGTTTTAGCTCTGTCCCCTCACAAGTGACACTGCCTTTTCTGGTAGCAAACTGGCACCTACTATTCCACTCCGTTTCTATGCAGTTGATTCCTTTAGTGACCTCCTAGAGAGGAATCATGCAGTATTTGTTCTTTATTGCTGGCTTATTTCACTGAGCATAGGGTCCTCCAGGGTTGTCCATGCTGTAACATGCTGGGGCAGTGGTTTTTAAAGGCAATGTGGATGGCCATGACACCACATTTTGATGTGTATTTATCTGTTCATGCACATCTGGGTGGTTTTACACTTGAGGTATCCCAGCTAGGGATGTGCAGCTGTAGAGCAGAGCCATAAGGCTGGGCCACCTCTGGCTCTTTGCCTTGCAGCGTCATTGTTGTCACCTGTCCCTCATGCCAGCGGTGTTATCAAGACCACTGCAGGAATCTCCTCTTTCCCCTCAACACCCTCAGAGCCCGTGGCTCTGTTCCAGGTTGCCTCACACAGCTCCACAGACCTGTGCAACTGAGCCAGTCTGGGCACGAGGACTTGCCGGGCATCTATAGTCACTAGCTCCCAGCTGGTGTGCCATGACCACACAAAGATGCAGACAAGTCACAGCCACAGTGCTGGAGACTGCGGCCTCGCCTCCTCCTCACAGGACGGCGGGGTGCTTCTGTTTCCTTAAGGTGTAGCCTCCCCGGTCCACTGGGGTGCTCCCCCTGCAAGGTACCTTCCCTAAGTTGTGTAGGGAAGAATGAAAGGACCCGACAGCGTCCATGCTTAAAGAACCGTTCGAAACGCAATGCGCACGGTGTGACCTATGTAAAATCGGGAGTGCTTGGGGGAAAGCCACTCTGTCAACACGCCTTGGCTTCATGGAGACATTTTGGGCTGCCTTCATCTAACTCAACAAGTTACTGACTCGGAAGGCACCGTTTGGAGTCTCGAGGACAGCAGAGTAGCCCCACGTCACTCAACAACTCTTAGCTGCTGCGGGCAGCCGACAACAGTCCCCAGGGCTGTAACGGCCCCGCCCACGTCCCGCCCAGGTGGGCGGGGACAGAGTCAACCAATCAGGAGTTCCTGAGGCATGCAAATAAGCCTCCGCCCCCAGGGGAAAGGCGTTTCCTCAGATTCCGCTGCTTCCTTGGTAGACGCAGTATTGTCTACGTCGCTGATCAACAATCAAGTCCGTTAGCCAGGCCGGAAGTGGAGACCCCAGCACCCTGCGCGCGGAGCAGGAAGTACGAAAGGGAGGTGCATACTCGCCGGAAGCAGAGCCCCGGACACGCCCACCTGCCGGAAGCGGCGGAGGTGTTTCTCTGACAGTTGATCTTTGACTAGATCTCTGCGGAGTCAGACTGGCAGCGGGGTCAGTGCGGAGGCTGAGGACCTAGTAGGCATGGCGGAGGGCAGGAGCCCCGATGGGCGGGCTGGCCCGGGGCCCGCAGGTAACGTGTGCGGCTAGCGGTGGTGGGGAGCGAGGTTGCGTCTTGGGGTCAGTCAGAGTGGCCCCTCGGGCGTCTGGGGCCTGGGTCCTCGGTCCTCGCCTGCCAGATTCCAGGAGTCGCGCCCGGGGCCGGTAAATGTGGACGTCAGGCTTCGCGCGGCCCCAGGCGCCCACCCCCGCTCCTGGCCCCTCGTGGACAGCCCTCCCACGGGGTTTCTTTCTGGTGGAGCTAGCCTTGTAACTGCCACCCTGTTAGCCGATCCCAGTCTGCGATGACCCTAGCTGTGCCATGGGGTGCGGCTTTTCTTCCAGGTATGAGCGTACTGGTCAGTAAAGGCCCTCAGAGGACAGGCTTCCTTTCCCCATGCCGCCAGTCAGCGCATGGCCGAGATGGTTCTCGGTAGCCACTGGACGAACGTCCTCCGCCCCACCCCCACCCACCTTAACGACAATACTGTCCCCAGAGAGCTTGCCAGTGACACAGCTCTTACGGGGGCGCTTGACCCACCTGCAGAGAAAGGGTGACTCTTTCCACCTGCCTTAAAGCATCTCCAGTGCTGTTACTGTGGAACTGAGAATTCCTGGTGGGAGATCCACCTTGAGGTCTTTCTGAACTGCCACGAGGGTACCTTTCTGTGCCCACCTCTGGTTTTGGAGAAGCAATTGCTCTGTACAAGGAGCTATCCTAGGTATGCAAAAATCTCAGAAAGCCACATGTTGATGCAGTCTTGTTATTCCACCATTAATTCAACAAACATTTGTTGATGGTGTCTTATTGGCTTGACTCACCTGGGGCTATCAGGGTGATGTGAAAAAGCAAGACCTTGCCTCTACCACCAAGAGCTTTGGTTGGCATTGAATTTGGTCTCAGGGACAGACAAGATCTTTGAGTGGATTGACCTGTCATGAAGGCATGAGAAATGAGAGAGAGGTGGTTGGTTAAAGGATGGCTATTTCTTAGCATACGGAAGAGTCCTGTGGAAGAAAAAGTGGTTTTGCCCCCACCCCTAGTGTCGTTTTGGTGTCTGTTCTGTTGGTGTGTTTCCAGCTTGGGTGGAGGCACAGGTCTTGAGTGCTATCTCGTGGGTAGCTGGATTAGATGATCAGAGAAGTCCAAACCGAAATGGCCTTTGACTCTAGAATTGGGGAGATTCTGAAGGTACGCTGGCCTAGGCTAGGAGCATAGAGGAGAGGTAGCAAAGGGAGGTCCAGAGACTTGCTCGAGCCCTCTGGTGCCCACTTTCCTGACAGTTACCCCATATATCTGACTCTTCCCCAACTTTGGCTTTGAATTTTTGTACCCGTTGGTAACTGTGCTGTAGTTACAGTGGTTGAAGTAGCACCTGGAAGTGCCTTACAGAGCCAATTCTAGGCTTGATGCCTGCCTGTTGGTCTGCTGTGCATCTGGCTATGGGATCAGAGTGAACCAGATAGGTGTTTGTGAACCTCCTGCTGTCTTTAGCCTTGGTCTTAGCTCAGACCCTGGAGGCAAGGGTACTTAGTCATCACCACCACTCAAAGGATATTGTATTCAAGTGTGGAAACAACTTCATCGTCTAGAAAAAGCCTGCATGTGAAGGGATATGCTTTCGAACTATGCTTGGTAACATGCTAGCACATCCCCACAGGCTGGGAGACTTGAATCTAAGCAGTTAGAATTTGTGCTGTCTTTATGTCACCCATTGGTGCAATTTTCTTATAAATCTTTCAGTCTCCTGAAGTTAGTTTGGGTGGTGATGTGAGCAAAGATGTAAGTATTTCCAAGTAGGTGATTAATTGTTCAACTACTCTCCACTGAGTATGCATCTCACTCTGATTTTATGCCTGTTTATTAAAGTTTAGTTGTTTATATTAAGTTCTTCCTGGAGAACTGATTCTGTTTTCTGTTTTGTTTTTTTTTTCTTTTTTCTTTCTAGTCTGATGAGAATTTTGTTATTTAGTACGGTAGGGCTCTTTCCACCTGTTATTCTTACTAAAACAACAACAAAAGCTATTTTCCCTTATGTATATCTACAAATACATTTTGAGATCATTTTGGTATATCTGATATCAAATTTCTGAAGAGACTGGCTACATTTTATTCATGGGGAACCCTGAGAATTTCTCTAATATTGACTCTCATCCTAGTATGTGGTACAGTCTTTCTATTCACTTCTCTCTATTTCTTGTTATATAGGCTGGACTTGTATTTATGCACATGTATTTTAGTTTTCTATTTTATTGAGAGGTGATTCTCTCTCTGTCTCTCTCTCTCTTTCGTGTGTGTGTGTGTGTGTGTGTGTGTGTGTGTGTGTGTGTGTGTATGGAGCTCAGAGGTCAACATTTAGTGTTTTTCTTACTCCACCTTATTTTTGAATCAAGGCCGATCACTGTACATGGAGCTTACACATTTGGCTAAGCTAGCTGGCAGCCTGGCCAGGGATCCATAACCTCAAGTATCTTCCACTTTCTGCCTCTCTTAGCCCCAGTGGACTTGTAGGAATGTGAAACTGGTCTTGGCTTTTTAAATAAGTGTTGGGGATCTGAGCTTCAGGGCTCATATTTGCATGACACATACCACCAATTGAGCCATCTCTCCAGGCTCTTAAGTGTAATTTCTATACCAAAAAAGTATACCTTTGAGGCTTATTCCTTGTTATTTCATTTTCATTGATACAATAAAATCCCTGAGGTAGTCTAACTATAAAGAAAAGAGATGTATTTAGTTCACAGTGTTGAAGGTGGAATATCATGCATGGTGCAGGTTCTGCTGTAGGTCTCTCACCTTATCTATGACTCCTCAAGGCTGACCAAAG
Organism: Rhynchomys soricoides; assembly: GCA_019843965.1. Taxonomy (NCBI): domain Eukaryota; kingdom Metazoa; phylum Chordata; class Mammalia; order Rodentia; family Muridae; genus Rhynchomys; species Rhynchomys soricoides. Next base: position 3,304,077 of record JADRCH010000116.1, read on the forward strand.
TAGTGGGAACTGTGACCTCCTGGCTAAACAGGAAGCCAGAGACTAGGTGGGGTTGGTCTCTGCTCTTATAATAACCCTCTGACAAGAACTAGCCACTATCCCAGGAGAAATTCTTCAGTCCTGCAGGAAGACATTTTCCCACTGACCCTGTGGCTACCTGGATGCCGCACCGATTAAAGGTCTTTTCGTTGTCCCAGCACCAGCATGCTGAGACTGCACCTTTAACTCGTGAGCACCTGTGGGGACAGTAGTATTCTGCTGAACTGTCTCTTATCAAGACACCCTTGTTACTGTTTTACAGAGCTGCATGATATGGAGCTCATCCGCCTTCCAGACAAGCAACCCTTGTTTGGCCTTTGGCTTTGGCTAACCAGCTATCTTTGTAGTAAAGGCTACCATTCTCCTTTCAAATGCCCGAAGTTAAACATCTTCTTACATACATGGGATAAATTAGAGTCATTTCATGCTGGATTTTTTTTGTTGTTGTTGTTTTGTTTTGGCATAATATTTCAAACTTCAGTTTGTACTACTGTCTTGTTCCTTTGTTCCACAGTTCATCACATTTTTTTTCTTTTCTTTTTTTAGAAAAGAAAAAAGTCTTATTGGGCTTGGTGTCAGGAATGAGCTAGTTTAAAAAGGGAAACTTTCCAGCTTTCTCTTATAAATTGTTTTCTGGGAATTTGAACATTCCTGTGTGGCTAGCAGGAGGGAGCCACTGCAGAAGGCATCCTGTTTGGTCGGCCTTGCCAATGTTTCTGAATGCTGATAGGAGCCCCTCTCTTCAGTGCAGGTCCTAATCTGAAGGAGTGGCTGAGGGAGCAGTTCTGTGACCATCCACTGGAGCACTGTGAAGACACGAGACTCCATGATGCAGCCTATGTAGGGGACCTCCAGACCCTCAGGAATCTACTGCAAGAGGAGAGCTACCAGAGGTGAGCATTGGGCTGGTAGCAGGTGTTGGCCTGTGAGCCTGAAGGAGGCTGAGGCTTGTGCTTTGGATTACAGAGTGAGACTCTAATGCTTCAGGACTGCAATTTGCTTTTAGAGGAGGGACAATAGGAGGAATTACAGATGGCCAGATACAGTGGGCAGGGGTTCCTGGGGCCAAGTTGGCCTGGGATTGTCCTGGCAACTTGTTCTATGTGAGCATCAGTTTCTTCAGTGTTTTTTCTGAAGACAGTGTTGTTAGAGAGATCCCTCCGTGTCCCCAAGACTCTTTAAAAAAGGTTTATTTACTTATTTTATTTTATTTTATTTGAAACAGGCTCTCACTATGAGCCTTGGCTGGACCAGAACTCATTCTGTAGACCAGGCTGACCTCAAAGTCACAGAGATCTTCCTGCCTCTGTCTCTTGAGTCTAGGATTAAAGAAGTGCTCCTCCATGCCTGGCTATTTTATTTATTTTAATTTTGGGCTTATGGGGGTGAGTGGGATGGGAATGTGTTAGCATTCCTTCTAGGCAACACCTCACAGTTACCTGGCAACAGCCAGGTGTGCCCGACTCAGTATAAAAGGGGCTGCTCGCCCCCTCACTCTCTTACCCTCTTACTCTCTGCCCCTTCTCCCTCTCTCCCTCTCCCCTCTCCCTCTCTCCACATGTTTCTAGTTGGCCTCTCCTCCTTCTCTCTCTCTCTCTCTCTCTGTCTGCCTTTCTCTGCCTCTACTCCCCTCCCCATGCCCTAAATGAACTGTTCCATACTATATCCATTGTGTGGCTGGTCCCTCAGGAGGAAGGGATGCCTCAGCATGGGCCTGCAGAGGCACCCCCTTCCACCTCACCATAACTTGCTTCTACAAAAACATATCCTGGTTCTTTCTCTTTTTATAAAACACAACAGTATGAGCATGTGAATATAAGGCACAGAGGCCAGAGAGGTCATTCCTTGGAACTGGAATGTGGTTGTGAGCCACCTGATGTGGGTGCTTGGAATTGAACTCAGGTCCTCTTGGAGAGTGGTACATGCTCTTAACCACTGAGCCATGTCTCCAACCCATCACTATGACTTTATCCTGGGTAGTTCTTTATCTATAGCCACTTTATTGACATTCATTTGATGTTCTCTTCTTCATGTCTCAGGTCTGTAGTGATCAGCCATAGATAGGCCTGCTGACTTCCCACTGTAGGGATGTGGTAGCTTCCATCTCCTTTGTTTTCCTAGCCATAGCTTCTTGCCTCTTGATTGCCAAGTCCGTCCAGTCACTGAGTCCCGACTCTTCCTTGATAGCAGAGAGTCTTGTTTGTGTCTCCCTGTGCAGGCTGCTAGGAGAGCACCCATTCTTCTCTCTTGAGGTTCCTTGAGTATTTTGTGCGAATGACCCTGCAGTCCCAACTAGATACTGAATACAACAGAAACTGGCACTTTTTCCTTTTGTGAGTTTCCACTGTGCCTGGAGGAGAAGGTCACAGTGAACGGGTGGAGGTGCCTGTGGGTCTCTGCAGGAACGAGCTTCACTACCCTAGCGGGACAGTTCCCAAGCAGGAGTCCCGCAGGAGTGTGCTCCTTTCTTATCTGTCTAGTCTTAGCAGTGTTCCATCAGAGCACATGTTAGTATTTACAAAACAAAACACAGGGCTGGAGAGATGACTCAGCCCTTAAAGAGTGCTTGTTGCTCTCACAGAGGACCCAGATTCAACTCTCAGTACTCACACGAGACACTCTGCAGGCACCACACATCATATGGTTCAGAAACATACATGCAGGCAAAATATTCATACATGAAATAAAATGAATAAAACTAATGCAACCAAACAAAAGTTTAAATTTATTTAATGTGACTCAAGCCTTAATCCTGATGGATACAGCAGTAGAGTGAGTTCAGGGTAGCTCCTATTGTGCCCCGCCTTCTCCCTGGTCCCTCCTCTTTCTTCCCCTCCCCTCCCCCTTTTCTTGCTTCCTCCTCTCAATTTGGGCCTTATGTATCATAGATACTATCTTTACGGGAGAGGATGCCAGCTTTGGACATTTATAGGTAATCACTAGTAAGAGAGCAAGCATGACCCTGCTGGTCCTGGAGTGTGTCCCTGTGGGTCTATATGTGGTTTGTAGAGATTGTGGGATGTGGGTTGGGAATCTAAGAACTAGAAATCTCAGTGGTAGTGCTGATTGTTATGTCGAAGCCTCAAGCTCTCTTGTCAGTGGGCCCTGAATGCCTGTCCTCTCCTCTTAGCAGGGACATTTGTGAACATTTCAGGACACAGAACACAAACAACTGGAAACAGGCATAGAGTATTTAGCATGTACAAGATCCTGGTTTGATCCTCAGTACCATGAGATGGAAAACAGAACACAGTGAAGGCATTTGAAACCTCAGGGTTAGCTACCTACTTGACTCTCCCTTGGGAGCCTCTGCTAGAGAGAGGGGGGAGAACAGCCTGTCTGCCCTGGTGACTCTCACAAGCTCCCTGTGTTCCCATGTAGCCGCATCAATGAGAAGTCTGTCTGGTGCTGCGGCTGGCTCCCCTGCACACCACTGAGGATTGCAGCCACCGCAGGCCATGGGAACTGTGTGGACTTCCTCATACGCAAAGGGGCGGAGGTGGACCTGGTGGATGTCAAGGGGCAGACTGCCCTGTATGTGGCTGTAGTGAATGGGCACCTGGAGAGCACTGAGATCCTTTTGGAAGCTGGTGCTGACCCCAACGGCAGCCGGCACCACCGCAGCACTCCTGTGTACCATGCCTCTCGTGTGGGTAGGGATGACATACTGAAGGCTCTTATCAGGTCAGTATTGCCAGCTCTGTGTCCACTTCCCCTTGTTTCTGTACCTGCATTGCCTGTGTGTTTAAGAGATGGCTTTTTATGGGTCTTGGAAGGCTGCTTAGACCTACCAAGGCCTTATGCTGACTGTTGGTTTTCTTTTTGAGTTGGATGCTTGTTTGTTTGCTAACAGTGTAAACTTTCCATGTCATTTCCCTTCATCTATAGCTTAGGCCATACCCTCTAAAGTTCCTTATTTAAATATTTTTTAAAAATTGTGTGCGTGCATGTTCGTATACTCATGCATATTCCAGAGTATGCCTGCGGAGGTCAGGACAACCTGTGGGAGTTGGTTTTCTCTTCCCATTATGTGGGTTCCAGGGATGGAACTCAAATCGTCAGGCTTCCAGCAGGTCCCTTTGACTCTATGGAAATGTTTTTAGTAGCATCAGTTAGTGAAATTCCATTTTAGTTCAGAAATCCCCAAGGGCATTCAGTTAATGCATCCTGTCTCCTCTGTGGAGTGCAGGGCAGTGCGACAAGAAAGCATGTGAGCAGGGATTATTTTATTTAAAATTTTCTGTGTTCTAAACTCCATGATGATTGACTTTTAGGAAATGGCAACTTGCTGGGTGTGGTGATGACACCTTTACCAGCTCTGTAGGGGCTGGGGCAGGTAGGACTGTGGGAGTTTGAAGCCAGATTGCTCTACTAGCAAGTTCTGGGCCAGTCGGGGTACATTGTGAGACCATGGCTAGAAAGAAAAAAGCCAAACCAAGAGAAGGAAGATGGAAATGATAACTGTTAAATTACTCAATGGTTGATATCATCTAAATATAACCCACACCCACCCGCCAGCCCACCTTGCCTGCCTGCCTGGACGCCTCGTATTTCCTGTAGACATAGCCCTCATCTTTCGTTACACAGTTTCCTGGCCCTCAGTGAGAAACCTCCCCTTGTCGTTTGTAAGCCCCCTGCTCTGTATTGCTGATGCGTTAGGACAGAAGGTAAGAGGTGATGTTTCTGTGTATTCAGCATTACATTGTTGAGCTGTTTGGGTTCCTTGTAGAGATAATAAAAGCAATAGAGAAATTTAGAAAATATTCACAATTAAAATGAACTGGATCCTATCTAGGATAACTTTATGAGTTTCAAAGGCTGTCTTCTCTGTGGCTCAGCTGGTGTCAGATTGTTATACTGTTTAAGATTATAAACAATTTGGAAGGTGCGTCTCCGGTGAGGACGGAATGAATAATTCCTGTGTGAAATGGACTTTTCCTGTTGTTAGTTAAAAGTGCGGCGAGTGAAGTGCAGCACTTGTAGAGTGCTCTCACTCAGAGTCTCAGAGGGAGGGGTGCCAGTGAAGGACAGTGGCTGTCTTCCTTAGGGTTTCACTGCTGTGAGCAGACACCATGACAAAGGCAACTCTTATAAGGACAACATTGAATTGGGGCTGGCTTACGGGTTCAGAGGGTCGATCCATTATCATCAAGGCAGGAGCATGGCAGCATCCAGGCAGGCATGGTGCAGGAGGAGCTGAGAGTTCTGCATCTTCATCTGAAGGCTGCTAGGAGGAAGGTCTTAAAGCCCACGCCCACAGTGACACACCTACTCCAACAGGACCACACCTTCTCATAGTGACACTCCTGGGGTGAGCATATACAAATCATCACAGTGGCCTTTTGTGTCCTCAGGCCTGTGCTGCCCTAAGGAAGCACTTTCGATTCCAAGTTCCTCTGGACACCTGAAGCACTAGAGATGGGTTATGAAGCAGGACTGCTGGCTGAGACTGTCGCCATCTGTCGTTCAGGCAGGGAAATAGCATTAGTCCATCCTCTCTGGTCCCTGACTAGTAGGTCCCCACATGTTGAATGCCCTCATCATTGCTTCCTGTGTGCTGTCACTTCCTGTTTCAAGTTAAATACTTAGGTGATGACACAATTTGTGAGACTTCACAGAACTACCTGGGGCCAGAGAAGGGTTACGTACACAGGTGGCAGATCACTGAGCTCACGTGGACATGGGTGTGGAGGTCAGAGGACAGTTCACAGAAGTTGGTTCTTCCAGTGTGTGGGTACCAGGGATTGAATTCAGACCGTCAGTCTCAATGACCAGGGCCTTAACCCACTGAATTATTTCACCAGCCCCAGTTGGCAAATTTGACCTAAATCATTTTATCTAGTTTCCATATGGTTTTATAATTTATTTATAAATTCTGATCTATTTGGAGTTTATCTTGGGGTGCACTGTGACGAATGGACTTAACTTTATTTTTTTCAATATGGATTTCCAGTTACCCTAGGGAAAAAAAGTATTAAATAGTTCAAGACCACTCTTCCTTAAGATGGTTCCTTTCTGAATATACTGGGTCTGTTGAAAGAGGTTTTGTGAGTTTACATGGGTCTGCTGGACCATCCACGTGCTGGTGTTACATTGTTTTACAGATCTTTATAACAAGCTCTTATGGTGGGGCTGTCTCCTCTGCGTTGTTGCTTTGCTTTTTGATCTTGTTTGATCTTCCAAATGAACTTTAGAACCTATTTATATAGTTCAGGGGTACTACTTAATTGTAGCTAGCTTCGGTAGTTCAGGAACGGAGTTTTCATTCATAAAATCAACTTAGGAAAAATTGATGACATGCTGAGCCTTTTCTAGTATTTAATGTGTCTTTCTGCTTCTTAGTTCCTTTGAACTTAATTATGTTTATGCTTATACGGGTCATCTTAAAAATAATTTTGCTAACATAATGACTGTTGCTTTTCTGCTTCATCTTTAAACTGGGCTTTTGTTTATATGCATATGTATATACGAAGGCTTTCATTCCAGTCTGCTACTTTAGTGAATCCTATTGCTTGCTGTTTATTCTTGAAGGCCTTTTTAGGTTTTGTAAGCCTTTCCTCTGAGCATAGAAGGTGATTCATTTCTTCCTTCCCAGTCCTGCTTATCTGACTGTTGTCCTTTGCCAATTACACTCCTCATGTGTTAGCATCAGTGTTACAGAAGCCAGCGTGTGGAGGGGTTTGTGTTGCACTCCCCTTGCAGGACGACACCCCTAGTGAAACAAGATGATGATTCTACCTGGAGCAATGTACTTTATAATTTTAAGGAAATAGCTGTCACTTTCTGTTTCATAGAAAATGTTAAAGCAGGCATAATTGTTTACAATGGGACTTTCTGGGACCCACTTGTGGTACAAATCATGACACGGAGGCTGCTATTATAGTTTAAAGCTTAGACCTCTAGCTTGGACAGGCTCCCTGATAGATCATGTAACTTCACCCAACTATTTTGCCCATGACCCACCATGTGGTTACCTTTCTCTGCTCGTTCTGGTCCATTTGTTTTCCTCCTGTCTCTCTCTTTCAATCCCCTCCTCTTGGCATTCTCTTTGTCCGGAAGTTCTGCCCTCTACTTCCTGCCCAGCTGTTGTATGTCAAAGTTTTATTATAACCAATCAGCAGTGATACAATCTCTGATACAATTCTAGATTGCCTCTAGGGATAGAGAGCTTTCTGATCTTCAAGTATCTGAGCAGGTTGCCTGGGATGAGCCATAAAAATGACAATGTCAGTATCCTGCTAGCATTTTGCTCTCTAGGAGGGCACAGAATTAACAATTGAAAATACAGAGACACCTTCATATGGTGTAAACACCTGTTGGCTTTTGTTCTTTTTTCATAATTAGTGGTAATCAGAATTTTCCCTTTAGAGCCATTAATACAGTATGTTAATGGAATTTCTAATGTTGGAATTAGTTTTAAATTCTTAAGGTAGTCCCCAGTTTTTTCTATACTGCTTTTCAAATATATGTTCAAATGTTCTTTGTAATAATAATGTTTTTGCTTATTGAAGATTTTTGTTTGTTTGTTTTGTTTTTGTTTTTGTTTTTGTTTTGAGACGGGATTTCTCTGTGTAGCCCTAACTGTCCTGGAATTCACTCTGTAGACTAGGTTGGCCTTGAACTCAAGGATTCTTCTGTCTTTACCTCCTATGTTCTGAAATTAAAGGCATGTACCACCACACCCAGCACTTATTGAAAAATTTTAAATTGAATTGGGTTATTGTATTAGTTTTTTAATGAATTTGAAAGTGTTTCTTTGCTTAACTCTGAAATTGTATAGTCTTGGAATTATTTTATTTTCAAAGGTCAGAAAGACTTCCTTTTGTAATTTGTGTGCATGAATGGATTCCATGTTTTTACTTGTTACTTCCTTTGCTGGAAGTACTGATACTTTAGTGTCATCCTTGGTATCTCTGGAAGATCCATTCCCTATCCTACTTGATATCAAACTCTGAGATCCTTAAGTCTCTTACATGTAAAAGAATAGCTTCTGTATGTAGTCTTGACACATAGACAACTTAAAATACAAGTCTACTATAGGTGCTGTGTAGCTGCTGTAATCTTTATCTAGGCAGTAAGGACAAGAAAGGGACTGTGTATGTTCATTATTACCCTCCCCCCCCCAATATTTTTAACCTGTAGTCCCCAAATGCTGAGTCTTCAGATACAGTAAAGGCAGATAGAGAAGGCTGGCTGTGTTTGTGACTTCTGGAGTCTCCAGAGACTCTCAGTGTGACTCTGTAATGCCTCTTCCAGGGTAGCTGGATAGTCTTTGTGTTCTGAGTTTGACTTATTATAACTTATTTTTCTCTCCTTGTAGGTATGGGGCAGATGTTGATGTCAACCATCATCTGACTCCTGATACCCGGCCCCCTTTCTCAAGGCGGCTAACCTCCCTGGTGGTCTGTCCTCTCTACATCAGTGCTGCTTACCACAACCTTCAGTGCTTCAGGCTGCTCTTGCAAGCTGGGGCAAATCCTGACTTCAATTGCAATGGTCCTGTCAACACCCAGGAATTCTACAGGGGCTCCCCTGGCTGTGTTATGGATGCCGTCCTGCGCCATGGTTGTGAAGCAGCCTTTGTGAGCCTGCTGGTAGAGTTTGGGGCCAACCTCAACCTGGTGAAGTGGGAATCCCTGGGCCCAGAGGCAAGAGGCAGACGAAAGATGGACCCTGAGGCCTTGCAGGTCTTTAAAGAGGCCAGAAGTAAGTGGCCTGAGCTCACTCTGTGTTGTGGTCTGGGGCTGATTGAGCCATCGAGATGTAGCACTAGTGAGATAAGGACGGGACAGGCCTGGAGAGATGGCTCAGCGGTTTAGAGCAGCTCTTCAGAGGCCTTGCTGCCCAGAGGCTCACAGCTGTCTGTAACTCCAAGTCTAGGAGGCCCTACTCTGGTTCTACAGGCACTACATGCACGTGTACCCAGACATACATGTATGTAAAACACCTGTGCATATGAAAATAAGTAAATCTTTAACAAAACAGTACCCTCCTACTCCCAAAAAAATTCCAGCTAAGCACTTGATTAAAGCCCTCAGGACCAGCAGTTCTCCAGAGTGGTTATTCAGTGAGAGTGTATATGTTTCTCAGTGTGGGTGTGTATGGGTGTGTGTGTATGAGACAGGGTTTCTTACTAACCTGGGACTTGCCAAGTAGACTTAGCTGGCTGGTAGAAACCCTGGGATCTGCTGTGTGTCTCCCCAGTGCTGGGATTACAGTGTGTGCCACACTCTTGCTTTCTTTGGGAGGGTGAGGCCTTACGCTTGCATGGCAGACACTTTATTGACTAAATTTTCTCCCTAGCCCCAGATGGTTATTTGGCAATTCCTGAATACCAAAAGCTGATCCCAGAAGTCTATAAATGTAGACATATGCTACTGCGTGAAATATTAAAAAAAGCATCCCAAGCTAGTGCTGGCTCTGCTCTAGTAACTCGGTCTCCCCTCCCCCAAGGTCCTCATGTGGTGGTCCAACTCACAGTTCTCTTGCTGTGGATCCTGCTTGTATCCCCAGCCATCCACCCCATGCTTAGCTGTCCCAAATCCCTGTAACCCGGTAAAATCAAAACTCTAGAGACTTGTAATTTATCAGTCAGTTTATATCAGTAAATTCTCAACCCACGAACGCCCACACAGTGAACTCAAAGCCAATTGATGTTGATACAAACTGCCCACCTAGATCAGACAAATTGCACTGTAATTATCCTTCCCTTAGAAGATATTCATAGCTCCCTGTGGCTATTTAAAGCCACGTGGATTGGGTTTGTCCTTGTCTTCCTTGTCTTCCTTTCTCCCCTGTGTGTCCCTATCTGTCCCGTCTCTAAAACTCTCAGCCCACCTTCTTTGTTTTGTTTTGGTTTTGGTTTTTCGAGGCAGGGTTTCTCTGTGTAGCCCTGGCTGTCCTGGAACTCACTCTGTAGACCAGACTGGCCTCGAACTCAGAAATCCTCCTGCCTCTGCCTCCCAAGTGCTGGGATTAAAGGCGTGCATCACCATTGCCCCGCTAAACCCGCCTTCTTTATCCACTGCTCAATCACAGGCTCTGGCCTTATCTTGTGCCTGCCCTCACCTGCAATCCACAGTATGCAGATGCAGATAGCAAACTTTCCAGCAGCTTCCAGGGCCTCCTCTACTCAGATTAGGATGGCGTTGTGATGTCAGTACAGTCATGTCCACTGTAGTCGGCTTTGGGCCTTCAGAGCTAGGAGAGGAGTAACCTTTCCCCTTCTCTCTCTCTTCACTCTCCAGGTATTCCCAGGACCTTGCTGAGTTTGTGCCGTGTGGCCGTGAGAAGAACTCTGGGCAAATACCGACTGCATCTAGTTCCCTTGCTGCCGCTGCCAGACCCCATAAAGAAGTTTCTGCTTTATGAGTAGATTCAGACGAAGTGCTAACTGCAGTGTGGAAGCCGATCATCTGCAGTGGAAACTGACACAGACTCTGGCATCCTGGGAACCATGGCCTGTGCTGCCAACTTGGTCCTTGGCTGTCGGCGAAGAAGAAACGGCCATGTTCTCTTGGACTGTGATTCCATCTGAGGTGCTTGGGCCATTGAACGCTCCTTGAGTCATTGTCAACTGAGAGGCGCATACAAACTTAATTTTGTTCTTCTTCAGTCTCTCTGTTTTGGATTCTTCCTGGCATATATTAATGAAACGGCCTGTGAAATGTGTGCAGTATGGGCTGAGCCTGGTGGTAGCCCAAGTGGGGAAGGCTTTTTTCTTCAGAGATATGCATCTATTTATATTCCTACTTTGCAATTTATTGTTCTTTTAAGGCTTGATATCCAAACAAAAAGAGAGGTTTGTTAAGAAAACATGTAGGGGGCAGGAGTGCCTTTCATGCTCTTGCTAGTCTGCTTTCTTGCCTGAGTTTGTCTGTATATGCTGTTGATGCTTGTCTACATGTGCTGCCAGGTGCACATCCCTTCTCATGGCTGCAGTGTTCTCTCTTGGTAGTTGTCTTCATTCCGAGATGGCTTCTGGGCTGCTATCTTAATTCATGGAGGTCCCAGAACAGTGTTCACAGGGCACCATCTGCTTTGCCAAGGGTTTTCTGATGTCTTACCCTGGGGATCTTCAGACAGTGATTACCTTTAGGAGACCCACCTGGAACTAACCAGTAAGTGACTGCCCACATTCAGACCAGGGACCATCTTAATAGCACTCACTGCCAGTCCTCACAAGATAAGATGACACGGAGTGCTGCTCTCTTCAGACCCTCCTATACAGGAAGTGGGAAATGTCTTGGTCACCTGGCTTGTTCCAGGCTACAGTTTCTTGGTGTCCACTAGACAGGATATCCATGTGGGTGATGGGTGACTGTTTTTCCCACTTTCTGGCCCAATGCCTTTGTGGGTGCTTCTAGAGGTCTTTCCCTGTCCTGCCCAGGGTTGTTGGTGGGTGAGAGAGATGGACTTATTGCAGGTGTGTTTAGCTCTTGAGGTGTGAGAGTCATGAGCAGGTGGGTCAGTAACCACGGCCTTGAGCATGCTTAGGTGGCTCCTGTTTCAGTGAAATCACCTTTTGTCCTTTTGAAGCCTGTAAGGATTATTGTGTGAATCTGCTGATTATAGACTTGAGAATATTTGGGACAAGCAGATACTAAATCTGTTTAGATTTTTGGCCATAAAAGGAATTTAACTTGTAATACTTTACTATTGTACCATTTTGTGTTTTAGCTGACCAGTCAGGCTTTGGTAGCCTTTGTATTCTGTGGATGGAGTTCCAAACCCTACCCCAGTGTCTCAGGAAGGCCCTGTGCAGCAACACTAAGCCAGCCCAAATGTACCTCATGAGTTTTGATGGGCCTTGCCCAGGCCTGGACAGTGAGTACTGTGTCTGGGGCAGGAATGAGCCTGTCCCTGGTCTCCCCACAGCTGTTCTGCATGGTCCAGGCCACGGCTCTTCTTGTGGACATGAGTAGCTTCCTCTGTTCTAGGTTTTTCGGAATCTCAGCACTGTGAGGTTCTTCTGCTTGTTCAAAACTTCCAGCTGGCAACTGTGAATGTGACACAGCATTGGCACTGACTGAGGACATTTTCCATTGTCTCCAGTAGTGCTATGAAAGTGCTGCATGTCAATGTATTGCTGTCAAGGATGAGGTGTGGGGCAGGAAAGAGGAGCACCATTCCCATGAGCACCCCAGGTTCATGAGAGGCACCATGGGAAGTTGCTGTGACCTCAGTGAGGACTGACCCTCTACTCAGCAGACTTGTGAGCAGTGGTTACCTGTGTCCTCCCTAGCATGGAGATGTAGTAGGCCTGATGAACCTACTGCCTTGTGGCTGAGCTGGCTCTAGCAGAAGAGCTCAGTGGCCCAGAGGGAAGGAGCCTGAAGGCTGTCCCTGCTCATCAAAGGGGTGTCTGTGTGATCGTTGCTGTTACTGGGGCAGCCACTTGATTTAAATGAAGGCTTGCACAGCTAATCTTGGCCAGGCTGGTTGGAACCAGTGCTGATTCCTCAGAATTTATTTTTTCAGTATTGGGCTTTTAGACATATGTCCAGTAACCTGCCAATGCAGTGTCATACATTTTGTAGCTATTTTACTTGTTATGTCTGTCTGTCTATCTTTGTATTTATGTATTTATTTATTTATGCTTGTATTTATTTATTTATACTCTTCTTCCAGAAGAGGACTTAAGGTGGAGAGTCTTATTTTGTTTTGACAGTAGGTAAATTTAGGCAAAAATATTGGTAAAGTAGGTAGTTAGTAATTTTCAAATGTTGACCAGTACTGTTGTCAGGCCTAAGGACCATCATTTCAAAGTTTCCTCCTTTCTCTCTCTCTCTCTTTCTTTCTTCCTTCCTTCCTTCTTTCTTTTCTTTTTTCTTTTTTTTTTTTTTTGGTTTTTTGAGACAGGGTTTCTCTGTGTAGCCATGGCTGTTCTGGAACACACTCTGTAGACCAGGCTGGCCTCGAACTCAGAAGTCCACCTGCCTCTGCCTCCCGAGTGCTGGGATTAAAGGTGTGTGCCACCACTGCCCCTCATCTCCTTTTCTCTTTCATGAATGATTTTTTAGATAAAAAGTTTCCTGAAAGATAAAGTACTGACTACAGGCTGAGCAGAGGGCAATCATGCCTGAGAGCTGCCCTGCCCTGTGCTCAGCCAGTTCCTGGAGCAGTGGAGGCTCCACAGCAGACAGGAGACGTGGGATTGACCCTGTGGGACAGTTGGATTATCTCTGCTCACAGTGCAGCACCAGCAGAGAGCCATACAAGCGAAAGGGTAAGGGCAGCTTGTAATACTTGAGGAAATCAGATTTCTTCAGCCGTCTGGATTGTCATTTATTCTTTGGTCACTTTCTTCCTGACAAATAACAGAAGGCGTGCTGGAAAGGGATGGTATGGGGCTATGGCTTTGCACGTAAAACACTTTTGATTGCAATCCACGGCAATGTTCTTTTCTCATTTGCTTGCTGCTGAAATCCTGGCACAATCCAGTTGTAGTGGATGTTACATATTAATGAAGTTTTGGATCCTAAATAGCCTGCCTGGTGGTGAAAGACATTGTGGCTTTCCCACCGCCGGGGGTCTAAGCGTAACCTGGAGGACCACTGTATGGCCTGAGAAGTCTATATATGCTTTTGATGGGCCTCTACCACCCCAGACCCATGAAACCACCCAAAGAAAGTCAGTGTGGCCTTTTTCGTAAGGCTTGATTATCGCTCACTCAGGCCTTGGGAACCATTGGCACCTAGGATGCTGGTGATGTCACCAGTGGTGGTCTGCTGGTACCTTTGTGTCCTTGGTGCCTGTGCACCAGGCACTTGGAGACTATTCTTGACCTGCAGGGGTCTAATGACTTTCCATCAGCACAGAGAGATTCCTGGAAGTGCCTCTTGCCTTGGGAACTCCTTTCCCTCGCCCATTTTTGCCTCGTTACTCCCCTTCCCATAGTCCCTTGGTGTGCAATAAAGTTGTAGGTACGTGAGCACAACTGGTTAAGGATTCTTAGTCATCCCAGGAAAGTCCCACAGACGGGCACCTGCAAGCTTTAAAATGGGCCGAGATCTGTGGAATTTACTATACACTCCAGCCTGACAAAGGATGATGAAGTAAGGAGAACGAACGCAGGGGAACTGCTGTAGCCTTAACAGACACTACCCATTGTCATCGATGCATGGGACTCTAATGTACCAGGGATGGAACCAGATCCTGTGCATATGAGGCAAGCACTCTACCACTGCGCTGTATCTTCCGTCTCTTGTATCTCTTAGATAAACCAAGCAGTGGAAGGATGTTTGTAAATCTCATTTGAGATTGCCATTTATGAACCTAGCTATCTTGGACATGCCGTGTGACAGTTTGCTTCTGATATCTTGCCAGCAGTGCCCTGTTCTCCCCTATGGTGTCTGCACAGTGTCCACTACTTCTGATGGTGTTGGGTGTGTGTAGCCCACATGCACTGGGGCTTGTGTGCTTGTGCTGAAGACATGCTCACTGCAACCCTCTATTTCCTGTTTGAGGATGAATGAGTGCTTGTTTGCAGTGGCCAGGACTGACTGTTTTTGCCCTTGTGCCTAGTTAAGAGATTTCAAAAGTACAATGACATTTTTTATACATTGTTAAATGCTTAATTGCCTTCTGATTTCCTTCCCACATGCCTTAATTTTGTGGCCCGTTTCTCATTGGATAGAAGCTTCCTCTGTGTCCAGTCTTTTATTTACATTAGTTTGTTCATTAACTAATTAGTCAATTAATTGTCTGTGGTGTGTGTGTCTTCTTGTACCTGTGCTCCCGTGTAAGCTATGGTGTGGCTGTGGAGATCAAAGAGCAACGTTTGGGAGTTGGTTCTCTGCTTCTCCCATATGGGTTCAGGGATTGAACTCAGAGTCACACGGTAGAAAGTGCCTTTACAGTCCGAGCCATCTTACAGCTTCCACATGCAGCTGTGTGCACCGTTCAAGAGGGAGGGGCTGGCTCTTGGATAGTTTCCTATGGCTGGAGAGAAGGCTCTAAAGAAGGAGTCTATAGCCGTTGAATGGATGTTGGGGCTACAGGGAGAAACCTATACTCTTGCCCAGGATTAAACTAGTGTTGGCTGGTTCACCTGGTGGCTCTGGGTCCAGGACTGAAGAGAGTTGCTTCTCACAGCTTTCCATCCAGTATCATTGCACAGCATTCTGTGCAAGGACATGCGGGACACTGCCCTTTGTGCCCCATGTGATATGTGACTTATTTTGCCAGTTGAGGGTAAAATCTGTCAATTTTGGATAAGCCTGGAGTGACTGAACTGAATAAAGGTATTTCTTCATCTTGAGTGTCTGGCTCCCTAGCTCTGTGCTCTGTGTCTCTTCTGCTTCAGAGGTTGCTTCCATTTCCTGAAAGGAAGAAAGGTGTCCTCAGCCCCTCCCATCATTTGTGTGGCAGAGGCCACCTGTCCATCACTCTCCATTCATCTCCGACTACCATGCAGAGCTCTGTATTTTTGAGACAGGGTCTCATGCATCCTTGAAGACCTTGAACTCTGTGATCACAGGTATGCACCACTGTGCCTGGTCTCATAATGGTACTTGGTTTAGTTTGGAGGCTGGACACTTTGGTTTCACCAGTGAAAGCTGCATAATTCAGTCTCTTGTGTGGCTCAGTGTGACCGTTTACCATTAGTCCCCCCTAACCCTTTTAACATGACAGAGCCTTTCAGAGAACGGATGAATGAGAACTCAACAACTTGAGAAGACAACACTGTAAGAAAGACAAGGGAACAGAGAGGCTGAGCTCTTGGAGGTCTGGGACAGAAGGTTCTGGTGCCTCTGGAAGTATTTGAGGGAGACCAGCAGGACTGGCCACCAGCCTTCTAAGAAGCAGGTAGCTCCTGCCCACCACACACTAGGCAGTCAAACCCCCCTTGGCCCCGTGAGAGACAACATTGAACCTTTAGTCTGCAAGACTTTCAGCATAAGTGCAGCCACAAGAAGCTTCTCTGGAAATCTACCTCAGCTCCAAAGGAAAGACTGGAAGATATCAATGCAGTGTATGGCCAAAGAGATGATCAAACGTCTTCCAGAGGATTCCAAGTGAGAAACTCCTGAGAACACAGGCTTCAGTGTCCAGGTTACCAGGAAAGCTTGAGCTAATGTCAGAGGTCACTGGGATTTCAGCACTGGAGAACTGCTGGAGGGGTAAGCAGTGGCCGTACAAAGTATCCTGAGCAAGCACTGGTGGAGTTCCCCAATGGCACTCCAGGATGGGGACCTAATTTCTGAAGGGAAATTGTTTCCAGATCAATTAAAAGTCACTCTGAAAGACTTATGGACTCTAAAAGTTCAGCAAATTACTTGAGGATATACCTCAAAATGAGAGAATAAGCCAATAAAGAAGGGGGCTTACGGTGGAAATTGAGGTTCCAACATCGAGATAAGGCACCAGGCCTGGGATGTTTGCTGAGTCTTCAGACTAGACACTGAACAGCACCAGTTACTTCTGAACACCTGGCAAACGATGTAGAGATGAGCTGGGCTCAAAGTACTGAGAAATAATAATGAATGAAAACTAATTGATCAAGAAAAAGTTAGCACAATAAAAACTATCATGTGTCAGGTGTGACGAGTGTGTAAGTGTTCCTGGTAGGAGGGTACTAGTAAACAGCGGCACCACCAAGTCTAGTCATGTCAGAGTGAAGGCAGTGGAAGCTAAACAGTCCCCGTTACCCACAGGGAAGAGTGAGCAGGAAACACCCCAAAGGAAGAAAGGCTGGAAATTAGTGTGGTGTCAGAAGGGAACATGGCTTTCCCCCCAGCATACCTTGTGGGTGCCTGTGGGGAAGGAAAGTGTGGTGCTACTGTTTTTTAAACTCTAAAGACAGGGTCTTACTCTATAATCCTGGCTGGACTGGGATAAGCTGGGTAGACCAGACTGGCAATTCTCCCTCCTCTTCATCCTACATGGTGAGATCACAGGTATGCACCATCATGCCTAGATAAGAAGGTGGTAATATTTGCATGTAACTCACATGCCTCCATGATCTTTAAGATCACAGATTAGTTACAATCCCTAAATACCTAATATGATACAAATGGTCCCACCATTGTCATACTCTGTTGTTTAGAGAAAAATGACAAGAAAAACGTTTCTTACCTGTTTAGTGCAGGTAAAGTTTTATTTCCTGAGCATTTTTGACCCATGGTTGGTTGAATCCGTGGACAGCACATGTGAACATGAGCAGCCAACTGCTGCCCCTTGTGGTGTGTTGGGACAGATTCACAACAGTGCAGGTCCAATGTTCAGCAGAACATATGGCCCATGTTTGAAGTATCCAGGATGCTTGTGTAACATCAGTGACAGATGTGCCCTTCACTGGGTGGTGTTCCCTGGCACAACAAAGTGGCATAATGCAGAGAGTGGTGCTGCATGTCTGTTAGAGAGTCCCCTGTTCTGTGTGGTGATGGCACGAAGGACTCACTGTCATGTGGCATGATCAGGGGAGATGCCCCAGTGACTTGGAAGCACTTGGTACTTCCTGGTGAGATTGGTGGAGATCCAGGCCGGACAGAACGAAGCTCTCAGTGACTAAACTTCCCCCCCCTCTGTTCTACTCTTGGTTTCCCATAGAAAGCTGCAGTGTACATGTGAGCGCTGAACACCAATTCTAGAGACCTCCGGGCCTCCACAGGCCTGTGGTTTGCTCTCTGAATTCCAGACTGTTGGAAAGGGTTACCTGATCGCGACATTCTGATGTCAGGCCAGCAGTTCCTCTTCACCTCTCCTTTTTGGAGCTACAAACTGAGCATCCCTGATGTGAAAATCCAACATCTAAATATTCCCATGCCTACAATTCTTTGCGCATTGGCACAATGCTATAAATCAGGAACTCTCGTGCCATAAAAGCTTGTTTCTTTGCTTCTTGCATAGAGTTCTTAAAAATACCGCCTAACATTACTGTTAGATTATGTCCATACATAAGGTATTTGTGGGTTATAGAGACATTTTACATTTAGACTTGGATTCCATTTCCAAGACACTTTCTCATTATTTCTATGTAAGTATTTCCAAAACAGGAGAAAAAGCAGCATTTCTGGCTCCAAGCACTTTGGATAAGGGATCCTGCACCCTGTCGATCTGCCTTTAGAATAAAGACTATCTCCTCCTCCTGGCAGTTTCTGCTCTGTCTGGCTCCTCACAGCCCAACTGGCAGGTACAAGCTTCACAGAGGCAGAAGGCAGAGCACTGCCTTCCCTTTAGATTGAGCATTGGGGTGGCACATTGGTGGTGGTGGTGGTGATGGAGACTTTGACCAGCCCTAGATTGAGGTTTTGTTTGGCCCTGGGTGACCATGATATGCCTTGCCCTCTGGTGCCTGGACTCAGCAACAGCCTTGAGCAGAAGAGGAAGCCATTCTTTGGGACTTTTTGTAGGCTAAATTAGCCTAGCAGCTGGTGTTCCCCGTAGAAACCAGTGCCTGTAGTAAGGGAAGAGGCAACTCATTTGCTTCCTGTGTTTCCTTGCCCACCCCTATAGAGCCAGCTTACCGTAAGTGCTTCATAAATTTTGGCTGAATGAATGAATGAATGAATGAATAAGTAAATGAGAGAATGATATGCTTTGACAATAGTGAATTCATTTTGTAGATTGAATTGGTTTTTTGGAGGACCATCTACAGATGCCCTGTGGGTGCTGTTGTCTTACCTTGGACCTTGGAGGCTCCCTGAAGTGACCTTCTCTCTTCCAGATCCTGGATCTGAGGTCTGGCTTCACACCCAGCAGCCTGAGAAGGGCCTCTTGGAAAATGTGCATCCATGCTTTTGAAATCCCAAGTGGGCTGTGCATGCTGTTTAGGAAGGAGCGAGTGGGGTCCTGAGCCAAGTTGTGGTGAGCAGTGGACTCAGAGCTCCCTTCAAGGGACTCTGGGGTCAGCTGGGAGGGGTCTTACTCCACCCAAGAGCTCGAATTTCAGGGCTTGTGAAATGCAATGGGAATTCCAGGTGTGTGAGAACAAGCTTTGTTTTCTTTGGGAAGCTTTGCAGGCGAGTCCTGCCAAGTGCAGCTTGCTCCCTTCGCATCCACTGCCGCAGTCACTTGGGAAGGTACCTAGCCCCATCCTGGCAAATGCATCCCTGGCTACTTGCGTTGCTCTCCCCTCGCCATGGTTTCTGGGGGCTACTCCCTTTCCTATGTCCCTTCTGCAGGTTAGTGACAGCTGCTCTCCAGTACTCCCTGAGGCCTGTGATCCTGATCAAGTTCCACCTTAAGGCTGGAGTATAGATTGGCCACTCACCTGTCTCAAGGCCTGGGCTGGGTGCTATGTGAACATGTGTGGGTCGGGGCCTGGCTGCAGAATGCTGGTCTCACTCAGTTGGTCTCCGCCTGACGATTAAACCTTTCGTTTCCCCTCAAAGATCTCGAGGACCAGATTGGTCCCACTTATGAACTAAAACTTTGAAAACCCCCCTGAGCATCCAAATACAAGTGTCTTCTGCTCTCCCCATTGGTATAACAGAACAATGGAAGTTTATTTCCCAGGGTTGGAAAGACAGAGATGTCAGAGATCAAGGTGCCAGTGGCTCTGGGGTCTGAGGAGGGCCTGGTCTCTGCTTCTACGATGGTGCTTAGAATGCTGTATCTTCATGTGGTAGAATCAGTGGAGGGTGAAGATCCAGGCTAGTTCCTTCAAGCTCATTCAGAACACTGGAGCCTGCCTGCCTTGATCACCTCTTATAGAATCCTGCTGGGTCTTAGGTTCCATCACGTGAACCCCTGAGAAGCATCCTCCCATCTTCCACTGCACTGTGGCACGGAGACACTTCTGAGGGAAACTACTTATTGCCAGGACTGATGGCTTGGGACGTGGGGGTCCCTTGGCAGGCTCTTGGAAGAGGGAGTTCTCAGGAATTGCTTCTTCTGACTGGAGGGAACCCTGTGTCACAGACTCTGAGGACCCTGCATCCAACAGGGTTGCCAGCCTGTGGATACTCTGTGTATAGGCTGCTCACTCAGTGAGTATCAGATAAACAGAGAACAGTTTTAGTATGACTGTGCTCTATGCAATGTTTAAATGAAACCAATCCAGTCCCTGATATTTTTATTGGCTAAATCTGGCAGACCCATTTGGCATAAGCTTGAGATTGAAATTCTAAATTTTATGAGTGTACGATGCTCTCTGTGGGAAATCTAACTCACAAATAAGGATGGAGAATATTTTGAAAAGCAGAGTGATCGGACGCTGTTGGTTTTCTTAATGAAACGGAAGGAGCCTTTCCTAAATTAGCTTCAAACAACCTAATGAGACCCAGCAGGTTCCCAGCTGCTCACAATCTTGCCAATGGGAACCTTGAGATGTGTTTCAAGTGTGAAAAGCATGAAGGCTAGCAAAAGACTCCTCTAAAGCCTGGGTTATTGTACTGGCTGTTTTAAAAATATTTTAGTGTGTGTGTGAGTGTATGTGTGTGCACACCATATATGTACTGGAGTTCCATGGAGGTCCGAAGAAGGCATTGGATCCCCTGAAACTAGAGTTACAGGCGGTTGTAAGCCACTTTGTGGGTTTTGGGAACCAAACCTGAGTCTTCTGTAAGAGCAGTAAGTACTATTGACTGGTGAGCCATTTCTTCAACCCCTTGACTGATATTTTTTATTCGTTCTGCCATTTTCTTCCTGTTACTCCAAGATGCCCTTCCACTGTAGGGTCTTGATTTCCTTTTTTTTAAAAAAGGTTTTATTTATCTTACATATGTGAGTACTTTGTCGTTGTTCTCAGACACACCAGAAGAGGGCATTGGATCCCATTACAGATGGTTGTGAGCCACCATGTGGTTGCTGGGAATTGAACTCAGGACCTCTGGAAGAACAGTCAGTGCTCCTAACCACTGAGCCATCTCTCCAACCCTTGATTGCCCTTTCATTTTCCCCCTCTCTTTAAAAAAAAAGTGTGTGTGTGTGTGTGAGTGTGTGTTGAATGCATTTGTTAGTGCCACATGTGCACAAGTATGCATGTGTATGTAGAGGCCAGAGGTCAACATTAGGTGTATTCCTCTCTCTCTTTTTAATTTTTTTGAATTATGTACTTTATGTATATGGGTAATTTTGTCTGCATGTATGTCTGTGTACCACATGCACATCTGGTGCCCAAGGACGTTAGAAGATCATGTAGCATCCCTTGAGACTTGAATTACTGATGGTTGTGAGCTACCTTATTGGTTCTAGGAATTGAACCCAGGTCCTCCGGGAGCAGCCAGGGCTCCTAACTTCTGAGCCATCTCCACAACTCTTCTACCTTTAATTTTTTTGACAGTGAACTTGAAGCTTATCAATTCAGCTATATGACTGACCAATGATCATTAGCGATCTTCCTGTCTCCATCTTCCTACTGCTAAGGTTACTGGGGTATATTATCACCTCTGTCCCTTAGTGGATCCGTGGGATCTGAACTCAGATCTTATGCTTTTGTGGCTGGTACTTCACTTTCTCCAACAACAGACTGTGACCTGGAATTGTTACCCAAATAACTGCTTTTCGTCCTGTTGTTTCTGGTCAGTGTGTGTGTGTGTGTGTGTGTGTGTGTGTGTGTGTGTGTCCCTGACCCCCACTCCTCCAGCAACAGAAATGAAACTAGGGCAATAAGCTTGTGCTCTGAAGAGACACCATGAACACGGCACCTCTTATAAAGAAAAAAAAAACCATTTAATTGGGGCTGGCTTACATTTCAGAGGTTTAGTTCAGTATCCTCATGGCAGGAAGCAAGGAGGCATGCAGGCAGACACGGTGCTGGAGAAGAAGCTGAGAGTTCTACATCTTGAACCCCAGGGAGCAGTAGCATTCAAGCACATGAGTCTGTAGGGACCGTGCCTATTCAAACCGCCACAGCCCTCCTGTTTTGGTCCATCTTGGACAATTTCCCTTGAGTGCCTGTTCAATCTCTTCCGCATTCTTTTCTCTCCACAGGATTCAGAGGAACTGAAACGTGGCATCCTGTTTCTGATCTCACAGGTCTGAGCTCCACTGGGTTTCCTGCCTTTCTGTTTCCCTCTGTTGTTCACAGTGGGCTGTGTGTGTGTGTGTGTGTGTGTGTTCGTTTCCCCACTCACTTTCTTTCCTCTGCTTTCCATTCTTGGTGAAGCCCTTCCACTGAATTTGCTTCTTTAATTTGGTGTGGTGCTTCTCAGTTGCAATGTTCCATTGTTTCTTTTTCTTATGGTTTAAGTCTGCTGAGAGACTTCCTATTCATAAGGGCCCAGAGTTTTTCCAGTTCCTTGCTGAAGCACCTTGATGAGGGCTGCCCTAGGATTCTCACCATTTATTTCCTATGTCAGTCTTTATGGACTCGCTTCTAACTCAAGCCAAGATGCTTCTGTTCCTTGGTGAGACCAGTGCTTTTCAGTTCTGTTTAGGTACCCTGATCTTGTTCTAGTTTAGCAGGCTTCTTCCGATGCCTCACTATCTGAAAAAAGGAATGTCAGATAGAGAAGCAGACATTATCACCCTGGCTGTAGGGTTAATAGGACTTCTCTGACATTTACACTTGGTAGGGCTACTTTTCTTTGCCTTGCTCAGAGGGAGCCCTGTGCCCAGTGATGCCCTCTCAGTGATACTCAGAGGACCATGGATTTCGAGCTTTGTCTGTAAATCTTCATAGAGTATGGGATGAAAGCCAAAGCTGTAATCTACAGACCCAGGTTGGCAAGGAGAGGCCGTGGACTTGGCTGCAGTGCTGACGTCCTACAGGGCATTGTGGTGAAGGGATTGGCCACATTGTTCTGTGCAGGGTGAGTCTTATTGTAGACAGAGCACCTGCCAGACAGAGGTTTTGAGTGTGGGGCTAGCCCAGCCTCTATTCTGGATGCTGTTCTCCTCCTTCGCAGACCAAGGAGGAGGACAGATGTCTCTGGAGGGTGACTCTGCTATTCTGCCGTTCTGTACTTATCTGCAATGGGGAAAGACAAGGCCATAGGAAGATTAGAGTTACTCTGAATATTGGGTTTAAGTAGGGAATTTTAATCCAGTTGTCTTGAGTGAGGCAGGATGAGATCTGGTGGATGAGCATGCCATAGAGACACAGTCCATCACATGCCACTCTACCATGGACATTTTCCTCAAAGGTCCTTAAAACTGTAGTCAGCTTTGTCTGTCACTCAGTTCCCCAGGAAGCCCAGAGGACCTAATACTGCCCCATCATGGGCATGTTGGAGACAGACTGGCCCTGGGTGAGGCTGCATCTCCATCTCTGGCAATGACCTTGTTCCCGGACAGGCCCAGTGAGGAAGAGGCACTCTTGTTATTTCACGGATTCAGAGTGGATTCCACCCATTCCGGGGCTCTAAGGCAGGGTTTCTCAACCCATGGGTTGAGACCCCTTTGGGGATCACGTATCAGAAATCCTGCACATCCGATATTTACGTTATGATTTATAACAGTGGCAAAATTACAGCTATGAAGTAGCAATGAAATAATTTTGTGGTTGGGGGTCACCACAACCTGAGGAACTGTATTAAAGGGTCGCAGCATTAGGAAGATTGAGAGCCACTGCTCTAGGAGAATTGGGTACAATCTTTTGATGGCACAGGAGTCCAGAGAGAAATGATGATCACTGTAGAATGACACTGGTGTTGAACAGGAGGAAAGTTTCTGGAGTCTGAGGAAAAGAGATTCTGAATGTCTTCACTTCCCTTAGAAAGTTTTATAGGCAGGTAGGGGCAGTCAAAAAGATGCCTATGCTGGTCATGGTAGCTCATAACTGTAATACTAGCAATTTCAAAACTAAGGCAGGAGGATGTGAGTTCTAGGCTAGCTTGGGTTATAAAACAAGATTCCATTTCACCACCTACTAGCAGCTTCCCCAGGCCCCCAAAACCCAAACCGAAAAACAAACTACCCCAAATACAAAAGTCCCAAACAAAAACAAGTAGGAAGTCTGGATTTCCCCCAAGAAACACATGCCAATATGTATGTCAAGGAACCTGTGTCAGATATCTGGATCCCCAGGCCCTGCCTGGATTGGCCCTGTCAGGTGAGGACTGGCTCAGGACTTCTCCCAAGAAGTTCTGGTAGAGCTGGTCTCTCTGGGACATCCCTGATGGTAACCTCCCTTGCCCAGCACAGAGCAAGGAAGGAGTGGTTTCTACTGTCTGTCCTCTGATGGAGGACCTCTGAGCAGCCACAGACAAAGATGGTTCCTCTCAGTCAGCCATCAGTACCTTTCCAGGGTTTGTAGGGTCTAGCTGCAGGATGCAGGGGCCAAGCAGGGCAGGTTGGGAGGAGGCAGGGAGGAGTCTGGGAAAGGGCTGAGGAGACTTGTGCCTCGTGTCTGAAACAGCCTTGGGAAATGAAAAATTCCACTTCAACCTCTGAGCGATTTAATCCTTACTTCGACCAGGGTGCCAGCAAGTTAAAGGTGAGCCTCATTCTGAGTTTTATTGTTCAGATGTTGGCTCTTCTATGTAATTTGGCCTGATGTAGGGCTGGAAAAATGCATTGTCTTATTTCACCCTTGACATTTTTATTATAAGGAATTTTCAAATCTGTGGGAAAGACCGCTCAGGCTGTTTCCTTGGGAAGTACTTAAGGAACGAGTTAGCTACTGAACGGGATAAGCGGAGCAGTGTGGGAGTCGGAGAACACACATGCTTATGCCTCCCAGCACTTTGTTTCTCCCTGTTTTTTTACAACTTAGTTCTCAAGGTAATACATGCATTCCCAAAGGCTTGTTTTTTTCCCCATTAATCAGTTGTGAATGGAGCCCTCTATTTCTTCACAGGGAGAGGCGCCTGCTCTGGGCTTTGTGACCATTTGACTATTTCCCTTCATTCCTCTCAGTCTGTTGAGAGAAACCAAGAATGCTTATTGCTCATCTCAAAGTGGAAAGGCATTCATTTGCTCCCTCAGCAGGGATTTCTTGAGACTGCATGGACTTACTGGTCCTTGCTGGGAACTGGCTTCTGCTCTTCCAAGGTTTACCAAGGGTTCCATGAGCAAAGGCTAGTGGACCATCCCTTCAGGCTTTCGAGAGGACGTCTGTGGGAAGCTGCACTTGATTGACATTTGACCTCTGGGAGTAGGTACTGTAGAAGGGGCAGATGTGGAGAGACCTATGGAGACACACACTGACACTTTGAGGGGCCAAAGAGGCAGCAAGTGTGCCAGAGGCAGAGGAACAAGGGAGGTCAGACTGGCCAGTAGGCAAAAGCCAAGGAGCATCCTTGGTCAGGTCAGTGCTTTGTGAGCCTGGAAAATCCACATGACTGTCTGGCAGGGATTACCACTGTACTCAGAATGGGACTTGAACTATGGAAAGAGCCCCTGTCTGCAGGAGTGGCTGTCGTACTTGAGAGAGGTCAGCAGTTTGGTTATTGCTGGAGTCTGGTTGACCTGGTCACAGGGAAGGTACTGGTGCTGGTGGCTGGTGGAGATGATGGAAATAGGGATGACATCAGGCTGTTTAGGAAGGGAGGTGCTCTGAGCCTGGATGGCCAGTGACGATAGTGAGGAAGAGGAGGGCGTCAGGGTGAGGCCTAGATTTTTACTTTGTGATGCTGGATAGGGCATTTTGTTTATGGAGCTAGGAGATACTGGGACTTTGACCTTAGAGATAGTGAATTTAAGGCGTACTGAGACACACAGGATAAAATATGGGTTAAGTTAATGAGATGTAACATTTGGTACTCAAAGGGAGGGTCTGGCTCCTCCCCTTTCATCCATTCTTAGGTCATATGACAGCTACTCCATTAAACACTAAAACCAAATCTTGCTAAAAAATAAACCATACCCCTTGCTACAGTTTGAATGGGGCTCTTTATTCCCTTGTTGCAGACTATTTGCATCACCCACAAATTTGTGCCGAAAACCTGGCCGCCAGCGTGATGGTATCAGAAAATGGAGCCCTGTGTGCTGATGAAGCCATGAGGTACACCCTGCTGGGTGTAGCTGGGGCTCTAGTACTAGAGCCCTCCAGGTGCCTTGCATCTCCCATCCAGAGAGGACACCACCAGAAGACAGAGCCCATCAGAGGACAAGTGCTCTCCAGATGCTGAATCTGCCAGCACTGTGGCCTTGGACTAGCACCTTCCGGAACCATTAGAGAGGGTTCATGTTGCTCGTACACCCCTGACCCTGACATCCCAGTTGTTGGAATTTAGCAACAGCAGGAACAGACT
This sequence comes from Rhynchomys soricoides, assembly GCA_019843965.1. Lineage (NCBI taxonomy): Eukaryota > Metazoa > Chordata > Mammalia > Rodentia > Muridae > Rhynchomys > Rhynchomys soricoides. The sequence continues at coordinate 3,330,200 of JADRCH010000116.1, forward strand.
CCAATGTTCCTTCAGCCACACCCTCTTTTCCCTTTCCTCCCAAGCATGGGTCAAGCATCTCCAAACTTTTGTCTCTGGAAGGCAGGCCGTCTCCATCTTTGTGCCCATGATACTAAAGTGACAGCTCTTTATCTGCCTTGTGCCTCATGGGCAGTGGTGGCCCAGGCAGAGCACACTCACCCTGGAACCAGAACAAGTCACCGGCCTGAAGGTGTTCTGATCCAGTCGAAAAAATACAAGAAGTTTCTTGGTTCCTTTTGAGGGCTAAATGATGGCCTTTCTCCAAGCTCCTGCTTCCTCTGCTCCCTTGGGCCATCTTGGTTTTCGTGGTGAAGGGTTCTGTGCAGGTGTGGAGCAGCTTCGTGGCCTCTTAGTCAGTAGAATATGAAGCCTTAAATTCCCTTTTTTCTTTAAGTGCTAAATCTCCCCGTCAGCTTATACTGGGGACACTTCTGTTCAGACACATTTCTCAACAGTTTTCTGGGTCGGAAGTGAATTTCAATGGGGGTATTCTGTGAGGACCATGCACATACATCTGTCCGAACATCCCTGCTCTCCTTCCTTTCCCCCACGTGTTTGCCTGCCACTGCCTGTGTCTGTAGTGAGGCCAGAGTATGTTGTGAGTGAGCATGCAGGAGGTCAGAGGTCAATGTTGTGTCTTCCTCCATTGCTCTTCACTTTATGTTTTTGAGACAGAGTGGCTCATAAGCCTGGAACTCACTCCTTGGCTAGACTGCCTGGACAGTGACCGGACCCTCCCCAACCCCCCCGGGATCCCATTATGTCTTTCTTTCAACACTGAGATTACATACTGGGACTGCCTGCATGCTGGGAGTGTTGGGAATTCAAACACAGGTCCACATGTTTGCAAAGTAAACGCTTGACCCATGGAGACATCTCTCCAGTCCGTCTTTGCAGCTTGCTCCCTTTCTCCTTTCTCTTCTCTCTTTCTGCCTCTGTATGTGTATGAGTGTGCACAGTGTGTACATGTACTGCATGTATGTGTTCGTGTGTATGAGCATGTGCCACCACACACATGTGAAGGTCAGAGGACAATCCTGTTTGAGACAGGATCTCTTTGTTGCTGCTGTCTCACTGCATACACGTGCATGCCTGGCCTGTGAGCTTTGGGGAATTCTGACTCTGCTGCTGGGTCTGATCACAAAGTCACTGGGGTTGAGGACACAGCTGGCTTTACGTGGGTTCTGGGGACTTTAGGTTCTCACGAGTGTGTATTACGTGCTTTATCCACTGAGCCATCCCCCCAGTTTCTCTCGCTCTGGGAAATTTTCTCCAGATTTTTCTTCAGGTTCTTCTGTCCCCCCAACTATGTCCAATCTGCCTGGCAAGTCAGGTATCAGGTTCTATTCACTTATTTTGAATAAGTTCTTTTCACAGGTCATCCGTGGTTTTAGCTTGATGAGGTTCTCTATCCCTGCCTTCCCATCCTTGCAAAGCCCACCCATCGGGAGATGTTTTAAGTTCCCAGTGCTCCAAAGTCTTCCTCACATCTCCTGCATTTGGCATCTCCCCAAAAGATAATCAATTCTTAAAATCCCCACTGCCACAAATTAGTTTTATCTGTGTTTGAATTTTCTGGTAATAGACTCCACTGAACGCACTCTTTGTACCTGCTCTGTTCTCTCTGTCTCTCCATACTGATCTCCCCAGCTGTCCTTGGCTAACAACACCATATCTTATTTATCATTTTTTTTGCCATTGGACATTTGTTTTCTAAGTGGCATTGTGACCAGTATATATAATAATTAAAAGAAAAAGATTTAGTTTTATTTTATGTGTATGGGTGTTTTGCCTGCATGTTTATCTATGCACCATATGTATGTAGTGCCCACAGGAGCCAGGAGAGGGCACAGGATCCCTTGGAACTAGCTGCTTCTTAGCTGTTATATGGGTACCAGGAAGTAAACCTCAGTAAGAGCAGCCAGTGCTCTTTACTGCTGAGCCATCTCTCCAGCCCATGTGGTAATTTTGCTCATGTTGCGCACTGAGGTTGTATTTTTTTGGGAACTCTGAATGATGTTACCTTCCTAAAATGTTCTCTTTTGCTCACTAAAGGCAGTTAGGTTAGTGAGGACCAATTAAACCAAGAAGGTAGTGAGCTAACAAGATGATGTCCAGTCTCCATCAGGTGCCTTTACCCCTTGATCTTTCTTCTTTGCTCGAGAGGTCCCTGGTGCCCTAACCTAATTCCTCTGTAGCAGAGAGGCATGTGTAGGATTCTCGGTAGCATTTTCAGACACACGACTTTCGTCGTTCTCTCTCTCTAGGCCATCATCTTGAGGAGGGAAGCAACACAGTGTAGTGCTTAGTTTCGGGAACTTCATTTGGTTCTGGTGTGCACAGCTCTTAGCTGACTTAACCCTGAACTCCATTTTGTTCCCTCAGCACTGAGACGGAAGAAATGGTTTGTATCCTCCCTGGAAATCAGCTGATCTTTCCCAGATGGCAGGGGAAGAGCAGGATTTTGAGTTGACATAGCCCTTGCCCTAAAGTATGCTTAAGAGAATGGATGGGGTGGGTGTCTGGCACCCATGTGACTGCTCCTCCCATCACCTCTGGCTTGTTAGTGTGTTTTTGGAGGTCGGGTACATCTTCTAGAATGGTGGTATTTGGTCCCTACCATCACCCCTCAGGCCTAGGGCTCCCTCAGTTCGAGCTTCCTGGAGTCTATGTGTGATCTAGGAAATCAACTTAGTCCCTCAGCATATGATAACATGGCTCCCCCGGGGTCATGTTTGCTTCCTACCCTATGTAAGCATAGTGACCCCCTGACCGAGAATCTAGAAGCTTCTTAGTGCCTCCTGTAGGTGTGGACCTAGCTCACATGTCTGTGTTCTCACATCCGGTTCCAAGAACCTCTACCAAATGCACCACATTCCTGACTCCCACCTCAGCCTCCTGGAGAGGGGATGGATAATGTGCCCCTCCCTTTTTCCAACAGCCCGGAGCTTCCTTTCTTCTAAGAGCTTTCTGTGTCTGTCTTGTAAATAGAAATGTTGGCATGGATAGCTCTCTCTCCAAACTCCTTGTTGCTGTGGACTGAACCCTGTTCACTGAAAACTCAGAAGTCCTGGCTCTCAATGTGACTGATTTTGGAGATGGGTCCTGAGGGAGTTGATAAGGCTAAGTGAGATCATTAGGGTGGACCCTGATCCACCGAACTGGTGACATAAGAAAAGGAAGAGACACCAGTGGAGGAGCTGTGTGAGGGCAGAGTGGGAGTCAACCTCTGAAGTCAGGATTGCTCTCACCAGCGGTTGGCCACATAGTACGAAGGTCTTGCACTTCCAGCCCCCAGAGCTGTGAGAGAATACATTCACATTGCACCTTCTGCCTAGTATGAGGGTATGTTGTTAGGGAAGCCTGGGCTAACACCTCTCATTGAGCACTGACCCCACCTTGAGAGAGTTCCTTCTGCTTCCTACCTCACCCTCTACTGGGGAGGCCTCACATTCTTCCCTGGCTTAATTTTTTATTAAGAACACGGCCTTGGTTCATGCATGCCAGGTAAGCTTCACCATCAACCCTTTTTATTAGACTCAAGGTCTCACTTAGTTGTTGTGCTGATGAGAACATGTCTCCATCAGACTGGCCCGTAGGCAAATCTGTGGTAGCATTTTCTTGGTTGATTGATGTGGGCAGGCTCAGTTCAATGTGGGCACTGCCACACCTGGGCTGATAGTCTTGGGCTGTATTAGAAAGCACGCTGCAGAATGCAAGTCAGTAAAGCCGTTGATGGCTTCTGCTTCAGTTCCTGCCCTGTGTTCCTGCCTTGGTTTCCCCTAATGAAGGACTGTGATCCAGATGTGTAAGCCAAATGAACCCTTTGCTCCCCAGGATGCTTTTTTTTTTCATAGTGTTTATCTCAGCTACTGCACAAAAACTAGGAAAGCGGCCCCAGCTGGCCTCAGCTGTGAGTTATCTCCCCTCAGCTGCCTGAGTAGCTGAGAATACAGCTGTGCACTTCCATGCCTGGTTCACCTGGTGGCTTCTTTTTCGTTATTTGAGATATTGTCTATGTGGTGCTAGAGACTGAACCCAGAGCCTCTTGTATGCCAAGAGAGGCTATATTTCCAGTCGTCCTGGCTTAAACTTTTAAAAATATGCTTACAAAGCATATCTAGTCCTAGTTTTCTACCTACTAAGACTTCTCAAATAAGATATCTATCCTCTATCTATCTGTCTTCTATCTACATGCATATGTGTATATATCTATATGTGTACATATGTGTACATATGCATGTATATCTCATACATACCATATATAATCACAGCCCTCTCAGCTGTACGCCCCATATCATGCATGCTACAAGCATTCATCAAGTCCCATGCCCTCCTCACTCCATATCATATGTGCCATTTACACACTGTCCTCCACACTCTTGACAGTTCCCCTACATACGCTAACATGCCCCGTATATACACCATAAGCCACCCCCTCTCTCTCACACACACACTATGCATACACACATGGGATTTGTCACAATCGCTATGCCACACTTACACCCACCAGAGTTACTCACTCCTACATAGCCCACAAAACACATACTATACATACCGCACACCCTGCAGCTACATATGACCACTCCTTACCCAGACACTGTAAATAGCATAAACCACCCACAACCCCCATTCCCCAACACATATCACATATGGTTCTCAAATTACCACACTGACCTACACAGACCGCACACACCAATTTCACATACCACACAGACCTTACACACTGCGTGCATACTACATATCCTATACGCCACACACATGAATATTATATCACACCACACATCACCCATCTTGTATACACCCACATACATGCACCCCACCCTACATTCCCACTTGTCCAACCACACCCAACCCTACATGTATATTCCTGTGGCTGTGGCTTAGCTTGTGTTTGGGGGAAAACTGAACTTTTGCTTTCATTGCTAGAATCTTGGGTGTAGGGACTGGCGATGGAGCCTGGTCTCCTACACCTCCCTTCCCATGCAGGCATGCTCACTGCTGAAGGACTTGGTAGATTCTTATGGTGTGTTGACAGTGTCTTCCAGTGGCTGTGCTGGTGCCAACCTGGGTTACCCATGAGCATGGTAGATGATGCCATCCTAGGGCTGGGTGGGACTTAAATCAGCTTGCTGTCCCTGAGGAAAGCAAGGAGATGAGGATCTGGAGCTGAGACACAAATTCTTTTTGTACCTCCAGTGAGTGGTACTCCGAGTAGCAGCTGCATGAAGTTGATATGATTGCACAGATGCCATAGGAGCTGGTGGAGGAGACAGTGTGCCCTGTCCATCTGGACAGACTACATGAGTGTCTTGCTGGATTTTTGTTGTTGGCCCTGCAGGGTAGGGATGCTCAGTCACAAACTCAATGGATTCTGACTCTCTCTTTGGTTCTAATGTTCTGGGGCCCGTGGACTTCAAGGAAAGCTTCATAAGGGAGGTGAACTTTGGATACTAGGATTTTTCCAGAATAACGTAGAAAGTTGGACTTGAGGGAGGGTGGACAGATGGTGGCCTGTATAAAGGCCTGTGGTTTATGGTTCACGTTTAATGATATCATCCTGGATAAGGTTTGAGTCAGCTTTTAGCTGGCACAGGTTCCTAAACACTGCTCAGTGGGCTGGGGCCTCCTTCCCATGATGCCCCACATCCCACAAAAGACTTTCCAAAGTTGCTTCTAATTAGCTTCACCTTTGGCCTACATGGCTGAGGCTGGGGGGTGGGGTTCACGTTTTTACAAAGTGTTTAGAATTGTTCAAAAGTGGGAGAGGCCGCCCTTTGATCACAGTCTGAGTGGATATTGTACTCTGGCCATCATCATCCTAACAAACTTCTTTCCCACCCAACCCTCCCTCCCTGCCCCACTCAGAAAGGCCTGCAGCTAGGCTGGAGTGACCTGGACTGTGGGTCCTCCTGCACCCAGCCAGGTTGGCTCACCATGGCAGTCAGGAACTGTTTTCAAGAGCCGCCCTTCCTGTGGGGCCTGCTCTCTGGAGGGAGTCTGTGGGTCTCCTCTGGCTCCTCTCAATAGAAACTCACCAAGGTCTTAGAAATGAAGAAACTCTCTGCTGTAGGGCTGATACCCCCCATAGTCCCCACCCCGACTCCAGGGGCTGATCCAGCCCTGAGAATTGTAGAAGCTGGGGCCCTGGACTGTTCTGACTCCACTAACTAGCCAGTGCCTCTATGGGGCCAGCAGGGGTTGCTGCTAGAGGACAGAAGAAGAACTTTGAGCTGCACGGCTTTGGGGACAACCGCTGTGTGCAGGGAGACCCTTCCCCTCCTCTTCACATTCTGGTTCAAACTGTCGGGAGAGAGTAGAGGTCTCTTAAGTATCTCCAACCCATATATTTGGGAAGATTTTGGGGCAGAATGGAAGTGATCCAGCACTTGGGATCTGCTCCTACATGGTTGCGGGCTAGTACCTTGAATACTTCCATCACCTTGAAGAAGGGATGTCCAGCTCCAGGACACTTGCCTGCCTGACACCCTAGTCTCCATAGCTTGAGTCTGCTACTGCCATTCCTACCCAGGCTTCTTGGATGCAGTGGGCCCCTCCCTGGTTCTACTGCTCTGAAGCCATGTCTGATCTCCGGGATGTTGAGCCTTTTTCTGCTTCATCTTCTGTTCCCAATCACCTACCCTGACCATACATAGGTGGTCTGATGGGTCTGTGTATGCTAGTGACAGGAGGCCTTGAGGAGTCCCACGGTATTGTGCGGACATCATACCAGAGGTCTGTGGGATAGAGCCATTCTTCATGGCAGATCACTCCAAGCCTATCCTGGATGGATCTTTATCCTCTGTCAGGGAAAGGACTCCACAATCCTGCAGTCTACACAGTGGGCATGCAAGGACACCATAGACCACAAGCAATGAGGTCTTCCCTGGGCTTATGGACTTCCTCATGGAGCTAGAGCTTTCCTTGGTGCCTGCCCACCCTACTTGCTGGGTGAACCACAGGTTCTGGTCTACCACTGAGGTCCGCCAAGGGGAGACTCTCTGGATATATCTAGGCATTATGTACACCTCTTGGAAGTTGGCCTTTGTGTATCATTCTATGTAAACAAAACAACAACAAAACAAACAAAAACAACTTCAAAGAATGAAAAGTGGATAAACACAAGGATTGAGCCATCTTCAGAAGCTATGGTTCTTAGCTCCCTCTGCTAAGAACCTATCTGCTAATGGCCCTTGGGTCCCCTTCAGACCAAGATCTGAGCAGTGACAGTCTACATTTGTAGAGTGGACAGGGATGAGATTACAGTCCTTTGGGTGAGACCAGTCATGGCTGAGAAGTGGGTAGCCACTGAGCCCCTGCAGGTGACAAGGGGGGTAGCTAAAAGGGAATGCTTCCAGACCAAGAGAGCTCAGCTCCCCCCTTCACAACCCAGCTTTGTGGAAAAGGTTTCCAGAGACATCTTCATATCCAAGGTTTACTGATTCCTGTTGTCTTAGTCAGGGTTTCTATTCCTGCACAAACATCATAACCAAGAAGCAAGTTGGGGAGGAAAGGGTTTATTCAGCTTACACTTCCATGCTGGTCATCACCAAAGGAAGTCAGGACTGGAACTCAAGCAGGTCAGGAAGCAGGAGCTGATGCAGAGGCCATGGAGGGATGTTTCTTACTGGCTTCCTTGCTTCCCCTGGCTTGCTCAGCTTGCTTTCTTATAGAACCCAAGACTACCAACCCACAGATGGTACCATCCACAAGGGGCCCTCCCCCCTTGATCACTAATTGAGAAAGTGCCTTACAGCTGGATCTCACAGAAGCATTTCCTCAAGGGAGGCTCCGTTCTCTGTGATAACTCCAGCTTGTGTCAAGTTGACACACAAAACCAGCCAGTATGCCTGTGTTCTGTCCTTGGTCCCTGTGTTCCATTTTTCTTGGTCCCCATGTTCAGTTCCTCAGTACCTGTACCTTTGGTGTTGGGTTCCTGAATCTTCCTAAGTTGGCTCCTGTGTTCTTTTTATGGCTCCCTCTGTTCTGTAAATCATTGAGATCCTGTAATGTCAGTGAATCTCCAGTCCCAATTTGCAAGTTTGCACCGGCCTATGGTCACACAAGGGTCCATGGAGCTTTAACCCTTGATACCTCAAACATGAGGATGGCAGGAGTTTGCTACCTACTTCCTCCCAACCTGACACCATAAAGTCAGCTCCTGCACCATCATCCCTAGCAGGAATTTATTACTCTGACAATTATAAGGCCTTACTCTTTGTTTGATTCCCCAGACCCAACAGCCCCTTAGTATGTAGATGACTCTTCTTCCAACATGTCTGCCATACAAACTTTACCACAGAGATCCTGGCCACCTCCCCAGGGACATAAATTCCCCCAGTTCTCTGAAGTCCGCTTCCAGATGTGTTCTTTGCCTACTGTACTTATATAGTCTTCAGTCACCTGCACCCCACTAAGCTTCCCTCCCTCTAGTCCAGCCTGGTGTATAGGGAGCCTAGCTACTCAGAGGGAGAAGTGGACACAGGGTGGCACCCACCTATCCAGGCTTCTTCTATTCAGCAGGAGGGGGGAGGGAAAAGTCCTAGTGTGTGAAAAGCAGGATGCCTAGTGGCATTTGTCTCTAAGAAGTGGTGTTGCATTTTGGCCCCATGGATCCCCTCCGGACACTTACTTATCACACAAGGACAGAATGCTGATCCTGATAGATCACGTACTTCCTGTTTTATCTGAATCATATCTCACTACCAGAATTCATCCCTCTCTGCCCCATGACTGTGGATGCAACCTGCCTGGCTGCCTCCCACTCCTGTTACCCGGCCTTCCCTGTTGTGATGGATTATACCTTCAAACAGTGAGCCAAAACAAACCATCCCCCTCCCCCCTTCAGTTTCTCTTGTAGATTCTTTGTCTCTACAAGCAGGAAGAACTACAATGTATTCTGTGTTCTTTGTGTGCACTCTTTCTCTGGAAAAACCTGAGTTGCTTATTAGCCTCAACTGGAGGCCAACTTTGCTTGCTGTTTCACTAGTGGGTTCTTCTTGGAAGGTCTGAGAAGGAACTGAGCATCTAGCCTCTGATAGCTCTGACAGAGCATGAGTGGGACAGGGTACGGCAGACAGAGGACCTGATCACTGGTCCACCCACTGTCTTCATCCCATGGGCCTCGTTAAGTCCTAGTACTGGGACTAGGAGTGGTCATGTCTTCCTTCCCAAGTCCTGTACAATATAATAAGCATGACCTGGATGAAGAGGATATCCTAGCCCAAGCTCCCAGAAGGCTCCTGGACAACTCAACTGGGGCAAGAGGGTGAGGCAGACTGCGTAGGTGAGACCTGTGCATCCTCCAGAGGCCAGACCTGTTGAATGGGCTGTTTGTGTTTTATGAACAGCCCAGGATTGCAGGAATGTAGCCCAGCCCACAATGGGTAAGAAGGAGCTGGAGTTGAGAAGTCATAATAAAACAACCTTCCCATGAGGGGAACCTTCCCATGAATCACAGCGAAGGTGATAACAACCCTTTTGGCAAATGCATTTTCTCTCCCTGGAGCCTATGAGCAGAATACAAAGGGCTCTGTGACAGCAAAGCTGCTTGCCAAGTGGACAGTGTCAAGGTCCTTTAAGTGGCGATTTTCATTCTGGGCTGGTGCTGGCCAGGAGTTTAGAGGATGCTGATGTTGGTAAACTGCCTTGTGGGTAACAGACATGAGCATTCATTGGTGTCTCAGTCAGAGCAAAGTAAGCTAGAACACCTTGCTATTGATGTCACTTTTTGTTTCTCTGCTTCCACATGTGTGCAAGTGCATGGGCTTGCATGCACGTATGTGTGTGTGTGTTTCAGGAAATATTAAAAAAGAATGAAATATATCTCATGTTCCCATACTGTTCCCTTGTTCTCTCATCCCCTGGGCTGGCCAGCCAGGCACTGGCAGGCAATGGTCACCTGCTTTTATCTCATGGAGCTCTGAAGCTCCACGATCTCTCCACCCAGCTCACTAGGTTCCTACTGGTGGGTCACTACCACGCCAGCCCCATGCGTGCACAGGTCAGTTTGTTCATTCATTTGTTCATTCATTCATTCTTCTTTAGTGACAGGGTCTTTCATTAGCCTGGCACTGGCCAGGCAGGCTAAGCTGCCTGGTCAGCAAGCCTTAGGGATCCTTCTGTCTCTGCCTCCCTGTGCTAGGATTACAGGCACCATCACCACACCCACCAGGCATTTCTAGTGCTTTTACTCAGATCCTGGGTCATCATCAGATACTGGTCCTTGTGCTGGGAGGCAAGCGTGTTGTCCAGCTTTGAGCCAATTATTTTTGTTGTTGCTATGCTTTGGTTATTGACCAGGAAGATGGGAGACACTGTGCACAACACCATATAAATGGGGTGCTGAGGGAGTGCTTTTCTGCCCTGTTTCTGTCGCCCTTCCCAAGCTTGAGCTGTGATGTGGGACCACCGTTGAGGCTTCTAGCCACAGGCTGCCTGTGAGTCAGAACACTGGAAATGAACAAAAGCAGCGCTCGCTTGCAATGTATCTCAGTTGGTAGACTGGTTACCCCGTATTTACAAAGCCCTGGCTTCATTCTCATCACTCCATACACTGGATGTGGGTTGTGCAGGTCTATAATTTGGATATTGAGGAAGAGGAGGTAGGAGGGCCTGAAGTTCAAAGTCATTCTCAACTACGTGATTTGAAGTCAGCCTGTGTTACAATGAGAAAGGAGAGAGAGAGAGAGAGAGAGAGAGAGAGAGAGAGAGAGAGAAGAAAGTGCCTGCTTTGAGTTTCAGAGCAGCCAGGGTGACCTTGTCAAGAGTGGGACAAGGACCACCTGGATGAGCAAAGCAAATGTGTGAAAAGAGATCCATGCATTTATCTAATGACAATCCATGGTCAAAATGTGCAGGGATCCAGTCTGGGCTTTGTAAGGGAATACAGACGTGGGGTAAGTATGGACTGCACTTTCTGGGAGGTGGTATCAGTGCCTACACATGCGAGTGTGCCTGTGTGCACGCCTGCTGCCTTAGGGTTTCTATTGCTGTGGTGAAACACTATGACCAAAGCGACTCGGGGAGGAAAGGGTTTATTTCACCTTATGTATCTTATGTTTCCAGGTCCATCACTGAAGGAAGTCAGGGCAGGAACCTGGAGGCAGGACCTGATACAGAGGCCACAGAGGAGTACTGCTTACTGGCCAGCTTCTCCTGGCTTGCTCAGTCTGCTTTCTTATAGAACCCAAGACCAACCTGTCCAGGGATGGCACCACCCACAATGGGCTGGGCTCTTACACATCAATCACTAATTAATGCCCCACAGGTTTGCCCATCTACATCGTGATCTTATGAAAATATTTTCCTCAAGTGAGGCTTTCTCCTATCTGATGACTCTAGCTTGTATCAAGTTGACATAAAACTAGCCAGGACACCTGTGTGTCTTTGCACATATGTGTGTGCACACAGGTATACAGGAAGTAACAGGCTGTATCTGGAGCTTTACTGTGTGTAGGCTGTTCCCTGGTTCATGTCTGTGCCTCTCTGGAGAGTCTAACACTTATTTTCTAGGTTAGAGAATGGAGATACAGGAAGGTAAAAGACACTCTTCTGTGAGTTTATAGTAATTTGATTGGCAGAGCCGGGATTCAGGACATGCTAACTATCACCTATCATGCCACATGCAGCTTCTATTCCTGTCCTGCTTCAGCCCAGTGAATGCCCAGAAGAAGAGAGACTGTACTCTGTGACTCAGAGAGGCACCAAGGGAGGGGGCACATGGGACAGAGTCACTAAACTGTACCTTCTTGGAGAGGGCCCTGTGTCCTGGGGATGTGCCTTCTATACACCTGTCTTTTTGTACGTCATACCAGTGGCTGGAATCTAGTGCAGCTTGGAGATATACAGGCAGCTCATTTACTGGAATACAATATGAGCACTCAGGTCTGTTGTCCACTGAGATGTCCACCTAGCATGCTACTGCAGCCAGTCTCAATCAGCCTTGGGAGTGTGAGTGAATTTATGCAGTCTGCGTGCATTCTGTTATTCTTATGAACAGAGGGATTGATTTCCTTGGTAGCTGTTGCCATGTCTTTTCAGTATTGAAAAATTGATACATACAAGAAACACACACACACACACACACACACACACAAATATGAACCCAGCTACATATTCTGAGAACCCCTTAAAAATTCTATATATATTCCTGAAGCTTCCTAGCATGTAAATTATACAAATATGTTCTATGGGGGTCACCATCTTCCCCTGGAGTCACAGTAGTCCTCCCAGGATGTCTGGATGCTCTCTGGAACAGAGGTAAACCTCATCTGCAAAGAGACTCCCGTGCACATAGTCCTTACAGCCACATTCTGGCCATCCAGGCACGCTGGCCTGGTTCTCCAGCTATCCTTCCTTTGTGAATGCTCATGTGCTGGTGTAGCATCTTACTTTCTGGCTCTTGATGCTCTATTTCCATCCCCAACAGAGGTCCATTTAAAAAATATTCTGGGGTTGAGTCTAGGATCTAGTTGCTCCCTCAGCAAATGCTTTGAACTGAGCTCTCTTTGGTACTTTTTGAGATATTTCCCTAACTTGCTCAGGTTGACCTTGAACTTGCTGTGTAACCCAGGCAGGTCTTGAACTCTCAGCCTTACTGTTTTACCTTCTAGGTGATCCTACAGGCCCACACCACTAAGCTCTGCTGTGGGTGGGGTGAGAGGATGAGGAGCTGAGGAGGCGATGGGAGGTCGGGGTGGAGGAGAAGGGCAATGAGGAAGGTTGGGGCGGGGAGTTGGGGGTTGGCACACAGGTGAATCCAGGTTGTTAGTTTAGTGAAAAGTTGAAACACATACGGGTCCTCCTTCAAGAAGCAGGAGAAAGAAGCTTCTCCTGTGTTTTTTTCTCCACTGTTACTATCATGGTATTTGAAATTCCTATTAAATGGCATACAGATACAGACTCTCATGGGTGCCCAGGCCCACTCTGTGACTTGGTATAGATGACAGGTGGGAAGGCATGCCCCTGACTCCCTCCCTTTCCCACCTAGCCCTGGCTCTTCCATGTAGGAGCTGGGGTGGGGTGGGGTGAGGCCTGATGCTGGGAGATGATCAGTTACATCATGTTATAGTCTTTATGATCTTGAGGTAGTGGCTGTAGAGCTGTGACCACCAAATATGGAGTCTCGGGCTTCAGACGTGGAGGACCCTTGAGGCCCTTCAAGACAAAGTTCTGCCCTTGACCCAAGTCACCTGTCAATCAACCATAGAAAAGCAACTTTCCCCGAATTTGTAGGTTTACTTGGCCACCTTCTTATTGTGCTGATCTATTTCTTCCCTAGGAGGGGTGGCTTTAGGTATAGCTCTCCTCTCTGGGTAGCCAGCTGATTCCTGGTGTTTTGCTCATCATTGTCCATGAGAGTGGAGAGAAAGCAGTTATCACAAAGTTGTTTAAAAGAACCTGCCTCCCGTACACCTTACGGGGGTGGGGGTGGGGGTGGGTGGGGGGAGATGGAACAGAGTGTGATGCAGAGTAAATGCAGGAGAGAATGCAGATGAGAAACACCTGTGCCCGGGGCGCCTGGCCAGGCATTGTTACAGATCTGTGTGTTTCCTTTCAGTCCGCTCAGACTCAATATAGTGGCAAAATTAAGTACATCATCAACTAGAGCTATCAAACCCAATTCATCAATGGTGGGATTTGAAAAACGTGGGATAGCTAGGGCAAGACTGGCCCTTGGCCAGCCAGGATAGTCGTACAATGGAGCAGTGTGTACCCTGGGCCCTGTGTGCACCCAGACCGCAGTCGGGAGGAGTGTTACCACCCTTGGGTGGCCTATACATCCAATCCAGCCTGAGGAATAGTTCCATGGGGCCCCAGAGAGCAGGAGGGTTGCAGGGGCTCCAACCTGTAGACATGAGCCCCCAAAGCCAGCTGTCATCAAGCTAGCTGCTAAGGGATGTGTGGTGTGGGAAGCAGGGGCAGTCAGGATCCAGAGGGGGAAGGCGCAGAAATCCGACACAAACGCCAATGTTTTACCTTCTAAATCACCTTGGTCTTCGAAGTTGAAATCTATGCTGAACTTCCCACCCCGGTGTCTCCTGGGGGTGGGGGGTTGGGGAGCCCAGGCTGCTTCTCACTTTCCAAGGTCACAAGTCGTAATTCTTCCTTGTTCTGCAGTCTCTTGCAGGCTGAATTCTGAATGTACTGTGGAGACAGTGTGAAAATCCTGTTCAGGGCCGTGAGGATCCCATGTCTCCGATCTCCAGAGCCAAAGCCCTAGCTATGAGACCCAAGAAGAGCTGCTTCTAGATGCCATGATGCTCATTACTCCCCGGGGAATCCACATACTGAGATAAATGTGTAGCTTAAGAGTTCTTAGGTGGCTTTGGTCACATAGGTCCCATGGGTCCCATCTTGCCTCTCTGGTCCCTCTTCATTTAGTTCCTGCCTTACAGAGCAGTGGCCATTATGGGAAGGCTGTGTCTCCAGAGATGTGTTGCAAATGACCCTAAGTCTAGTGACTTTGCACGTTTATCCCCATACAGTTCTGGGGTCAGCCGTCCACAATGGATTCTTTTGCTTTGAGGGGAACATGCTTTCCTTGTGTATTAAAGCTTCCTGAACTACTTGGGATCCTTAGTTCAGAGCCCCTTGATCTAAGACTGCTTCTTTGCATGTCTCTCTCTCTGTCTTCCTTATTGAGGAAGGATTAAAGCTTCCTGAACTACTTGGGATCCTTAGTTCAGAGCCCCTTGATCTAAGACTGCTTCTTTGCATGTCTCTCTCTCTGTCTTCCTTATTCTGGTGCCAGACTCTGAAGGGTTTAGTGCTGGCTTCAAAGATGTCCCATACTTATCTGCAGAACCCTGAATGGTCCCTTATGTGACAGAAGAGTAGCATAGTCCACCTCTGCTGAAACAAAGCACCAGAAGTTGGCTAGCTCACAAGCAGCAGGCATTTAATGTTCCCAGTGCTGAGGCCCATGTCTGCTGAGGTCTCAACTACTTTACCAACCCTGTCTCTGTCTCCCCAAATGCAGGATGGGCAAGCAGCTCTTTGAATTCTTATAGAAAGGCACTAATCCTATTGATGAGGACTCTGCCTCAGTAACCTCATGGTCTCCGAAAGGTCCCGCTTTGTATCCTATCACATTGGGGTTAGGGGTTGTGATGATTGGCTTTAACTGTGAGTTTGACACAACCTAAAATCACCTAAGAAAAGCATCTCAATGAGGGATTGTCTACAGTGCATTGGCCTGGCGGTATGTCTGTGGGTTGTTTTAATTGATGTGGGAAGACCCAGTTCCCTGTGGGTGGCACCATTCCTTAGGCAGGAGATACTGATTGTATAAATCGGCAGGTTTTGGCACCAAATGTGTAAAGTAAGGACATGAAGCTCCAAGGTATGGTCGAGGACAAATGGGTGAGTGACTGAACTGGCAGGAGTTTATAGGAATGAGAAGCTGGGGGAAGGGAAGGAAGCCCATGAGCTGGAGAAGTTTAGGGTGGGTGGGGTGGGGGCTGTGAGAAATCCTAAGAGGAGCCAGGGCTCTGGAACAGGTCCTTGTGAAGCTGAGAGAGTCTGGAGGCCAGCATGGGCTTTGGTATGCTAATAGGCACCAGGGTTAGCTATTTGTCCCGGGTTTCTTTTAGACCTGACAATGGAGTGCTTAAGATGGGAGAAAGAGCTGAGCACAAGCAAGCAGGCAGCATGCATACATTCTCTGCTCTTGACCTGATGTGACTAGCTGCTCCAAGCTCCTGTTATGTCACTTCCCTGCTCTGATGAACTGTGACTTGGCATTGTAAGTCAAAGTAACCCCTCTCTCCCTAACTTGCTTTTCTTGGAGATATTTTATCACACCAATGGAATGAAACTAGAACAGATGTGAACACATGAATCAGGAGGGGGCCAGCACACATGAACACTTTGGTGGTGCCATTACAGACGTCATTGACTGAGATCCTGGGATAGGAGGCATCCTGAAAGGAGGGTTCTCTAGAAGGTGGGAAAGGGAGGAAGGGATCTGGCTCTGCTGACTCCTTGGCTCAGGGAGACCAAGTTTGGATTTCTAAGCTCCAGATGGGAATATAATAAATCCATGCTAGTTTTAGATTTGTGGTGAATTGTTAGAGCAGTAATAAACCAGCATTTACTGCCCTTGGATTTTCCCACCAAAGACAATTTTATGAGAGACAACCTGGTTGAGGGGTAAGGGACAAGAGGACTTGGCTTACCGCTGCCTGGACTAACCTCCATGTGGGGGCTGGGACAGTGTGTGAAAATGGTCTGGACTTAGACTGAAGGACAACCCTCCCCCAGGACCAGGACCTCTTCTTGCCTGGGCATCTAAGGGCAGTTGCTGAAATATTTTAATCTTTGTGCTGACTCTATCTTGATTTAAAATGTTAATATATGTCTCTAAAAATTTGTTCTTTTTTAAAAAATATATTAGTGGTACATGCAGAGAAGACTCACGCAGCAGGATTCTCACACTTCTGTCTTTAACAGTAAGCCTTTGGTGTTGGACCCGAAGGTCACAACTACTGGTAGTTCTCCCTCGCAAAGACACGGGGAGATTGAGATCGATACAATCAGCAAGAGGTTTATTATTTCCAATGCATTGGGGTCATCCTGCACATGAGGCAGAGATGACCCCAAATTCTCAAAGCTCACACCTTTTATACCTTCTTGAGGCAGATTCTGGTCGCAGCCTGAGTTGGTCAGTTGGCCTTATCTCTAGGGAGGGGCGGAGGGGAGGAAAAGCATTTCTTTCATACCCTGGTATCTCTAAGTAGTATGTTTTTTGGTTCTTGATACCTGGCTTTGGGCATGAGATTCGGATGTGCTTTGTGTTCCAAGAGATCATGTGATAGGCTCTTGGTCCCTGTGAGGTGATATTAGGAGGTGGTTGAAACTTTAAAAAGTGGGGCCGAGCTTGGAGAGGTGGCTGAGTGGAAATGTGAGGACCAGAGTGTCCTAGTTAGGATTTCTCTTGCTGTGAAGAGACACCATGACCACAGCAACTCTTAAAAAAACATTCAGTTGGGGCTGCCTTACAGTTCAGAGGCTTAGTCCATTATCATCATGGAGGGAAACATGGCAGCACGCAGGCAGATATGGTGCTGGAGAAGGAGCTGAGCATTCTCTACATCTGAACCATTGCCTAGCTTGAGCATCGGAGACCTCCAAAACCCACCCCCAGTCACTCACTTCCTCCAATAAAGCCACATCCACTCCAACAAGGCCTAGCGCTCCACTCTCTTTGAGCCTATGGGGCCCATTTGTTTTCAAGCCACCACACAGACTAAATGCTACACAGGTATAGGTGCCCATCTGTGATCCCAGTGCCTGGGAGGAGACAGAGGATCCTGGAGCAAGCTGGCTAGCTAGACAGGTCGTATCTGTGAGCTGTGGGCTCAGCTGAGAGACTTTGCTTCAATGAATTTGGTAGAGAATGGTAGAGCGAGACTCCCACCGCCAAACCTTGGACTTCCACATGCATGTGCACACACACATGTACATCTACATGTGGCCCTGTGTGTGCTCATACGCACACACGCACACACTCACCACAGACACATAAAGAAAAAGTGGGGCTCAATGTAGAGTGATTAGGCCGCTGAGATGCTGCCCTGGTAAAGGATCAGAGCAGTTCTCAGGACACCTGATTTGTTATGAAAAGGAAACTTGCTTACCTCATCTCTGGCTTCCTGTCTCACCAGGTGGCTTAGCTTGCATTTGTTCCCACCATTCGGATGCCCTTCCCCAGCTGCATGTCCAGTAAACCTCTTTTCTTTACAAAGTGTTCAGATCCAGGTATTTCATTGCCCCGACAAAGGTAGGTGAAGGCAGACATCATCTGCCTGCTTTCTGGTACAGAGGGCTTCAGCTCCCTACGAACCCTTCCATGCCTCGCCACCCACAGCCTCTTCCTCTTCTTCCTCCTCCTCTCCTCCTCCCACCCCCTCTCATGCTTTTTAAAACAGCTTTGTATCCTCTTATGGTTTACTAAAGTGGGAGGAGTTATTAAAAATTAAAACAAAAACAAAAACAAAAAAACCCCCGAAAACAGCCTCTCCAAACTGGAGCTTTCATGTACAGGATGGAGACTGTGTCTGAAATGTAGTGGAGGTTTCTTATGAGGTACTTTGTGTAAATAAACTGAACCATGGGAACAGGTCCCAGTCCTTGTCCCCACAGCTGTGTTGTATGCTGGTGCCTGGAAAGGCTGAGCTTTCCCATTCTCAACACTTTCGCGTGAACCTGTCTCATTTATTGCACTGGGTCTTAACACCCAAAGCCTATTAAGGGCTTTGCTTGAGAGCCTGCTGAACATGCATGGATGCTTTCACGTTTAGCAGGAGGGTATGTTAAAGTCCAGACTGTGCAGCAGAGAAGGAAACATTCCTCAGATACCTTGGGATGCTAGAGAGCTCCTGAGCCTATGGTTCACATCCAATGGCTCTCACCTCCTGCACTGCCAGACTCGAGGTGACAACTATATCTCCCAGCCTACAGCATGAAGGTGGATCATGTCTGGGGTTTTCTGTCCCTTCTTTGTCCGGCAGCACAGGCTGAGTTGCACTGAGTAGTCCTAGGAGCTCCTCAGGACAGATCCCTCAGGCACCAGAGTATTGAGGTCACAGGTCATGTTTAGAGGGCACAACATAGGAAGAAGCCAAATCCAGACCTGGCCTGGAGGGGTTGGCCTACAGGGATCATCTGAAGGCTGTCAGAACAGCTCCATAGTGGGCTAGAATGGACTTCAGATCCAATGACAAGTATCATTGTAACACACAGAAAGGAACATTTGTACACACAGAGAGGGTGATGCCCAGATAGCCAGACACTGGAGACAGACAGCTACAGGTCCAGGAACCAGCAACTACCAGCAGCTGGAAGATCTGTAAAGATCCCTCCCCTGGAGCCTGCAGGGAGAACATTTTGTTTGGTTCTACTCTGCTGGGCTCCAAAACTGGGGAGGGAAACCTCCCATTGTTTTTTAGGCTGCTACATTTATTGTGATTCCCTGGTAGCTTCAGGGAACAATATCACAGGCAAGAAAGGCCCCAAGGTGCCTCTGTGTTGTACCAGGTGGCACTGTGGTGGTACATGTGCATGCATGTTTGTGTATCTGTGTATCTGTGTATGGGCAAGGACTGCGGACTTGGGTTGTGAGGCATTTTGTGGAGAGGGCAGTGCTTCTATGGTGGTCTGAGTTTCACTGCAGTTAGCTATCCAGGGTTGATAGGTCATGTAGGACAGACCACAACCACCTGAACTCACTGGCTGCTTAGGTTGGGGTGGCTCCCTCCTTAACCAACCCATGAACATCTAGGACCCGCAGCCTCAGCACTCAGCTGTGGAATCCTGGAAGTCCCTTAGGCTCCTGCTAAGTGTCTTCCTCATCCTAGACCAGCAGGGAGAACACTGTGCACCCCATTTAATACATTTAATAACCATGAAGGCTTGAGGGGAAGTCACCTTTGAGGTTAGAGACACTGGGTTCTGAACAAAGTAAGTGTGGAGAAGTGGATTTCCTACTTAAAAGACTATGTGGTCTGTGAAGGAAGATACATATATATATTTACTTCTTCCTTACAGGCTTGACCTTTCTTTTTCTTGCCAGGGTCCCCCTGACAGGAAGCTTCATTGTGATTCTGATAGACATGTCAAGAGCAAACAGCTTTGCCTTCCAAGTCTGAGGGAGAAGACGACCGTTCTTTTATCATCAAGTAGGAGTGGCCTGGAAGTTTTGGTAAATGCCCCTTTTTGTTGAGTTTTTGTTTGTTTGGTTTTGGTTTTTTAATCATGAAAGGCTTGAATTTTGTCAAAACCTTTTTCTGTACTTAGTGATTATCATACATTATTCTTTTCTGTACCATTGATCTGGCATAGCATATCAATTGATTTTCAGGCGTTGAACCAACCTTGGATTCCAGGAACAAATCCCCCTGGGTTATGGCATGTGCACAATTATTTCTAAAGGTGGCAAGTGCAGATTGCAGACACTTTACTGATGATCTTAACTCCGTGTTCATAAGACACCTCAGTTGAAATTGCCTTTTCTTGGGATTTACTTTTAAGGTTTCAGTCCTCAGGAGAACTAGGCTCCTAGCTGAGAAGTATTTACTCCTTTTGTTTTTGATGATAAATTAGTTCCTTAGGTGCTTGGTAGAATCCAGCAGTGGAGTCCTGTAGCTTTTCTCCGTGGGCAGATTTTGGTGACTGGCTCAGTGTCTTGTTTCCTCAGGTGTTTTAGTGGTTTGTGCCTTTCTAGGGATTTATACAGTCCATTGAAGGTATAGACTTTGTTGTTGCAGGCTTGCCCATAACTTTCCTTTCTAACTCACCCTATTTCAGGTATCTGCCTCCTCTTCCCTTCAGACATTGGTAACAGGCAGTTCTCTTTTTTTGACTCAATCCAGCTAAAGGGTTGTGGGTTTTGTTGCTGTTTTCAAGGAGCCAGCTTTCTGCCTCATCCATTTTTTGTTTTTGTTTGTTTTTTCCTATTTTTTATTTAACTAATATCATCTTTCTATTATTTCCCTCTTTCTGCCTTGGTAAAAGTTTAGTTTGCTTTTATTTTTTCCAGTGTCTTAAGGTAGAAGATAAGGTTATTAGTTTGAGAGTTTTCTTCTTTTCTGACCTGGGCATTTTATGGCTATAGCTCTCCCTTTAAATTCAGCATTAGCTGCATCCCATACACTTTGGTGCTGGGTGTTTTTGTTTCATTCACCTTACAGTGGCTTCCGATCCCTATGGAGGTTTTAGGAATGCATAGTTATTGCCAAAAATTAGTTTTTGTCAAAGAATCAGCAAGAAGTTACTTTTATTTCCTGGTTTCTGAGTGTTTTGTTTTAGTTTCTTGGTTTTTTTTTTTTAGAATAAGTGGCTTGGAAAAGAGGGTCACAATTTTGATGTCTCTCTTGTCAAGAGCTGGGGTATACTGCTCTTTCTCTTGAATCTGGAAGGCCCTGTTTAGTGGATGGAATATGGACACTTAGTGCCACACAACTTTTAAAGTCAGATTGTTTTCTTGAAATGTTCACCCATGAAGCCTCAGGATGGAGAACCACCATAGACCAAGTCCATCTGTGCAGACATCACAGTAGCATGAGGACCCCCATGCTGGCCGCACAGAGAAGCTACTTGTCTTAGTTTTCTACTTTTGTGATAAGACACCATAACCATGGCACCGTGGTGTATAAAAGTAAGCATTTAATCTGGTTCATGGTTTCAGAGGGGTTAGAGTTCATGATGGTGGAGTGAAGAAATAGCTGAGAGCTCACACCTTGATCCACAACCATGAATGAGAGAGAGAGAGAGAGAGAGAGAGAGAGAGAGAGAGAGAGAGAGAGAGAGGCTGGGACTCACACAAGTCTTTTGAAAGGTGTGATCCCAGTGACACACCTCCTATAAGACAACACCTCTGAATCCTTTCCGAACAGTTCCACCAGCTGGGAACCAAGAATTAAAACATGTAAGCAGTTTTCATTTAAACCACTTGATACGAAAGAATTGCTAGACAGGCCCTGGCTCTTCTAATCATCCCATGCCAGGCACCAGACACAGGCAAACATGTCCATCCTGGCAATTATGGCCTTAGAAGATACCACAGCAAGGCCCATGCATAAGGTTGTAATTGAGCTGTTCATGTTTGTCTGCTACTATGCAAATGCAGTGAGGATTCAGACAGTGGGGGTAGGATGGGGAGAAGAAGCAAGCCGTCTTCATGATGCCTATCCCAATCCCAACAGACAGAGTAATAACTATGATAAAATGACTTCATGCCTCTAGGTTTTAGGGTGTGTCCTGGTTAGAGTTACTATTGCTATGATGAAGCACCATGACCAAAGCAACTGGGGAAGGACAGGGTTTATTTGGCTTACACTTTTGTATCACTGTTTATCATCAAAGGAAGTTAAGGCAGGAACTCAAACAAGGCAGGAACCTTGAGGCAGGAGCTGATGCAGAGGCCATGCAGGGATGCTACTTACTGGCTTGCTCATTATGGCTTGTTCAGCCTGCTTTCTTATAGAACCCGGGACCACCAGTCCAGGGATGGCATCAAGAAAATACCCTTCAGCTGGATCTTAAGGAGGCATTTTCTTAACCGAGGGTCCCTCCTTTCAGATGCCCCTAGATGTGTCATGTTGACAGCAAGTGTGGTTGATTTCCCCCTTTTATCCATCTCGTTTTGTGGGCTTATTTGCCCAAGTCCACGAAAGCAAGCATTCCCGTCCTCCACATGCTGTGCACACCCTCCTCCGGATTCTTCCAGAACATCTTCCTTGAGGTGGTTCTTTATTATTTCAGTGAGGCGAGTCCTCTCTCTTTTGAGTTATTTTGGAGTGTCCTGTAGGCTGTGATTTTTATAAGGGTCACCTTTGAAGATGCCCACAGCACCATGTTTTCCCTCTTTTACCAATGAGGATGGGAGGAGACTCTACTCCTGACCTGGCCCAGGCTGAGCTGGTTGCTGGGAAAGCTCTCTGCAGGATCCATTCCTGAGTCTGTTTGTCCTGATGATGCAATCCAGTCCACTTCCTTTAGAGCTCTTGGTCCTCACCCATCAATCACTGCAGGAGTGGGAGATTCAGCAAGAACGAATTCTTGTCAGGGCTTCAGGGAGGCCTGGCACGAGTCAAGGCCATTTCCTCAGAATCCTGCAGGGTTGCAGTGGTTTTCAGGAAACTGAAGGTCATCCAGAACTTGGGGCACTTAAATGGAAATGAATCCATCCATGATGGGATAATGTCTGGCTCCTTAAAAATGAACCAAGTCTACGCAGGCTACCGGGAATCTTGCAGGGTCATCTGAGTCCCCACGAGGAAGGCGGGAAGTTTGTTTTAATTAGTTGTGAGCTTTCTGTCAGACACATCTCTGTGTCTGATCTCACTGCAGCACTTCTGAGGGCACTTGTGTGTAACGTTAAAGAACGTCACACACACATTCTCTCTCTCTCTCTCTCTCTCTCTCTCTCTCTCTCTCTCTCGATGTATTTACTTACACAGACTCACACACACTCTTCCTAGCCTCTCCATGTGTTGGGCGGATTACAGATGTCCCCTTCTCCTAGAGTTAGTTGGTTCACTATTTCCACGTGGAGGAATTGTTGATTAAACATCAGGCGCAGAGCCCTGGCCTATCAGAAGCTGTCCCTGCCCACCCCACCCCCTGTTGGGAGCCGCCTGAGCACCCACATCCGCCATTACAAGATAGCGCCTACATCTGGCCGAGGACAAGTTGTAAACAGGCTAGTGCGCATGCACTAGGTAATTTTCCACCTCGGAGTCTCAGCCTCTCTCGTGGCGGCATCTGGCCTGGTGTGCGGGAGCCAATGGGGAAGCTCCATGTCCCAGGCAAGCGCTGTGACCCATATAAAGGGCGAGTATTCTATTGTTCTGGGTCTCCACTCGTGGCAAGCTTATGCTCTCCCTCTCAAGATGCATTAAAGCTGTTACTGCAGAAGGATCCTATGTGTGCCGCGTCGTTCTTGCTGGCGAGACCGTAGCGCGGGACATCTGGTGCCGAAACCCGGGAAACTTTGTCATCATCAAGCACCTTTGGAGACCCCCTGGAAACAGGGAGGATTCAGAACTGCAGGGAGGTAGGTTCGGATAGGCATGTCGATCCTGGATCTTGATTTGGGGTTGCCCCCTTTTTGGTCTAACGCTGTTGAAGTTTTGCTGATTGTGTTAAGTGCCCTCATTTTGGTTTTACTGTCTTTGTATTGCGGCGAACAAGGTAGAGCCTATATAGATGCTGTAAGGGAGGGGCAAATCACCCCTGAAAGGGTCCAGGACACTATGTCAGAAACCGGACGGAGTGAGAGGAGGGGTACCCAAAATCTTAGCAATGAAAATGGACCTCCTGGTAAGTCGAAAGACGAGGGAGAGATTAAAGATAAAATAGGAAACTGTCCCCCTGACAGGAATGTGGGCAGAAAAACAATTCTTATACCCAAGAAAAAAGCAAAAAGAAAGGGGGAGAGCCTCTACCCAGTTCAAGACCTTGAGGCTCTTCCAT
Source organism: Rhynchomys soricoides (assembly GCA_019843965.1). Classification (NCBI taxonomy): domain Eukaryota; kingdom Metazoa; phylum Chordata; class Mammalia; order Rodentia; family Muridae; genus Rhynchomys; species Rhynchomys soricoides. The sequence continues at coordinate 3,354,200 of JADRCH010000116.1, forward strand.
TGGAAACTTCAGACACTGACCCCCTTAGCTCTAGTGAGGAGTCAGAGCTAGAAGAGGAAGCGGCGCAGTATGAGGAAGATTGGCCGCCTTGTAATGGGCAGATGAAGTGGCCGCCGCCTTTGGCCCCTACGCGGACCATGCCTTCCGCCCCTCCCCCCTATGAGATGTGTCCCAACTCCTTTTCTTTTCTCTCTGATAAGGTTAAGAGAAAGGTACAAGCCGCTTTTCCAGTTTTCGAGGCAGATGGTGGAGTACGAGTTCATGCCCCTGTAGAGTACAGCCAAATTAAAGACCTGGCTGAAGCGGTTCGAAAGTATGGGGTAAATGCTAATTTTACTATAGTAATGTTAGAGAGATTTGCCGGGGCGTCCATGACTCCCGCCGATTGGCAGATGCTGGCCAAGGCTGCGCTCCCTACAATGGGCCAATATATGGAGTGGAAGGCTTTATGGCATGAAGCTGCACAAGCTCAAGCCAGAGCCAATGCTACAGCACCGACCCCTGGACAGAGAGATTGGACCTTTGATATGTTAACTGGCCAAGGTCCTTTTGCGGTAGATCAGACCGTATTCAGGCAGATAAGAGACTTTGGTATCTCTGCCATTATCATAGGTGTGGTGGCAGCGGCTGCAGTTACAGGGGCCGTCACTGCGTTGGCCCTTGCGCTCTCTGGAACGATGCAGACCGCCAATACCATTAATGAGTTGTCTGCAGCTGCCACCTTAGCTCTAGACAGACAGGTATCCGCCAATACTCAAGTCCAGAGGGACCTAATGCTGGTTAACCAGCACATTGATCTTATTCAAGAACAACTGGATGTCCTTTGACAGCTAGCGCAATTGGGCTGTGAACAAAAGTTGCCAGGACTCTGTGTTACTTCCATACAATATGACAGATTTACAAAAGCAGCTAACCTGTCTAAAAGTCTTTTACAGTATATGTTACAGAATTGGACCCTTAAATTTGATGACACCCTGCGGGAATTGCCGACAGCAATTATTCAGATCAACTCCACCCGTCTTGACCTGTCCTTGACCCGAGGGCCTCTCTTCATGGATTTCCTCGGCAATTTCTTATTTCAAGGAATGGGTGGGGGTGGGATTGTTTGGAGCAGTGCTTTGCTGTGGGTTGGTGTTCCTCCTATGGCTCATCTGCAAACTCAGGGCCCAGACTAAAAGAGACAAGGTGGTCATTGCGCAGGCGTTTGTTGCCTTAGAACAAAGAGCCTCGGCCGGTGTTTGGCTGTCCATGCTTAAACAATAGCGGTAGGTCGCCAGCCAGACAGTTCTTGCACACCCGCGAGTCTAGTCTCATTGCACTGGGTAGAATGTTTGGTCTGAGCAGCTCTTGAGGGATGTC
>JADRCH010000116.1:3363832-3418982 GCA_019843965.1 Rhynchomys soricoides
CAGACACACAGAGAGAGAGAGACAGAGAGACAGAGACAGAGAGACAGCAAGACAGACAGAGAGACAGAGAGAGAGACAGAGAGGGAGACAGAGAGACAGAAGGAGAGGAAGACAGAGACAGACAGACAGACAGAGGAAGACAGACACAGAGAGACAGAGACAGAGAGACAGCAAGACAGAGAGACAGAGAGACAGAGAGACGGAGAGACAGAGGGAGAGGAAGACAGACACACACAGAGAGAGAGAGAGAGAGAGAGAGAGAGAGAGAGAGAGAGAGAGAGAGAGAGAGATTATCCCAGAATCAACTCAGGTATGGGTTCTAGGTATGCAAAAAAAAAAAAAATAGATACCTGGCTCTAGAGGGGTGTGTGTGTGTGCGTGTGTGTGTGTGTGTGTGTGTGTGCGTGCGTGTGTGTGTGTGCATGTGTGTGTGCACGTGTGTGTGTGTGTGTGTGTGTGTCTGTGTGTGTTACCCAGCTCTGGAGGTCAGGGTGGGGGGAGCACTGTAGGGAAGGCACAGACACCCTGCCCTGCTCTCCAATTCTATCAGATTTAGTAAACATATGCTCAGTTCTGGTCCCTTTAGCCATGAAAGCTCATCCCCTGGGACAAGAGTCCAACAGGAAAGAGGCAGTGTCTCACTCAGGAAGTGGGGTGCTATTACATTAGGGAAGAGAGATGCCTGCAAACCAAGAGGAACCCCCAATGGCCACCAGACTGTGGGAACTGTTGGAGAATGTGACCAAGAACCATGATCAGCTCATTTGTCATTGTAAGAGGCTGAGAGCATCACAGGACAGTAGATATTATGATTTAGACCTGGTGGTACATGAGAGACTGAGGCAGGAGAGTTGGAAAGCCATCCTGGGCTACATGGCAAATCAATCACTGTCACACTGTCTTTGAAAAGGAAGTAAATGCTATGTAGGAACAAATATATTTAGAGTTTATAATCCAGGGTCCATGGCTATAGGTATTGGGCAGGGGGTGGGGTGGAGTGGGCATATTTGTCTACATAATCACAGCGCTGTGGAAGCTTATCTTCATGGCAGGGGCCCTTAGCCCTGGGCCTAGTAGCCATCTCTGACTGTGTGGGAGCAGAGGGATGACTTAAGCATCTTCCAAATGCAGAAATAGACACACTGACATCTTAAGAGGGCAGGTGAGGTCAGCCTGCCAGGGAATCTGGAGCAAATGGCGTGTCACAGGATCTAGGCTGGCAGAGAGCAGAGAGCAGAGGTTTGAAAAGTAAGAGGTCCATTTCAGATTTTCTTTAGAGGAGCCGGAGGCATCTTCTTTAACACGAGGCCTGGAAGAGCCTGGCTGGTAAACAGTTCTTTCTTGGAGCTTGCCAGCTGCTGTTAGCTAGGCTTATATGGAAGCCCTGGGTTCTTCATGATGAAGCACACTCTCCACTTCCTCCCATGTTTCTGTCCTCAGAGGCCTTGTGATCTCTATACTCTTCAACCAAAAGCAGAGAGAGATGACATCTAAACAAGTCTCCATAGAGCTGGTTGACTGGGGATAACAGAAAGGCCTGGAGAGGAGGGCAAGTGACCATGGAGACTGATCTATGCCGATTCAGTCAGCAGCAACTGTGAACCGGAGGCTGTCCACGGGTTCTGTGCTAGAGTGGCTTAACACACAGCCACTTCTTGTTTGTTTTGAGACATACCTGTCTGCAAAACACGGCAGGAGCACACAGCAAAGAGCATTCCAAATGCATGTGGTGCCTCTGAGTTGATTTGTCTCAATTTATTCCAGTTACATGTGAGCATGACGTGATCACACTTGAAGCCCATGGCCTGTGTGGTGGGGAGAACATGGGGGTGGGGCAAAGTGTTTCCTAGCTCCATCTAATTTAAAGCACCTTTCGCTCGTGAGACAGTGGAAAGGATGTGGGTAAAACAAATAAAAATCCTCGCAGGATCAAAGCGCGTGCACAAATGTATTCCTTCTGGAGAAGCAGTGTCTCTTCTCCTTCTCCTTCCCACTCCCCTGAGTCGTCATCTCTCCAGTCCTAGCAGTTCTTGGTGGCAAACAGCCAGGAAGGGGTCCTTTGCTCCTCAGAGCCCCTGAACTGTTTTGATTCTGACTGACACGGCAAGGGTACTGCACGGGCTGGTTTGTAGGAGATCTGAGGCCTTCCTAATTACCATGGTGGGCGTGAATAAAAAGTGTGAAGTGTCACACTGATTAGAACAGTTCAAAGATGGACATGTTGGTGAGGGCTTGTTTGAAGCCTAGAGCCCAGGGACTTCAGGATTTTCTCAAGGACCTGCAGGTTCCTCCCCTCTGTTTTTAGCACGGGGTGGCATACAGTGCCTGGCCCCGGCTGGATGGGATTTTCTGTAAGGATCCCATAGTAGAGGAAGCTCTGATGCTACCCTGTCCTGATTTCTGTGTTGCTATCAGTGTGGCTAACTTCTCATCAGGTTCCCACAGGAAGCGCTCCTATCTGGAAGTCTCCGGTAGCTCAGGCCTCTGGTTACTGTGATAACTCATGTGGAATCAGGCATGTTTGTGCCTATGATGGGAAGTCATGGTAGACCTCGGTGCAGCCAATATTTCCTCCCTCTCTGCCTTGTGCTTCTCCCCTGACCCTGTCTGCTGGTCACTCTTCTTCCAAAGGCCTCAGGCTGCCCAGGGCCACATTGTCACTCGATGTCCATAGAGAAAGAGATATCCTCTGACCAGCTATCACGTAGCTAATCTTAGGGCAAAACTGATTGACCATTCTCAGTCATGTGTCCAGTCTTAGATCAGTAGTGTGCTCAGAAACATGGAGGCTATGACTGGCTAGGTTGGATCACATTCTCAACTGAAGCATACATAGCAAAGCAGTGGGGACCGTGATTGTCAGTCAGCAAGATCATATGTCTCTGAAGTGGGAACTGATGTCTAGTTACAGGAAGGGCTGAGGGCAGTGAGTCAACAATAGTCTAAGGCTTGAGGTTGTTCAATGGGAGGGCTAAGCAAGTAATGTCGATGCTCTCTGAAGAAAAGGAACCTGGAGCCAATAGACTGGGGTATGCCTCTCTGAATTCCTCAGTACGTCAGTCAGGGTTTTAGTCCATAGTCAGTTGGCTTTATTGCTCTGGGCCTGAGATGAGGCTGGATGTCATTTTTCTAGGAGCATGCTGGGGCTCACACTATGGTAGCCAGGAAACAGAAGAATGGGGAGTAGAGGCCTACAGACAAGACACGTACCTCACAGTCATACCCCTAGTGATCCACTACCTCTGACCAAGCCCCATGATCTAATGGTCCATTCAGCTATGACCTCATCAAAAAATTACTTCATTGATAAAGCTAGAGCCCTCATGATCTGATCACTTCTCAAGTGCCCCCTTTCCCTCATGTGTGTCTTCGGAGGGGGTGTATTTTATAACACTGAGCAGTTCCTCCACTTCTTGAGGTCCTTTGTCTTGTGAATTCTAGGAGGGAAAAAGAGCCTTTTAGATACTTATTTAGATATTTTATTGGATTTGGCCAAACTCTAAAGTCAGCTGACTGGGAGGATTCAGGAAGAGCCTACATCATGCCCAGATATTCTTACCCTATGCCCCAGTCTGACTCAGTGTGTGGACTTCCTGCTGCTGTGATGGGCTTCTTCTGGCTCTGGTTCCTGAACTCTTGTCTCTCCATCTACACTGACCATTCATCCTCTTGGTCCCAGCCTGAGCACACACTTGATGAAGAGGTGCATACTGTGTGCAGGCATCCTGGTACATTCGTGAGTACCGCTGTTCACAGAGCACCTACCTGTGTGGAATGTGTTCTTAGCCTCTCTTTCCTTCTAGACTCTGATGACAGGAGACATGTTTTCTGTTCTGTGTGTGTAATGAGGTGCTACCAGCAGCAACAGAGCCTGGAACTCGGAAATCATCAATAAATATCAAAAACATCTCTGCAATTAGGATCGATAATTTTAGCAGGATAAAAATCATAATAGTTTGACTGGAGTGGCCAAAAATATTTTCAAAGCACACTGATCAAAAATAGGTAGATAATGGGGCTAGAGAGATGGCTCAGTGGTTAAGAGCATTTGCTGTTTGTCCAGAGGACTGGGGTTCAGTTCCCAACACCCACATGGGAGTTCTCAACCATCTGTAGCTCCAGTTCCAGAGGATCCAACACCCTCTTCTGGCTTTTGCTGGCACAAAGCATACATATCGTATAGAGACAAACACACAGGCAAAAAATTCATACACATAAAATAAAAATGAATACATCTTAAAAATATAGGAAGATGGGGGAAATCATTCATGTTTAAAAAAATTTAGAACAGCGTACATTCAAGCCAGAGAATCTATTGAAGATATGAAATACGTATTGTTAAAGCAACAATGACAGGGTCCTTTCAGTGTATGTGAGAGGAGAGAAAGTAGACAGCCTAGTAATGCAGAGGGAACCCCGGGTAGTGTGGGCATAAGATGGCTAGATGAGGTCACGGGAAGGAAGCCCAGTGTATCAAGGCTAGTAACTCGGATCCCACCATTCCTGTTTCCTTCCCTGTGCTTCGGCTTCTTTCACAGACTGTGTCTACACCGATGCTCTTCTGCTCAGGTCTCAGCTGCAGTAGCAGCAGCAGCAGACACAGGGATGTCTGCCAAGATGTCCCTTTCTTCCCAGTTGCTGGGAGTGGGACAAATGTGGCTTCCATCTGATAGTTCTTTGGGGTATGCTCAATGAAGAAATCCACCAGTTGTGGGTAGAACTCATGACCCATCACATGTGACCATCTTTGAGTAAGGCAGAAGATGAAGACCAGGTTTCCTCCATCCAAAATGGGCATTGAGACCAGAGTGGCCTGGTCTGGGGCTCCATGAGAAGCAGTCAGGGCTTGGCCAGGTAGGTATCAATTTTGCTTCTCTCTCTGCTCAGTCCTGCCTTCCTTGCTTCCCAGGATCCCCTAAGAATCCCACACCTTGACTTTCAGCTTAGCTTCTGTTTCTCAAGAGCCCCATGTACCAAGATGGCTCTCTCTCTCCAAGCTCTCCACCTGTGAGCCCACAAACCCTGCCCCCCCAGATCTTCCATCTGTGAGGCTGGCTTTCTCTCACAAGGTCCTATACTTGTGAGGCTCTCCCCACTCCCTCTCTGTGTCCTCCACCCATAAGGCTTTCTTCCCAGATTCCCCACCTGTGAGGCTCTCCCAGATCCCCTTCTTATGAAGCTGTCTCCCTCTCTCCAGGACCTGTCCCTGTGAGACTCTCTTTCTTCCCAGGTTACAAGCCTGATATGAAACAGAATATGAGCATGAATGTTTTTCTACAGGTTTTCAGAAAGCAAGGAACCTGTGGGGATGAATGCTTCCTGCTGGGATCACACTACCCTCTTATAGGGTTTCGTTAAAGACTGTGGTCCTGGACAAACCCAATTCAGGAGTCTCTGTGGAAAAGGGGCCTGCTGGAATGCTATTCACATGCATCATATGCTGGCTTCCTGGGCTAGTCTTTGGGGAGGGCAGCAGACCTCCCCAAGGGGAGATCTCCATGATGTGCTTATGAAATACATCCCCAGGATTGTCGGTCTAATGCATTTTGAGCAGACACATGGTCAAGGCACCACACCTGGCCCTGTGTGAATAAAGACTTGCTCACAGGGTTCATAGCTTTCCCATGGAGGTGGATGACATTCCCAGCAGGGAAACACAGAGAGAATAAGGAGCTGGGCATGAGGGGAAAGATTTTCCATAGGATAGTGTGGCCCTTGGCCACAGAAGCCCTTAGGGATGCAGCTAGCTTGAAGAAAGGGGGATGCACCCCATTTCTTGTGGTTTTCCAAGGGCATGAATGGATTAAAAATAGGCCTGTATTTTGGGGAGTGAGGGCAGGAAACAGGCAGCCATAGGGAAGAGCTGTGGGCTGGATGTGGGTGTAGTCGGGCTAGGCAGTGTCCCTAGAAACAGGTCATTGTGGAATGGCAGGTCAGGGTGGTCCTGACCAGCTTCCCGACTGAATCAGAGTTCATTACAGGTCGAGGAAATCAGGTTAGTGTCTTTATTTACCTTGGCGAAGAGTAAGCACTGAGCTGTGTGGACTCATGGCTCCTACTTCTGGCTTTCCTACCTCCTCTGGCCTCCGGCAGATTGGCCTACTGAGAGGAATGTTTCTGTTTTGGGGTGCAGAAGCCATCAGACATATGGCCTGTACAGCCTCACTCCCTATGAGAACTGGGTTGTGCTTTCTGTATCTGGTAAAATGGATACACTCCAAGACTCCAAGGACCAGCACTTCCTACCTATAATTCTAGATTACCTGCCGGGCTCAGATGGGGTCACCCTACCCGTACCGGCTTCTTGCCAGGCTCCATGGCTATGACAGGGCAACACTGTAGTGCGGGGGGGGGGGCGGTAGGGATCCAGGGCCCCAACTTGTGGTTGGACCTGGTATAGACAGCCTGGGGGCCAACTCTGGCTGCATTCTTTGGATTAGACCTGCTCCTTTGCCTTTCCTTCAGGGAGAGTTGTCCCTTGTCAGGGAGCGAGAGCCCAGTACCATTCTAGAGCTTGGATAGGAGGAGGCTTGCTTTGTACCTCGCTGAGGTTGATCCCTTTGCAGGGTCAGCAGATCCCTTGAAAGTGTGACCGCAGTGTTTCCAGCCCCCAACAAGGTGATCCGTCTTCTCTACAGCTTGTCCTAGCCTCAGGTGAGTTGACCACATTTTCTGCTAGAGCCATCAAACTGTAGTGAAAATAATGTGGGTGTGAACTTGGGATTTCCCTGCACCTTCAGAGGTGGTTTTAAGCTGAGGACCAGAAGCTGAACGGAATTGATTCCAAATTTTACCCACTGAATGAGGCTTCTTCTGGGAGACGGAAGCTTAAGGAGATCTCCTCTGTCCAACCTGGATCTATGTAAATTAGGGCTCCCTGGTACCTTTTTCATCACTGCCTGCCACAAAATACCTGGCACAAGCCACTCAGGAAAGGAAATGTTTGAGAATACAAAGGCCGCTTTGGCCGGCTGGTGGGCAGCTGGCCACATTACACCCACAGTCAAAGCAGAGGACAAGGAACGGCTAGTGCTGGAGTCAGCTTGCTTTCTCCAGTTTCCTTTCTCCTTCAGTCTGGCATGCCTGTCTAGGGGGTGGGGTGGATTACGCCACCCATGCTCAGGATGTGTCTTCCTTCCTTAGTTGAAACTCTCTGGAAACACCTTTGCAGACGTGTGTGAAGGTGTGTCTCCTTCATCCCAGGACCTAGGTGATTCTGAATTTCATCAAGTTACCAAGGAAGATTCACCATCACACGTGACCAGAGGCAGCTCAAGTGCTTTAGGCTGAGGAGAGAGTCTGACATGGAGGGGCCTCAGAGATCACCAACCCAAGCTTACCCAAGGGCACGAGGGTACAGGGGGTGGCGTCAGCTCAGGCCCAAGTGTGGTTTCTCAATGTCTCTGGTGAGGCGCACCAACGCTCTGGGGATCTGTTCTTGTGGAGAAGAGGAAACTGTGAGGATCTAATCTGAGCTGCTGAAAAGCAAACCAGAACAGGCTCCCGGTAGGAACTGCTGTTCTCTTAACTTTAGGGAGACTTAGGCATGGGCCTTGCTTCACAGTGCTTAAATTTGTTGCACTAAGTGGTTTGGGCTTTATACGCTCTGGGGCTCTCAGTCTGGGAAGAAACCTTTTAATAAGTCATTACTAAAACCATTTGCCTTTCGACTGTTTGCGTGCATGATTCTTGAAATATCTCCTTCTTAATTCTCCAGGATATTGATCTTTAGCAGTGCTCTTTCCCCGTTGAGGCCCATCACCCCTGTCGTAAAGCTGATGTGGTGAGTTGAAAGCTCGAGCAGGCATGGAGGGCTGCAGACCCCTCCTCCACCATCCAGGCCCACCATGGAGGAAGGGGAGAGGCATTCCTGTCTCTCTGCCAAGCCTAGAGGGCCGGGAGCTGTAAAGTATCCACGTAAAGTTGGAGAGAGAGTTCTTGGAATGTCAGAACTTCCCAGGGCAGTGTGGGGTAGGGCTGCCGGGCTTCTCTGACCATGGCTGGAGCTAAAACCCCCGTGAGCTTCTGATGCCTTGATAGTAGATACCTGGTACAGATGCTTGGCCTGACCCAGCGTCGGCTCATGGTCTCTTGTGATGTTTCTAGGCTTGGGCAGAGTGTTTGTGAGCCCCAGGGCAAAATGCATGAGTGTGGCCCCTTCACAAGGTTCCTGAACTCTCAAGATGGTAGAGGGGCATTAGTCAAGTGCACGTCCTGTCTGGCCATCCAGGTAGCACATTCTGGTCACTGTCATAGCATACTTGTGTCCTATCTTTTGTTGATATTGTTAGGAAACAAGCAGAGATGTCATTGTGTCTGCTCTAAGGCATTACAAGCTAGGCTTGGAACCAGGTGACCCCAAAGTAGATATGTGTTCTTGGGAAGTGTGAGATAGTCTGGTGGCTTGCAGCTGTGCTATCATTGGAAGCCCAGAGAGTCCTGTGCCTGTGCCTGTGCCTGTGCCTGCCATACTTGGGGGCCCTGGCTTGTCTGTGATCAGCATTCTCCATCGATGGCACTGGGCATTGGCAGTCCCAGGACAGAAGGCAATAAGGTACCCACTGTGGTTACACATTAGGTGCTTTCTTGGTGTAAGACATGGCTGGAAGCTGAGCACAGTGACAGAGAGGTAGAGGGGGTTGGTTCCAGTTTGAGGGAGCACCTGTCTCCCAGGGAAGGGGACACATATCAACCATATATTTCTTTAAAATTGTGTGTGTGTGTGTGTGTGTGTGTATGTGTGTGTGTGTATGTGTGTGTGTTTCTTTTGTATAGCTGGCCTTTTGATCTACTTGCAATCTATTTTGGAATATGTTTTGGTCAGAGTTTTTTAAAAGGTGTGTGTGTGTGTGTGTGTGTGTGTGTGTGTATACCTGAGAAGACCACAGGACAACCTTGAATGCCATTTTTTAAAAGAGATGTCTATTTTTTTTTTTTTTAAAGACAGGCTCTCTAATTGGCCCAGAGCTTGCTAAATAGGCTAGGCTGACTAACCAGAGAGTCCTAGGAATGTAGTACACTGTTGTCACGCCTGGCTTTTTATGTGGTTCCTGGGGATTGAATTCAGTGTCCTCATGTCTGCAAACATTACTCACCGAGCTGTTCCCCAGCCCTGATATTTTGCCCTGAGTGGCCCATCACTGGTTGCTCACTCCTTTTTTGAATGTATCTACTCAGAAAATGTGGCGTGACTAGAAACGTCGGGAGGGTTCTCCCCATGGTGAGAGAATCTCTGGGGCTCAGAAGTCTGGGCTCCATGCTATCCATCTGGAGCTTAGGGGATGCTGTGGCCTGCTGAGAGGTGAGAGGGGTCTTCTTGAGGGAAGGGAGTGGCCTCCAGACTCATCCAGCAATGTTTGTGAGCTCAGCCTTAGAGCAGAAGATCAACCTTCAGTGGTCAGATGGAGCCTCAGCTCCAGGAATGGAGGTATTTGAAGTCTGGGAATTTTGTTTGCTGGCAACTTCAGCTTCCTAATGCGTGGGTGGCCTTCCTATACACTTACACATAAAACCCAAGCAACCCTTAGCTCTCTTAAAGTGGAAGGGGGTGAGGTGAGAGGAACTGCCTGTGGAGTGTCTCTTTCTTCTGGGACATTCCATCCAGCAGTCTCTGTGTTTTTTAAGGAAGAAGGTGGGAGGAAGCAATGGTGGATGGGAGGTCCAGACACTGAGGCTGCCCAGGATTTGTGGTTGATTGAGAGGGAGAAATGGCCTCCATTATTCCAGAACAGAGGATTTGGAGTGTCTTTTTTGCTTTTACCTTTTTGAGGCAAGGTTCTACAGTGTGGCTCAAAGTCACAGTAGTCCTCCTGCCTCAGCCTCTCAGTTGCTGATGTTACAGGCATGCACCACCATGACTGGCTGGAGCATCTTCCTTTTAGGGCCTTAGAGAGCCCTGAGGTACCCACGTCCTGCTGAAAGTTCACCCCAGGATTGGCTCCCTGCACATGCAGCTGGAGGAGTTTGCTCTTGAGTCTTCTACTGGGGCCAAGTGTGTCTCAAAGAACTCATGAGCTGTGGGATTGGCAGCCCATGGTCTTCTGATGGGTCTTGTTGCTGACGGAAACTCTTTTCCTTCTGGTTCTCTGCCTACACTGATAGTAATTGACTGTTACCCATTATGATTCCCCGCAGAAATGGGAATAGCAGCCCAGAGTCTTAAAACAATGTCCTTTGATCTGAAAATTCCAGGAAATAAAACACCTTTGCAATTGTGGAGTCCAGACGGGACCTTGTTTCCAGAGGGCCTGGGGCTGCTGCCCTGGACCTGCAGGTCTTGGGTATAGTCTGGCTCCTTCCTGCTTGGTTGCCTGACAGTCGGGGCCTGTGAATGAGGCAGGCCATCATGACAGTGACTTGGTACTCTTAACAGGACCCAGGACTAGACAATAGGCTCTAGGATCCCCCTTTCCCCACCTCTTCCAGGGCTAAGCCATCTTCCCTACATGGTAGGCATCTGTGTGATGTGTGAATCGTCTGCTAGAATCAACCATGCAGGGACCTAGGGTGCAGGAAGCCTGTTCTCATACATTGCCAGTAGGGGAGTACCCTGCACCAAGTACCCTGACCCAGCCTGGCAGCTGACCAAATGGCCAGCTGGCTGGATGAATTGGAACTTATGGGCTAAGTTAGGTCCCTACCCACTTTCATATATTCATATATTGCATATATTTCATATATTCAAAATCAACTTCAAAATTGTATGGTTTTTTTAAGTCAAAATGAGGTTACCAAGGTGTCTAAGTCCAATGTGACTGGTGCCCTAATACAAAGGTGGAGACTGAAACAGAAACACAGAGATGGTCCCGTGAGGACAGGAAGAAGATGGGGTCTACAAGTCAAACAGGAATATGCTAACTCTGGGGACACCATGGCTGAGGGCTTCTGGCCTCCAGACTGAGGCTCCATTCTGTTGACTAGAAGAAGTTGCTATGGTGTTTGAGGGGCTTTGTCTTGGCAGCCACGCTGAGCACTAGCCAGTGAGGCTGCCCCCCCACCCCCCGCTTCTAAACTTATCACAACACAAAGTGCCAGTGGAGACTCTCTGAACCCCAGAAAAGCAGGAACTAGATGTGAGCATTTAAGACAGTGAAATTCAGAGCATCCTCTAGTTTGGAGGCCCTGACCCCCTACCTAGGAGTCCCCTGGATGTTGTAATAAACATGACCCCCTAGGTATGGCCTTTGAGGGGTTGACAAGTGGTCCTGGCTAGGGCACAGACATTCTGGGGAGGACATTCTGCATTCTGGGCATCCACTCCAGGTCTCCATTGTGGAGCCTACTAGGTTTACCTTTGTATGTCATGGGGTCTTGCCCTGATGAGAGTCTTTTGGGGGGCTCAACAAGTGGACTGGCTATTGGTGGGCAGGTTCATTTCCCGTGCAGTGGGAACAATATTCTCCTAGGCCACATGGATTCCTCCACGAAGGAAGCATTTTGAAGTTGAACTTGGATACATGAAAGTGAATAGGGACCTAACTTAGTCCATAAGTCCCAGTTCAACCAGCCAGCTGGCCGTTTGGTCAGCTGCCAGGCTGGGGCTGGGTACTTGGTGCAGGGTAACTTGTACCTGACAATGCATATGAGCAGTTTCCAGACTTCCTGAGCCCTAGATCCCTGCATTGCTGATTCTAGCAGATGATTCACATATCACACATGGCACCTCATTTTCTGTTTGTTGCACTTCCAAGTATGTATAGTATTTTCTCACACCCGAGCTTCCTTATGAATCAAGGCTCTGTAGATCCTGAAAACACAAACACACTCCAGGATCCAGAAGATAGACCCAGTCACAGAAACTGTGGCTGGTCAGGGCTTATTTCTACCTCTCTGGGCTAGGTTGAGAAGCTACAGGGTGCTGGGCCTCTGCCTGGAATAGATAGGGACATATCAAACCCAGCTCCCCAGGTCTCTCCTGGTCTTTATGATCAGCAGGTGTTGACCAGGCTGCGTTACAGTACTGTGGGTGTTTGGAAGGCTTGAAGCCTAGGTGTCCAGACTCTGTGCATCCCTACCAGGAACAAGACAGTGTGCAGTTGGACAAAGACACAGCTGAGCCCAGATGGCTTGAAAGCATCAATCAAGGGGAAGGCAGAGAGGGTGGAAGGCTGTGCCATCAGGAGCATGGGCTGGGTGCGTGGGTGGGTGGTACCAGCAGTGTATATGGGGACAGGCAGTGTCTGCGTTCATTATAGAGAGTACAGGCAACTGACTCCCCAGCCACCACTGCAGGGAATGCCAGTCCCAGGGAACAATTGCAGCTGTGAAGAGTGAGTAAAGGATGGGAGCATCATTATACACTCTGTTCTGCCCTACCTTAACTCTATCCCTATCGTTAATCCTGCTGGGTGAGGACTCTGGCCTGAGGTGGGCTGGGGGAAGGTTTCACCGCTGAGAAATTCAAGTTGTTACTTAGAGAACCCACTCCTCAGGAGTGAAGAGAGCCTGGGAGAGGGTAGGGGAGCTGTTCTCAGCTCTCACAGTTCAGGGTTCTCAGGATCTGGTGGCTCCTGAAACTCCAAGCACTGTGTAGTCTAGAACCTGTGGCTGGTGACCTCTCTGACTACCTGTCTCTGGAAGCATAGAGTCTCCTGGCATCCCTGAGATTCCTGGGCCTTGCCTTTTCCAGAATGCTCTAGTTCCTGCAGGTGCAGATGTGGACCAAGCACCTCCTCATGCCCCAGAATGCATCATGGCATGGTATGTAAATGAGGAACTCATGCTCACAGAGGGGCCTTCCAGGACAGTAACTAAGCCTCAGTGTCCCCTCCTGGGCTGTAGTGTGTCATAGGCCATGAGGAAAATCCTCTGGTCACAGATACTTGTGCCACAGAGAGGCTGTGGCTGTTTTTGGCAACATCCAACCAGTGGCAGGTGAGGTAGGCACTTAATTCCCCCCCCCCCCCAGACTATATGGTCCCAAGGCCTCAACTGTACTGTGCTTAGATGCCCTCACAGTGCTAACAGCCGTGGTTAGCCAGGAAATAGGCCCTAGGCTGTTCTTCTCCTTTGATCCTCCTCTCCTCTCTGACTTCTTCCTTCCTAGGGCCTCTATTAAGCCAGCCCCATGAGCTCTGCCTCAGGCTCTGATATGGTGAGGCACTGGGTAGGGGAGGGGTGCAGTGCCATTCTCGTAGGCCACTATCCAGGTGTCCTATCAGTATGGAGGTCCTGGAGCTCACCTATTCATCAAAGACAGCCATAATCTCTCTACTGGAAGCTGTCCCTCATGGGGCTGAGGGACTCTGCCACTCATTTCTGTACCTTTAGTTCTTTACTTTTCACCATTATTAAATTGCTTACAAAACACACTGCATCATTTTCACAAAGTGGTAAAGTAAAAAAAAAAAAACCAAAACACATTCAAGTGCACACAGGTGTATCCACATGTATCTGTACACACATGTATCCATGCTTATCTGTATACACATGTATCCACACATATGTGCATACACAAATACAAAGATAGGTTCAGGGAAGCCAGGTGACTTATATCGTACCATGTAGTGATGAGCCTGTGAGGTTGCATGTCAATCCTTGTGGCTCCAAAGTCTGATTATTTATTTATTTATGTATTTATTTATTTGCGCATCGGATCCCCTGGGACTAGAGTCCCCTGGGACTAGAGTTTCAGATAGTTTGAGCTTCTATGTGGATGCTGGGTGCTGGGAATCAAACTTGGGTCTTTGGCAAGAGCAACAAGTGGTCTTAGCTACTGAGCCATCTCTCCAATTCTTTCTGTACATTTTATTCTTCTTCCTTCCTTCCTTCCTTCCTTCCCTCCCTCCCTCCCTCCCTCCTTCCTTCCCTCCCTCCCTCCCTCCCTCCTTCCTTCCTTCCTTCCTTCCTTCCTTCCTTCCTTCCTTCCTTTTAGTTATGTTGAGACAGGAATTCTCTGTGTCACAGCCCTGGCTGTCCTGGAACTCTCTTTGTAGATCAGGCTGGCCTTGAATACACAGAGACCTTCCTGCCTCTGCCTCCCTAGTGCTGGGATCAAAGCCATGTACCACAAAGCCTGGCATTTGCATGCATTTTAAAAGGAGGTAAAATTACCTGCCCACTGGCATAGCCGTAAGGACTAAATCGGACAAGATGTTCGAGGTGCCTGATCCAGAATGTGGGAATTCAATTGAGACAGTTATGGGTATGCTAGAGGTGCCAGAAGTATTAAGCCAGAAGAAAGCACTGGGGAACTAAGCACCAGTACTTGGGTTCCATCTGAGTCTTTGAGGGATGCCTCCAGGCGAGAGCCTTTAAGCCTCCTGGGTGAGTTCCCCTGAGGACAAACATATGAAATGGGAGAAAGAACCCTCCAGAAGCAGCAATAGAGGCCTGCTCCTTCCATGCTGGCACAGGCCGGTGCCAGCTTCTGAGCCCGTCTCGCCCCTCACTTCTCCTCCGACCACTCACGCTCCGGCCGGTTGAGAGGAAGGCAGTGTGTAGTTGTAAAACTCACTTTTTGGAAAGCTAAGAATTATGGGGAATGACATTAATTTAAAACCTTTTAAGGAGCCAGTTCACCTGTGAAAGTGCTCCCCTGGCGACAGCCTTCCTGTGTGGAAAGCTGCCCGGCCTTTAAAAGGATTTTAATTAATGTTGCTGAGAAACACACGGATGGCATTTAGGACTGAAGAGAAGGAGCAAAGGCAGCTGCCAGGAGTTTTACGGTGTGATGCTAGTTTGCTTAAAGGCGGCTGGACCGATCCCACACCTTTAGCCTCTGGCCACAGCCAAGAATAAGGGGTGTGTGTGTGTGTGTGTGTGTATGTGTGTGTGTGTGTGCTGTTGACCTCACCCTCACCCTCAGGATGGAGTGGCTGCCTCCACCAGGACTTTCACCACTGGATTTTAGTGGTCTTTCAGAAATTCCTCCCTGCACACCTTACTGGGTGGCAGCCCTCTGACTGCCTGCCCAGTGTGACGTGACCTGAACTTAAACTCTACTCTCTTTGAACAGAAGCCCAAGCCTGAGGGGTGTGTGGGAAAGAGGGTGGAGGCCAACTGGGCAGGTGCCATGGGTAGAGCTGCTTCAACAGTGAGCCCAGACCACTGCTGATGGCTGTGCCAGTTAAAGATGGATGCACTGTGGCTTACTGTCTCTCCTGAGACAGAAGTGATGATCTGTCTCCTGCTGCCTTAGACACACTTACATGAACACTCTTTACTAAACCACTCACACTTGGCAGCACTATGCAGGCCATGCCTCCATCTTTCTATCAATGTATTTTAGATTCCCTTGTCTAACCTTGCTACATTCTGACCTTGCCCAGCTTGCCTGTTAGATCTTCAGGCTGTCCAGCAATACTCTGCCTGCTGTCACAAAGAGCTCAACCTGCTGCCTGGTGTCACAGGAGGCCCTGTGCATGTGGCTGGGCCTGGAGCAGGAGCCATTGGTACCTACAACCCCTCAGGCTGACAAGGAGATGTCTGGTCTCTGTATCTACATCTTGTCCTTTCAAATGCAGGTCAAGAAAAGACTTGTGTTCCTACCCTCTGAATCTTTGTCCCAGGTATTTTTAAACACTCTAGATGCTTCTCTCGTGAACTGTCTCCTTGTTCTGGAGGTTCCTAGCTTTATAACTTGGAGAAGGGTGTGTGTGATGAGGCACCAGCTTCCAAACTGTAGTTCTTGCTACCACATTCTAGCACTGTTTAAGGTTGTTTGCCAAGGGACCCAATCGGTACCCAAAGACCCAGGGTCTCCTGAGCCTGGCTCCCTGGGCATGAGCAGGTAGCCTCCTTCCTGGGGAGGCAACCTCCCCCTCCCTCTGCCACTCTTGGCCGAGGCTCCCCCCCCCCATGACTTTCACTGCAGTGCTGAGGAGAAGGTCCTTTCCTGTGAAAAGTGTGTCTTTTATTCAGAAAACCTTCAAGCCAGGGTGAAGTTTGGAAGTTGAGAATAACCAAGACTTAGCCGGCAGGGTGAGCCTTTGACAAGGCTTTCCCTTCTCACAGCAAAGACACGCTGAGTGTAGGTTTTCTTGTAATGTGGTCTCTCTCTCATTCTCCTCAGAGTCAATGCTCTGCTGTTGAGGGAGCACTATCACCAAGGCCCTTGCTTGTCTGAGGGGACAGAAGGTGACTGTGGGCCTCTCTTCCTGTGTGAGCATCAAAGGGAAGTCCTTGTTACTTGGACACTATAACCATTATTGACGACCTTAGTCCATCCGCTCTGCCGAAGGTCAGCCTGGTGCAGCGTTCAGTAAGTGAGTTGAAAATTTTCCACTTTTGAAATACCCTAATGAAGTAGAACACGGAGGAAACATTGTCAGCCATGTTCAGTAGCTTAATTTCTGCACCCAGTGTCGGTCTACACATTTATACCACAGAAAGGGGATTTGGGAAGAGCAGGCTGAGTATGAGAGGCAGATCCTGCCCTTCTGGTGTGATAAACACGGTTCAGACTGGGAGACAAGGAAGGGATCTGGCAAAACTCAAAAAACCAGGATGGTAAACAGGACACAGCTCTACCCAAAGCTTCCGTGACAGGGAGTCTTCTAGAAGGGCTACTATGCTTCTGCGGACAACTTAATAGATGCAGAAACCAGTGTAGGGTCCCCAGTAGACCCCCAGGTCAGCCTGCAGGGTGGTAGGAAGGATGGCTGGATGCTAGAGGGACCCCCTGAGGACTCTTGGGAGCCCTACCTCTCTGTGATAGTGACAGGGTGGGAATCCCAGGGCAGGGTCTTTGAGAAATACTCTATTCCCAGAATGTTTTGGGGGTAGACAAAGAGACTCTGAGCTGTGGGGAGAACCAGCTTGGGGTTAAATGGACCACTTCAGTAGAAGGGACTTAAATATGGAGCCATCAGCCTAGGGCTGAGGGTGAGAGGGCATTCCATACCTTTGAGGACATCCTTTCCTCATCTGTGCTGGCCAACAGTGGGAGTTAGTGCTTTACTTCCAGGGTGCAGGTTCTGGGGATCGAACTCAGGTACTTAGGCTTAGCTGTAAGCACCTTCACTCATTGAACCATCACACCAGCCCTTAGGTTTTGAGATAGGATGCGATTATGTGATTCCATTCACCATAAGGCAAATGTTTCTCAGGGTTTTTTGTTTTGTTTTTGTTTTGTTTTTGTTTTTGTTTTTTTGTCATTTGACAAAATAGCTGCCTCGTACCTTTCATCCATGGCCACTTGGCCCTGTTGCTCCTGAGTTCATGTGTGGCCATTCAAACATCACAGTGAAAGGCATGGTGGGGGGAGCCTCTAACCTCACCACAGACTAGAAGCAAAGGCAGAGAGGAAGTATCTGGAGCCAAGACACACCTTTCAAAGGGATGCCCAGTCCCTTTTCCTTCAACCAGGGCCCACCTCCTACTAAATCCCCATTTTAAAAGTAGATTTATTTTTAAGCAGTTTTAGGTTCACAGCAGTACTGAACAGAAGCGCCAAGAAGTCCATCTGCTCTCCAACCTTGCCCCCTTCTCTCAGATCATCTTTACGCCACTCAGTCTAGGATTCAAGGTGGTATTAAATTCTCAGACCCAAGGAGAGCTGATTTATTTACCTGATAGATCTCAGAGACTGCTGTCTCTCTTCTCTTTTGGGTCTCCTCTGAGTGAACCTTAGCCTTCTGTTTGGCTGGCAGGTCTCTTCCTGGAGGGTTGTCAGTGTGTCTGTCAGGTACAAAGGCAAGGTCATAGCAGATATTTAAATTCATTCTTTACCATTATTAATGTATTTGTGAACTCAGTCTGTTAGGTTTGCTACCTTCTGAGGCCACCTTTGCCAAGAATAGGCAGTCTGGCATGTATCTCCGGGAGTGAAGGGAAGGAAACACAAAGGAATTCTTCTCTAGCATTTCCTGTGAGAAACTGATGGATAAAAACCTCACAAAACTGTCAGGGCTGGGGCTATAGAGATGGCTGCTTGTGTAGAAGACCCAGATTTGATTCCTAGCTGCCATGTTGAGGCTCGCAGCCATCTATAACCTTAGCTCCAGGAGATCCAATAGCATCTTCTGAACTGCATGGCTACTGCATACACACGGTGCACTTATATATACACAGGCAAAGTATTCATACACAGAAAATAAAGATAAATAAATGGGCTTGAGTTTCTGCTCTCATGCTTGCCCATAGAGACCCTCCAGCAGTTTGCCAGCTCTGGGGCAAGTTTCGCTAGCTGAGTACCAATTCCTTGATTGACATTTGAATCTCTTCTTCCAACCATTTGTCTTTCCAGTTCTGGAGGCAGAGGCTTGCTCCGTGCCCTCACTTTGCTGAGCATTTGCTGCTTCTCCATTTGTTCAGATTTTTTTACTTCATAGAATAAAGTTGACTCCCAAGCTCTTGATATGTGTAAATGGAAGTCTGACTTCTGACATGGTTTTAAAGTTTAAGTTCCTTTTCTATGTGGGTTGTGTTATTCCTGTAGCAAAACTGTTACTTCAATATTGAATACTCAAGGGGGCAGATAGTGCTTACACTCTCTGTAAAGAGAGGTGAGCGTTATGGACCAAGATGCCCATGGCAGTGGTGTAGAATGATCTAGAAGGAGCAAGGATATCTAACGGAAGGAGGAAGTGCACATACATTAGGCTCAGGGAAGACAGCATAAAAGGGATTGAAACAGGCATGAAGAGTGTGGCGTGAGCCTGTAAACAGTGCTCCTAAAGTTTGATTGATTCCAAATTTTCTGTTATATAAATATCTGTTCCATTTATGCTTTGAACACATGCTATGTAGTGCCTTTCCCTCAGGTCCCCACTTGCCGCTTCTTGTGACCAGGCTTGGCTCAGAGGTCTCCTTTGGGCTGCTCTCCCTGAGGGGAGGACTCTCTGTATTCCCCGCCCAGCCATCTGTGTTTGGTGGTCGCTTTCCCAGTCAAGTCTACTAGTCTGGGCCATAGAGGCCTCTGTGGATGCCAGGTCTAACTTCTGTCTTATTTAGTTTAACAGGATTCCTCATTTCCTGCTGCTGTCCCTTCAGCCCAGGCTTCTTATGGATCAAGGCATTTACCCTCTTCCTATATGGTCCAGGAACCTCAAGAGATCAGATTTCAGAATGAATGGGAAGCCACAACAATCTTCCAAGCAAGACAAATAGGCATCAGAGACCCTGATCTTCCAGTGACTCCCAGGGAAGGATCAAGCATGGGGTGGGTGGGTGGGTGAGTTGGGGGAAGCCTCCATGTTGAGTTCACTGATTGACACAGCCCTCTCCTGTGTGTATCCAAGACACTGCAGCAGTGTTTCTGACTCCACAGCATGCAACCCCAGCTGGAGTAGAGTCAATGGTGGATTCCCTTCTGTGGTTGCCTCTTTTCAGCTCAAGTACGGTCAATTCAGCACAGCTTGGATCTTGGAGCCTCAAGAGCTGTCCACACAAATCCCTTCAAACATGAAAAGCCAGCATGCTGGCCTCTGGCTTGCATCTCAGAGCTTTGAACTAGCAGTTCGCCCGCCAAGAACGTGTTCAGAATGGCTGTTTTGCGTGGCAGGGGAGAGCTCTTGCAGACGCAGAATCTAGATCACTACCAGAAAATGGGAAGCGCCTGGTGATTTTGGAAGTAAATCCTTCCAGACTTAATTTTCAGGACCACGTGACTTCCCAAACTACAAAGAGCACATTTTAGCTGTTGAGTGTGGAGCAGGCAGCAAGAACCACTTCTACCAGCTTCGGCTGCCTTGAGAGCGTGCATGCTGTGGGAGGAGGGCCAGGGTGGGAGGTTTGCTCGGAAAGGGTTTCTGTGGGTAAAGAGGATGGAGAGACAGGACCTGGGCTGGGTCTTGTGGCACTGGAGCTCTGGGATTCTTGGAGGAGTTGTGTTTTCCTAGGGACTTGAAGGCAAGGGTGGAGTGTCTATCTTTTGACTACATCCTTCAGTGTCCCTGGCTGCAGATCTCTGGTACTTTCAAAGCTATTCAAAAGAAATCTAAACAGCCTCGTACATCAAGCAAATACCCATAGGAAAGGAGGGAGAGAGGGTATCAGAGATGGACATGCACAGATACTATCCAAGAACACAGTGTGGGGCATACACACGTAGGGGTGTTCCTGGGTCTCCCAAAATAAAAGACTGGAGACACATCAGGGAGCAGTTCTGGGTTATCTGATTCCCGACTTATGACACCAGTCTGCTTTTATGCTGTGTCCTGGGGGTCTAGGAAACAGCACAAAGTAAGGCACTGAGGTTCCCCTCCACTAGAGCTTCTATCAGGAGGATAATGAATATGAGACACAGACCCAGAGGTGGCACCAAGACTGAATAGAGAAGAACAGAAAATTCCAGGAAGCTGCAGTTCAGAAAGTGGGGCTAGGGCTTTTGAGCCAGGACTTGACAATCTTATCACAAACCCATTTGAGGGTTCCTTGGCAGCAGCTATTGGTCATGAGGTGAGGTTTCCTGGGTAGCTCAATGCTACCTGTCTTTGGAGGCCTTCAGAGAGTGACTTCTCCCTGTTTGAAGATTCACTCCTGAGTGCAGGAGACAAAAACTGGTGTCTGCAGGGCTGTCCTTTGGCCTCTGGAGATTAGCCTGTCTCCCTGCCCTTAGCCTCCACTGCATACTGAACACCATGAAACCCAGGCCTGGCTTCCTTCTATAGGCTCTGATCTTCCGGGCATCCATGCATAGGAGCAAAGCCGCACTCCTCAGCTCCAGCGAGCAAGCACATCTCCATCTTCCTCTTGGCGCCTCAATTTCCCTTTCTACCCATGGAGGGAATGAGCAGTCTCTGCTTTTCCCACTCTGCCTACATCAAAGATGCAATAAAACTACAGGCAAAGAGCTTTGGAGTCATGAGAAGCTCTCAAAGCCTCCCCGAGTCTTTCTGGAACTGAGGCCGCTTAGACAGGAAGTGGGAGGCATCTGCTGCACTTAATTCTCTGATGATTAAACATGACGGCCCTCGTGACAGAACTGACACAGCACAGGTGCTCAGTTATGGCAATGCTTCAAACACTGTCACATCTCCAAGACAGTGTAAAAACCTGTCATATACACATAGGGAGAAAAAGCATAAAACACACTTCAGCAAAAATTAAAAATTATATTAAACATGAGATGTTTATCTTTAACATCTTGTCTTATCTCATTTTAGAGATTGCTTGCTTATAAAGTAGCACATACTTATTTTTACAAAAATCAGATCAACACTTATATGTTGCACTATTATTTTTAACATATGCCCAGAATTTAATTCTTATATTTGTGGTTGTGAGCCTAGCCTTTAGTGGCTGAGCCGTCTCCCCAGCCCTAGAATCTAACTCTTTATTATTAAATATTTAAGGTTTAAAAAAAAGTTCTTTTCTGGCCTGGTGTGGGGACACACACCTATACTCTTAGCATACACTCTAAGCCAGGATTAGCAAGAGTTCCAGGGCAGTCTGAGCTACAAAAGAAGACCACTTCTCAAAATAAACAACAGAAAATAAGTCTTTTGTTTCAGCCTTAATTCTGACAGGAACAGGTGCAGCTAAGTCTTTACAGTCTAATCGGGTGAAACACCCGGCTGGAGGCAGAGAGGGGGTGTCAAACGATGTGCAAAACCGTAAGATGTCAAATCTGCGTACATGGCCCAGAGATGTTAGGTTTCCAACTTCCAAGGAGCATTACTTCCTTTATCCACCTCCCCTCAACCTCCTTCCACAGAGTTCTTTGTCCCATGATTTGAAGTCTTTGAACTTGTTGGGCAACCCCCTCTTCCAGCCCACCCCTCCCCAGCTACCCTTTGGTTTTCTTTGTGGATTGACTTGCAATGCAGACCCAGCCTAAGGGGCGTCTCTCAGGGATTGCCTGTGTGGATGGCTTCATTGAGCACAGTGCCCTCTAGATACTGTTAGAGGTGGTCACCATGTCCTCCTTTTCAAGGTTGAGTGATGTTCTATAATGCATGCCTGCCACAGCTATTCACTGGACAGGTAGCTTATCCCTTGTTCTGCTGTTGTCGATAACATGGCTATGAGCTGGGTGTGCCATTCTCAAAGCTCTGTCCTGTTCTTTGGACAGGGCAAAGGCAGAAGCAGAGTTGCTGAAACAATGACGCTATGTTCAACTCTGGGGACTGACCTACTGTTCTCAGCAGCTGCTCTGATGTTCATTCCAGGAGTAGTGCACATGCCTTTGTATCTCCCCATCCTGGTCAACACTGGAAGCTTTCTGTGTTTTGATAAGTAGCTCCCAGGTGTGCACAGTGACGTGTGTGTTTTATAAAAATAAATCATCAAGTCATACATCAGAAATGCCATACTGTGCACTCTTACTAGCAATTCTGAGTAGAGGCAAGTGTCAGATTTTATTATTATTATTAATAATTATTATTATTGTGTGTGTGAATTTTCCCTGTATGTCTGTGTGCCTTGTATCTGGGGGATGCCCTGGATCTGCAGTTTCAGATAGTTTTGAACTGCCATGAGGGTGCGGAGAACCAAATCCAGGTCTTTGGAAGAATAGCCAATGCTCTTAACTGCTGAGTCCACTGTCGAATACCACTTGCGTCAGCTTGAAGTGCAGGCAGGCAGGCAGAGAGAGGGAGATGGCACCTTCTCAAGGCAAGTAGACAATAACTGTGTTTGATTTGGGGCCTGAATTATATTACTCAAAGGACTTAATTTACGAAGTTAAAGATTAAACAATGTCCAGAAGTTAAGTAAAAATGTATGCGCCCGTTTATTTGGTTTCCTTATCTTAAAGAATTTCCTTTTGCAAATGACATTGTCAGGTGGTTTTACGGGGTGCATTCTCTAATGTAGGGATGGGAGGAGGAGTGCTAACATGGCCAAGTTCAAGGTTCCGGCCGCTCTGATCCTCAGACAGCACAGCTTGCTTTTAATACCCACGCTGACATTCGAAAGACACTGGGAAGACAAGACCTCTCTCGGCACTGTGACTAGGATTCACAGTATTTCCCTGTGATGTACCCCCCACCTCTGCCAAGAACAGTCGTTTATTTTTTACATATTATTTTATTTTTAATTAGCACACAAAGTGACAGGCTTACTCACAGCATTTTCACATGTATGTTAGGGTTCCCCCACCTGGTCCTCTGGGCTTCCTCTCTGCCTGTACCCTTTTTCCCGACTCTTTTTTCCTGACCATTTTTTCATCACACATGAATAACAGTAATTCTGTAAATTACTGTTTTTACTTTTTGAGATTATAATATAATCACATCTTAAAACCTTGATTTTTTTACCCACCCCAATCTTTCTATCTTGCTTCACGACTAGAGGCTTATAGGAATGTCACTCTGTCAGTCTCCTGAGGGCTCAGTCTTCTTCAGGTCAGCACCCAGTGACTTTATGAACCATTGTCTCCAGAAGCAGGCACTGCTTTGTTGGGACTGATGCTCATGTGGCTGAAGAGCGTGGAGGAAGCTTTCGATGCTGGGTGGTATGAAGGTTGAGTGTGATGGTCAGCTTGACACAGTCTAGAAGCATCTGGAAGGAGAGTCTCTGTGAGGGATTGTCTAGGTCAGAGGAGCCTGTGGGTAGATCTGTGGGGTCATCTTCTTCATTGTCTTACGGCAGCGGTTCTTAACCTGTGGGTTGAGACCCCTGGGGGATCAAACCACCCTTTTGCAGGGTCGGTCACCTAAGACCATTGGAAATATCAGATGTTTACAGTATGATCCATCGCAGTAGCAAAATTACGGTTATGAAGTGGTAATGAAGATAATTTTATGATTGGGGGTCAGCACAACACAAGGAACTGTGTTAAAAGGTCTCAGCCTCAGGAAGTCTGAGAACCACTGCTCTAGATGGCTGTGGTATGTCCTGCAGCCCCGAGTGATGGCATTTGAGCCCTTGCAGAGGACAGACTTTCCTGTTTGGTCTTGCTCACCATCCTTGCCTCCGTGGATCCTGTTTTAAAGACTCGAGACATTTCAATGAAATGCTGTCTATGTCATGCAGCGTACAAATAACTATTTTACTACAGTCAGAAGAATTCAGAAAGTTCAAAAGGTTAGGAAGTCCCACTTTTGGCTGGCACAGATGGCGAGCTGGTTTCCTCTAAGTCCAGAGATTTCCTGTTGGAATGAGAGAGAGCAACCCCTTCTCCAAAGGGACCACTTACTTGGCTTCATCCATACCTCGAAAGGCACTGTTGGCCTAAGAGAGCCGTAGCATCTCCGACAGGACCCTCTCCTCCCGAATGAATAGGGGGTAGAAAGAGTGCTGGGCTCACCTGGGGTAAAGTGAGGGTGCCTGGGCAAACCCCGCTGCTTCTTGTCCGAACTCTCAGTCTCCTGATTGCTTTTCTCATAAAATACCAAGGCCCATGGCTGCCAGAGACACAGCATGTACACCTTTGCTCTTCTTCATGGAAGCCATAACTTTCTTTTCTCTCCAAAATGCGGATGGGGCCAGGGAGATAGTACCCTGCATGGTGCAGATAGTAGTCCCCAGGACCCCTGCTGGCTGGGCAGTGTGAACCCAGTGGAGAGACATTCATGTTCCCTCCTGCCTCAGCACTCCTGACCTGGCATCCCAGACTGTGCACCCTCTGGTGCCTTTTCCCATGGCAGGCGAAACCCAGGCAGTCTTGGGAGGTTAGTTATAAACACTCCCCGGTGCCAGAGCCCATGAACGGCCCGTTCCCTCCGTGTGCAGGAATGCATTTGCAGCATAGCCCATCACTTTGAAGATGAGTCCAAATGTTCAGTTCATTCACATTTATTGACAGGAAGTTGTTTTTCAAAGCTGCAGGTGGCAGGTGGGCCCTGTGCCAAGTGGCTCCTGCACCTTCTTGAGCTGGCGTGCACTGGGGACCATAAATTGCACCCCCACCTCTCTTCTTTTTCCTGCAAAGTTGCCCAGAGGTTGAACATTACTTTTTCCATTCATAAAGTTTCCTTCCTTTAAACCTTTTTTTTTTTTAAATTGTATTAGAGAAAATCACTTATTGGGAGTGCAAAGGTTTCCTTCTTCATTTTTCCTCCAAAATTCTTCAAAATGTCAGCGGATGTTCCCCGCAAGTGTCCTTCTCCCAGCCCCTCCAGCTGAGCAGTTCCCTGGGCTGTCTGCCACAGCCCTCATGGAGATGTAGCAGGCAGCTAGACTCTGCCATGCACAGGCCTGGGGCAGGCTGTCAGACAGGAGCTTTTCTAGCTCATTCTGAGGCCCAGGTTCTCTTCCCTGACATTTCTTTTGGAATGCGAGAGCTGCTGGGAGTGGGGACCTATTGTGGTGGTGGTGTGTCTCCAGCCATTGCCTGGTACCTCTTACCTGTAAGGCCAACCTGGGTGTTCCTGACCATGAGGCCCAGGTATTTGTGTCTGATCCTAGTGGGCAGATCCTTCCACATGCCTCAGTCATGCCTGCCAGGAAGCTTCTCTCCTTCAATAGGATCCCTTTGCTAGCCCCCAGCTTCTCTCTACTCTAATGTGGGACTGCAACGCTCCCTATCCCAAAGGGGGCACTGGCTCCTGAGAGCATGGACTCCCTCCTTCTCCACCTGCTCGGCCACACCTGGTTTTTAGCCTGTTGCTGGGTGAGATCCACCTGCTGGCAGGTGGTGGCCTTTTACCAGCTCATGTCTAGGAACTGATTGCAGGATGTCTCTGCTTTCTTATGTGCTAAGTGCCAGGAAACCAGTCACCACTGCAGTTGGTTTCTGGGCCACTGTACTTCACAGGACTCTGGGCTGCTCAGTCTACAGCTGGCTGCTCTCAGAGTTGACTTGGCTCTTCCCTCCCTTCTCCAAGTCATAATCTCTCTACTCTTCTTAGAATCACCTTGGGGACTTTGTGACTCTCCACTGTCCCCTTACCCTCCCTGCTCAGGGTCCTTTCCATGCTTTCTCTGACTTAGACATTGCTGGTTTTCCAGAAGGATGTGAGTGTGTGAACTCCTTCTGGGTTTGCAGACAGATTGTACCCTGACATCTAGATTGTGGCTAGAGTCCACCCAGTGCCAATGGGCAGATGACTGGCCATGGCATAGCTGGGGTCCTCCAGTGATGGTCACAGGTCTGGGTGCCCCATGGTGGAACTCCTTGGAGAGTTTTGATTCTATCTATTGATGGGCCAAATCTGCTATATTATATTATTTTTTAGCTTTGTTTGCTTTGTTTTCTGTGTACATATTTATTTATTTTTTATTATGTGCATCTGGGTTGGGTATGTGGCTATGTGTTTGCAAGTGCTTTCTGAAGCCAGAAGGTGTTAAATCTCCTGGAGCTGGAGGTACAGGTGGGTGACAGCTGTCTGATGTGGGTGCTAGAAACTGAACTTGGGTTCTCTGCAGTAGCAATGCTTGCTCTTAACCCTCAGAACCATCCTGCAGGTTTAGGTTTTCTGACCTCCATGAGGACCCAGATTCCGAAATAAACAGTCTTCGCATGCTGGCCTACTTTTAACATTCTCACAAGTTAGCTCTGTGCTGGACTGGAGAGGAGGGAGGTGTGTGTGTGTGTGTGTGTGTGTGTGTGTGTGTGAGTTAGAAGGCAAATGGATGGATCTACTTTGTCGTGGAAGAAATGGGAAGGGCTGGTAGAGAAGAGGGTGAGCAGTTTGGGTGTGTGTGGGAGGGGTCTGGGTAGCTACCCCTCAAGGTCAGTATGAGAGTCTGCATCATGTGCTGTTCCCTAGATGGAGTCGTGAGGCAAGCTCTCAGGAGTAGGTCTCGGCTCTCCTGGATTCCCATCTCTTCTTGTGGTTCTGTGAACTCTGTGCCCACACCTGACCAAAAAGACCACTGAAGACTCAGGTTGCCTGCAAGTCACATGCCATAGAGGAAGAGCCACTGAGGATTCTGGCAGCTAAGCGTGCTTCATCATCTATCCAAGTTTTGGTGTCTCAGCCAGGAATTGGTAGTTGGACCCAATGGTTCTGTTTGGGGGTCTGGGAGTTCCTGGAAAGGCTCAGTGCCTACTGAGGCTATGCCCCATAGATGAGTCCTTGAACATGTCACTGAGGGACTGCATATGCATTGCTGTCAGGATGAGAGCCAAGGGTCTGAGACTGTGTCCAGCTCCTGGGGTCATCCTTATCTATGAGAATCCAAATGTCAAGAATGTGTAGCCGCCCAGCCATGAGCCCAGCCTTCCAGTTCTGCTGTTCTCCAATGGACTTTTGTTGCAAGAGGTGGGGGCTCAGAGGGTGGGGACTCTTAGGGCTCAGCAGAGGACTCTTCCTGCTCCCCCATTAGGATCTTTTCACCCCCTCCTCCTGGCATGTGCAGGCTCGTTCTCGGGTAGCTTTCATCGCTTTGGGGGGTGTTCCTTCCACATTCTCAGGTGGAAGTGTTTAAGCACAGTCCCAGCCACCACTCCTTTGGATCGGCTACCCCGGCGTGGTGCCCCTGCAAATGGGGCCCACATGTATGGCGGTGCCGGAGGGAGACAGGCCGGCTTGCCAGGAATGTGGCAGGAGCCTCTGGGTGTGGGGACACATTGAAGAAGTGATGCGGTGAGCCCACAGGGAAGCAGCGGCTTCCTCTGCCTAGAAACGCTGGGGGAGACCTCCTTGGAGAGGGTGGGTCTGCCCGCTGCCAGATGCTGAGAGGCGGTGCTGGAAGATGGCGGGTGTTTGTCCCGGGGGGCTTCTCTCTAATGGTCTTGGCCCCAGTAAAGGCTGACTTGGTGTCACCTGACTATCTTGCCTTCTGGAGACACCACAGTGGCTTATGTGGGAGCTGGGTGTGAGAATGGTGTTCCCTTCCTGCTCAGCTGCCTTGAAGTTCCTTTCGAGAACTTTCGAAGTAATTTCGACCCCAGCCTTGGACCCACTCTCGAAAATAAGCCTTATGTCTAAGCACGTGGCTCTTGATGATAAAGTGACTCCTTGTGATGTGTCAGTGGTCACACTACAGCCACTCTCTGCTTGCTTCCGGTCCTGGATATGCTGGCATCACAGGCCGTCTCATCTATGTCACAGAGTGGTTCATTTTCAATAGTGTGTCTAGATTTGGTGTCAGATAGCACTGGGGTAGATGTGAAAATCTGCAGAGCTGGGCTGGAAGTTAGTGGAAAGTGGAGGCTCTCCGACTGGACAGTCTGATTGTCCCTGACTGGGCTCGGGATGTGGGGCTGGCTGGAGTCCAGCCCACAGTGTGTAGCACTACAAGCCTTTTCTATTTGAAAGATACACAGTGTGTGTGTGTGTGTGTGTGTGTGTGTGTGTGTGTGTGACCTATTGCTAGGAATCTGTCATAAGAGATGGGGCTCTGCCAAGAGCTGGCCTGGCCTGGGGCAGACTTCAGGTCATTGTGCCACCTCCTAACCCGTTGTTAGAGGAGGTATTAGACTCACCAAAGACTGAAACACACCTCCAGTGCCCTTTCTGGGCTCCCCTCTACCTGCCTGCCTGCCCATCTCTGACCTCTGCATCAGGTGCTGAAATATTTAATTGGCTACAGACAGTCAGAACCAGTTCTCAGGGACTCTTGGACAGGACCCTCATGGACGCCAGCCTCATTTCTCTATATATACACAAGGGCCTGATCCAAAGTGTCATAGTTAATAACAGCTGCCGATTTGATAGAAACCCAGAGTCACCTTGGAAGAGGAAACCTCAACTGAAAAACTGCCCAGGTCAGGTTGACCCGTGGCCATGTCTGTGAGCATTTTCTTAATTACTAATTGATGTAGGAGGGTTCGTCTTCTTTTCTTTCCCCGTGGGGGTGGCATCCCTGGGCTATATAAGCAAGGTAGCTGAGTAAGCCAGAGGGATCAAGCCAGTATAAGCCATGGTCCTCCATGGTCTCTGCACTGGTTCCTGCCTCCAGGTTCCTGCCCTGACTGCCCCTTCATGATGGACTTCAGGATACAAGATGAAAAAACCCTTTCCTTTTCAAATTACGTTTGGTCACGGTGTTTATCACAGCAACAGGAAAACAAATGAGAACAGCTAGCACGTCTGTCACGGGCCTCAGCTCTCCTGTGGGACCTACCCCTGCTGATCTGCTGGGTGGGTGGGTCTCTGTGGAGATGCTCCCTGCTTAGGCCAGTGAGAAGAATGTATTCAGTTTTTCTTCACGGCCATCCAACAACCTGTTTGGGCTGAGACTTCTGGTTTTCCACGAGAAACTGGGAAACCAAGCCCTAAAGGTGAGACCTCTGTCTTGGGCCCAGTCTTAGTTCCTCCTCCTTGGCTATTTCAATTAAGGCAGTAACTCAACTGGTTTACTGGTACTGAGTTTACAGTTTAGCTAAAGCCACCCTGGCTAAAAGAACAAAAGCAGAAGGAAGGGTAGGTAAGCCACATTTTATCCATGCCCTGGCAGTGTTGAGACACTCCTTGCTTTACAAATGGAGCAGTCTGTGTCACAGGTAGCAGCTGAAGTACCCAGCATGCAACTCTAGGAGTACCTGACTATCCAGATTCGCTGACTGATATCTACTTCTTAACTTGGATGTTTGGGGTTCTCTCCCAATGTGCTCCATGGGGCCTGCCTTTTGTTGGCACTGCACATAGCACCGCTTTGAGATGCAGCATGAAATCTGTGTAATTCAGTGTATACTGTTACTGCAACATCTCATGGTTGTGTCTGAGATGGTGCAACCAGTTCAGTGCATTCACTACTCTTGTGCTCAGCATTTCTTGCTGAGCGAGGCCAGAGCTGCTTCTGGCTCTGCTGGTTGCAGAGGCTGACCCTGGCTCAGTTCCTCCGTCTGTAACATGGGTGCTGAACTTTCATGGGGCGTGGCAGGGCTTTTCCAGAGGTTGGGAGATGCTGGCTAATCTTGAAGTCATTGCTCTGGTCTTGCTTCTGGGATCTCTTATTCTGAGGCAGTGTACCTCACCACTGCAGGAGCTAATACTGGTGGTTTACTTAAATTATTCTGTATATACGTGTATATATATATATGCCTGTCTCTCATCGAACCTGGAGCTCCCATATTCAGCTAGGCTGGCTGGCCAGGGAGCCCCAGGGATCCTCCTGTTTCCACCCTCATACTGCCACCCCCCTTGCCTTGCAAGAATTACATGTGTGTGCGCCACCCTAGGCTTTTTACGTGAGTACTGGGATTTGAACTCAGATCCTCATGCTTGTTAAGCAGGTGCTATACCAGCTGAGCCATCTTTCCAGCTGGTATTTAAAAAATGCCCCAAAACTCAGACCATGGAAGAACTGAGCAACTATCACTGTCTTAGCACCTGTTTCCTATCAGTACTAAGTTTGTCTTCTCGTTCGTCCATTGATAGACATAAACAGAGACGTCTCTTTTACCCAAGTCAAAACCACAGCAGAGGCCTAAAGATGGAGGAGAAAGGCTCCTCAGCGGGTGGAGATGGATATGTCTCAACCCTGGAGTGAGCTCTGCAGGGTTTAAAGGAGCCCAGTGTCAGAACACACTTCACACCCGTTTTTCGTGAGCTGATAATTGAGATATGCTCAGGAAGCCCTCTCGATGCCTTGGAATGTTGGCTAAAACATAACAAATAACAGTATTCATGAAGAGATAAGGGCCCAAGCGAAAGAGAAAGGAGAAACCAGATAGAGAGAAATCACTGCTGGGTTGAGTGAGGCTTCTGGGCAGCACAAGTCAGCAGGAAGGCGCTCACCCCTGAAGTCTATTCAACTAAGAGGTTCCTGGCTTCATGGTCATGCAGAAACCAAAAAGTAATGGCTGAGAATATGTACCTCCTTGGGTCTGATTCCCAGAACTTCATACATTGGGTATGGTTGCCATGTACTCCAGGTGGGCGTTCTTTGGAGATGGAGATAGGAGGGTTGGGAGTGGGAGGGCCAACCTGGGGTGCAGGAGACCTTGTCTTAAAAACGTGTGTGTGTGGGGGGGTAGGCTGTGAGATGACTCAGTGAGTAAAAGTGCTGTGTGTGGTGGTTTGAATAGTAATGACTCCCATAGACTCATGTGTGTGAGTGCTTGCCCCATAGGGAGTGGCACTATTAGGAGGTGTGGCCTTGTTGGAGTGGGTGTGGCCTTGTTGGAGGAAGTGTGTCACTGTGGGGACAGGCTATGAGGTCTCCCATAAACTCAAGATAAACCCAGTGTCACAGTCTTCTGTTGCCTTTGGATCAAGATGGAGAATCCTCTGCTCCTCCAGCACTAGGTCTGCCTGCAGGCTGCCATGATGATAGTGGACTAAATCTCTGAAACTGTAAGCCAGCCCCAAATTAAATGGTTTCCTTTCTAAGAGTTGCCTTGGTTGTGGTGGGTGTCTCTCACAGTAATGAAAACCCCAGTGAGGACAGTGTGTGCGATTGACAACGTGAGTTTGAGCCCTCGACTCCATGGTAGGAGAGAACTGACTCCTGAATGTTGTTCTCTGACCTCCACATCTGTGTGATGATAGTTGTGTATGCACACATGTGTGTACACACACACACACACACACACACACACTAAAATTAAAAAACAATCACCCCACTCCTTTGAAGAATGACAAGTGGAGATGAAGAAACAAATCAACCAATTAAGCAGACAGACAACCATGGCAAACCCACCATTGGCATCAGGACATCACAGAAAGCCTGTCCACCCCCGCCCAACTCTGAATAGAAGAATCTAATCTGAATAGAATAGTAAGAACAGTTGCTTATGAGAATTTGTGTCTTTCTTGCCTCTGAGTACAGTTGAGACTTGAAATGACACTAAGTGACCAGAAGTCACTAGCCTGAGACATTTGGATAAGACTAACCCTGTCTGGTTATCTTCCAGAGCACCCGGCAAACAAACAAAAACCTGTAAAACTTCCATGACTGCACACAAGGAATTCCATAGATAAACTTGAGGACGGTGTACTCAAAGTCCTAAAGTGCTCATCCTAGTTAACACACACACACACACACACACACACACACACACACACACACACACAACCCTGAGAAGTATAATAGCAGAAGATTAGATTCCTAAGGGAGGGGGTTGGGGAGATGGCTCAGTGGGCAGAGTACTGGCTGTGTAGGATGAGGGCCTTGTAAAAGCTGGGTGTGGCCATCTGACTGTGATACCAGTGCATAGAAGACATAAACCGGAGATCTGTGGCAAGTGAGCTAGCTAGACTAGTCAAATTGGTGAGCTCTGGCTAATGAGAGACCATGCGTTAATATTTAGGAGGTAGAATACTAGAGAAAGACACCTGATACCAAACTTTAGCTTCTATACAGTTGTGCACATGCGCACTTAACACATGTGAATACACACATGTCCACACACTACACATAAACATGTAGAAACCTGAGTATTTCGGGTAATGTTATCAAATATTATTAAAGAAAAATTAAAAACACAGGAAAGACTAAACAAACAAAACCAAACCAACCCTACAAAGGATAAAGAAGATTTAAAAGAATCAGGAGGAGTTTTAAAAAGTAGTGATAAAATTTTGTCCTCATTTGTTAGGTTAAAAAGTGAAACAGACACAAGTAATTGGGGCATTCGTGAAGCAGAGGGAGGAGCACAGTGGACATGTGGGACCAGAGATGACATCAGAAGCGTGTCTGAGAGAACCCTGGCACAGCACAAGCACAGTGGGAGCGCTAGGCAGAGAAGCGAGCACAAGACCAGACCGGCTCAGTATCAGAACGGAGGCTCCTCTAGTTAGCTCTCAGTTGCTGTGATAAAGACCATGGGCAGGAGCAACCTGTGGAGGAAAGGGTTTATTTCAGCTTACAACACCCAGGCCACACTCCACCAAGGAAGGCAGTCAGCGCAGGAGCTCAAGGCATGGACCCAGAGGCAGGAACAGAAGTAGAGACCACAGGGGGACTCTGCCTCATGGCTTGCTTCCCATGGTTTGTCAGCCTGCTTTCTGGTATAACCCAGAACCACCTACCTAGGGGTGGTACCACCCACATTAATCAAGGAAACGCCCTATGGGCCAATCTGATGGAGGCATTGTCTTCGTTCAGGTTTCCTCTTCCCAGATGACTCTAGTTTATGTCAAGCTGACAAAAATCTAACCAGCATAGAGGGTGACAAGAATTTTCTAAAGTCAAGGACAGCCCTGAATTCATTCTCTCTCTCTCTCTCTCTCTCTCTCTCTCTCTCTCTCTCTCTCTCCCCTCTCAGATTTTTATTGATTCTTTGTGAATTTCACATTATGCACCCTAAATAGTCCCTCTCATCTCCGCATCCCTCAATATCTGCCCTCTGACCTTGCAACCGCCTCTATAAAAGTATCAGTGTGTCACACAGTACACCCTTTTGCCCAAACAGCTTTTTTTTTTCTTCAGATGATTTTTTGCAATGAGTCACTGGTCTGATTCGAGGTCTCTGGCTTCTGCTACGCTATCAATTCTGGATCCTCACCAGGACTCCTCTGGGATATCCCGTCATCGTGACCCTGTTTTATGGAAATCTTGCAGCTTTGGTTTTGGAGAAGCAGCCCCTTCATGTGCTCCTGCAGCTCACAGATGGGATAGCTGTTGGGGTGGGTCAACTGAAAGCCCCGGATCTGGGTCTGGGTGGTAGCTGAGTTGGTCAGCCTGACAGCTTCCCACGTTCATGCCATCAGGGCCAGCTCTCCAGCACTGCCTAGGCTAGGGGTGGGTCCAGCCATCTGACATCAGGGACACTGGAGGTAACCTGGGCCACAGACACCAACACAGACCCCTGTTGCTGCAGGGACACCTAGACATGGCCCTTGGTGGCAGCCTAGCCTGACATCACGATGGCCTCGGGTGGTTTCATAGGCCACTCTCATCAGGTGTTCCTCACTATCCAGTCTCCAGTTCCTTCTCTCTTCATTGTGTACACATCTTCTGCTTCTCTGTTCCTTCCATCTCTCCACCACTCACTTGCTCATCTTAGGGGAACCAGGGGCCTCTGAGTGTCTTCTAAGTGGTGTTGGGCAGGGCTCCTGATTTTAGTTTTTAAA
Source organism: Rhynchomys soricoides (assembly GCA_019843965.1). Lineage (NCBI taxonomy): Eukaryota > Metazoa > Chordata > Mammalia > Rodentia > Muridae > Rhynchomys > Rhynchomys soricoides. Next base: position 3,397,567 of record JADRCH010000116.1, read on the forward strand.
TTGCCAATTTATACACACATGCGTTTGCAAGGTACACAAAAACTTGCCTTCAATTTCCTTCCTTCCTTCCTTTCCCCTTCCCTCCCTCCCTCTCTCCCTCCCTCCTTTCCCCTCTCTCTTTCTCTCTTTCTCTTCTTCTCTCATATAATAGACTCTGACCACCATATCCCCTCCCTCCTTCCGTCCCCATTCAGTCTCTCCCAGTCCTGAATTTCCTAATTCTGGGAGAAGTGTTCCTACAGTTCTGAGAAGAAGAATTAAGAAGCTCCCACCTAGACATACCACAGTCAGCCCTGTGAGGACAACTGGGCTAAAGGCAATCCCCAGGGTGGCCAGAAATAGAAGACTGCCCGTGTGTCATCTTTAAAGTCTCTTAGAGGTCCCAGTGAAACTGAGTGGGGGATGGTGGGGAGAGTGGAAAACAAGGTCTCGGGGAATTTATCCTTGACAAAGCATCCGGAACAGGCAGGCAGGGAAGCTGAGTGTGCTGGGCAGACAATTAGTCAAGGCTTTCAAAGTCCTTGGATGATCACAGACAGACAGACAAAGGAAGACTCCCACCAAGGACACAGGCTAAAATGCCAATCCCGGCAGCCCATTTGTCATCCTTGCCACGATTGTCTGACTGTCAGAATCCCTTTAGGAATGTTGTACCTTATGTCTCTGTCTTGGGATGTGTTTCTCAGTTTCAAAGTTTCAGGTCTTACTTTGAGGTTGTTGGTCTATTTTGAGTTGATTTGTGTACAGAGTGAGTGATAGGGACCTAGTTTCTTCAACATATAGACATCTAGTTCACTGAGCACCATTTGCCAACTTTCCTCTAATGTCCCTTCCAGGCCCCTTGGTTGAAGGTCAGATGGTTGTAGCATGCGAGTTTATTTCTGGGTCCTCACTTCTGTATCATTGGTCTGAGTGTCCGTTTTGTAAATGCCATGATGTTTTGGTAATGGTGTCTAGCCTCCAGGTTGTTCTTGCTTCTCAGGATTGCTGTTGTGACTATTTGGGGTGTCTTGTGTTTCGGTGGGGATTAGGAATGCTTTTCTGGTTCTGAGACGGCATCTTGGTGGCAATTGTACTGAATCTGTAGATCTCCTTGAGCCATCTGGTTATTTTTTAACGTCATGAATTCATCCGATGCATAAGCATGGGAACTCTTTAACTTCTAGCATCTTCTTTAACTCATTTAGTGGTTCATTGATTTGTATTCCTTGATTTATTATCATTGCGTATATGTAGTTGTATGTACTGTAGCAAACTCACAGAGGCCAGAGAACAACTTTTGAGAGTTGGTTCTCTTCATGCACTGTGGGTTCTGGGGACAGAACTCGCCTATCAGCTCCGTCTCACTCACCCCTTGGCATAGTTCTTGTGGGATTCTGATAGTTACTATGAGAGAACTGCCTGTCAAAGAGTGAGCTAGGACCCTCCCTTTCCTCATGGTGGCCAGGTAATCTCTCTTCCTCCCCTCGCCCTCCCCCTCTCCCTCCCTCCCCCTCTCCCTTTCCTCCCCTTCCCCTCCCCTCCCTCTCCTCTCCCCTTCTCCCAGAAGAACCTCACCTAAGCTTTGTAGATGTTGTGCTTCACTCTTGGGCTTTCATTTAACTGTAGGCTAAATTACATATATTTTCTTTACATTACTCAGCCTCTGATATTTTGCTATAGAAATGATGAATGAATGAATGAATGAATGTAGCTTCTACATAGGAGTTCTAGATTTAGCACACAAAAATACAGGACACTATGAATAAATTTCAGATTAATAATAATTGGAGTATATCTCATTCAGTACAGGACATAAGTATGGTAAAAAAAAAATGTTTACATGACATTAAAAGTGAAATGTCTGTCCTGTGTTGTTTCTGTCAGTTTTACTTCTTTCTCTGTTCTTTTGAGTAAGTTCTCCTGTGGGTGAGTCTCAGCAAGATGGCTTCTGAACTGGGCAGGTTGTATTTCTGCCTTCCCCTGCCCACTGTTACATACTTTCCCAGGTGCCCTATCAAGTGTGAGGAAGTAAAATGTGGCCCTCCCTTCTTGCAGCTTAGTCTTGGAGAGAGAGAGAGAGAACACACTCATGCATGTGCACATGCTTGTGTGCTTATGGATGGAAGACAGACAATGCACCCTGACTTTTATCAAAAGTCTTCCTGGCATCTATTGGGATAATCGTGTGGTTTTCATCCCTTTCCTGACTGGCACGATTTCTACTCATTGACTTCTTGGGCGGAGGTCCTGTCATAAACTCATGCGGTGCTGATGGTGTAGGTTTCCTCTGCAGACCTCCCTTCCAGTTGTGCACAGAAGAATTTGGTATTCAAGTTGTAAGAAATCTGGAGGAAAGATTGTGCCGGGTTCTGAAATAAACCATTCCCATTTCATTGTTAATTAGTCTTTAAAATTTTTTATTATTACTATTTTATTACTAGGTGTTGTAAGACTTTATTTAGCACCAGTATCTTGTGGTCTTATATAGCTTGAAATGCTTTGCCAGCACAAGGAGCTCTTTGTGGAGGTGGATTTCTTTCTTTGTGGTTCCACCCAGAGCCCCCAGGGGGACTGACTCCTTTCCTTGGGCTCCCATATGGCGCAGACACTTTCTCTGCCACTGTTCCTTCCTCACTGCTCCAGATGGAGGAGAGCAAATTATTGTCAAGTAGGGGTGACATCCACTTCTTATTGCTAAACTCCAAGCTCCGAGGGTGTCCTTCTTCTCATTCTCCAGGAAAGGGCCAGGAGATCATCAGGGTGACAGACTGCTAGTGTGTTGGCTTTGATGTGTGACAGGTGGAGAGGGTGCTCATAACCCTTTGGGACACATAGCCACATAGTATTGGGAGTAGGTCGTGTGATCTCTCTCTCTCTCTCTCCATTGCACTGAACTCAGGAGAAAGATGTGCTATCTATATAAAGGCCCGTAACAGCAGCTCACATAACCAATGTCACCAGCTTGTTTCCAGGAAAACCTTCTGCTCTGAGATTCTCTTTCTCCAAGTTCACTCATGTGAGGCTCTTACGACACTTGTTTGTATTTTAAAATCATACCCCCTTTGGCAAATCCCAGTGGCATGCATTTGCTGTTTCTTCTGAAACTAGTTGGGTTCTCAGTGGCTGGCTGTCTTGCAGAAGTAGTTCAGAGACTCATTCATGGGTCTCACTCATTCATGGCTTCTTGTTTTCCTTCTTAATCTATCTGCTTGGGGCTAATGAGGAAGCCCTTGAGTTCATAATGCTCAGTGCACTGCATTGCTGGGAGCACAGTCAGCACTGTGCCAATGATGGCTATGAAGGGGGTGGGGTGACAGTAAGATGTTGTGCTTTGGATGTTAGCTCTTCAAAAGCTTCTCCAAGGCTGGCCCCAGGCTGGCTCTGCTGAAAGGTGGTAGAACCTGAAGAATGTGGAACCAAGTGGGAGGAAGTGAAGCCATGGCGACTTGCCTTCAAAGGAGGATGTAGCATGCATCCTTTGCCTCCTGGCCACAAAATTGTCAGCTTTGTTTTGGGCATCACCATGGACCCAAAAACAATGTGATCGGGAGCAGGAATCCAGCTACGTAAAAGGACAGGCAGCACAAGGCTTGGGCTGTTCTCTGGAGTCCTTATATACCCAAAGGTGCAGTATTGTATGATGGTCATAATTTTTCATAGTTTGGATATTCTCTATTTTAATTTTTTATTACCTTGTATTAATTCTACAAGATAATGGGTTTAATTTTGGTATTTTTATACATATACACGTGATCATATTTAGCTGTTACCCTTCTTGTTTCCCTTCCCTCTCCTTCCCAAGTAGCATACCCCCTGTATATAGCACATACATCTAGATTCCACATGGGAGAAAATGACTATTTGTCCGGCCATTGTGACAATTCCTCAGGAATTTAAAGCTAGAATTACTATCCATGTTGGGTGTGCACCCGGAGAAATGTGGAGTAGAGACCTCAAGCTTGCGATGGTGCTTGTGCCCCACAATAGCCAAGTCATGGAATTGTTGGTGCCCACCAAAGAAAGGGGGAACTATTTATACAAGAATATAGAAACCTATGAGTCAGTTTGATTTTTAGTAAGAAACGTAAACAACTTCAATTTCTCCCTAAAACACGAACCAAGTTAGATAGTAAAATTAACGGCATTTTTGTACATGTCTGTAACAGACACACTGGGAGTGATGTGTTGTCCCTTTAAGCACCATTACCTTTCGCTTACTGATAGTCTGCACACGCGTTTTACATTACATTCATGAATGCAGACACCGTGGACCTTAATGTTTATTCCTCATATTTCCCTTGTGTGGATTTTAATATCAGGCGATGTTATTGCTCTAAAACAAGAACAGATGAAATTCAAAGCAGAAAATGTGTTATTCCAGAAAGCAGTAAACATTTCGTGACTGATGTGACTCTCATAAATCTCTCCTGGTCGTCAAGGGGGGGGGGGGCCATGCTCAGTCCTGCCTTTTCTGTAATTGCAGCCCTTTGCATTTCTGCTATTAATTTTGGATTTTGTCTTTTCCTCACTAGACACTCAGGTTTACTGTGTGAGTCTGCTTTTATTTGCCATTTTTTATTGTATGTTTATCTCCGCTATGCTTTTGAATGTAACCTTTCTCCTAGCTTTCTTTGAATTGATTCCAATTTATTCTATTTTTAAAGAAATCTGACCTTGGTTGGGTAACTTGTTCATTAATTTCCAATCTGTCATTTCTATAAATTCCTAGAGAACCATTTTGACTGCCTCCCAGCTAATGGTATTTTATCACTGTTTAAAGTATTTCTGTTCCCAGTATGATTTATTCTTTGATGCGTCTATTTTCAAATTTATTTTCTCTTAATGGGTGGGCCTTCATGAACACAGCCAACTCTCATTCAGTTTCATTATGTGTCAATAATATGGTCTACATAATAATGTTCCTTGAAACTGGTTGAAGTTTGCTTTATAGCCTAAGAGGGAAACTCACAGATTTAGACATAAGGTTCTCTCATATGTAGGCTGTGAGTCCAGTTCCCAGCACCCTTATGGGGTGGCATAGAACTTCCTGGAACACCAGCTCACAATAGAGGCAATCACACTCACACACACACATGTGTACACACATAAAAAATGAAATATAAATATATTTATAAATATATATAAAGAACACACCCATATACTTGAATTGTTGCAGGTTGGTGTCTATGTGAGCTCATTAAGTTAAGCTTGCTAGTTATGTTCTGGTCCTTCCTTTGCTTTTATCTATTTTTCTGGAAGGATGTTGTGCATTAATTAATATTGTTTATTACTTCCAAATTGTTGTGGATTTGTCTAATCTTACTTCATATTGTAAGGCTGTTTTGTTAGACTTGTCTGTTTTTATCCTAGTGTGACAATTCCTATCCACAAAGACACAGTCTTGTTGGCTTTGTGGGCCTCCTGGTTCTTGGGCTTGTGGCCACATCTGTCTTTGATGTCCCAGTCTTTCTTTCTTCCACAGACTTTATCCAGCCCACTGTGAGGACAGTTCTATGCTGTCTCTCACCCTGGAAATTTCTCCTGCATGCCCCATTGGTCAACCACCACTCTGCTAATTCACTCAACATCCTCTGTGCTGGGAACCCCTCTGAGGCCCTGGATGGGAGAGTCATGGTGTGGCTTGAATTTCTCCATTCCTGAGGTCAGTTGATTCAAATCTACCTCCCCCGTTAGATTGTCCATTTCTAAAAGGCTTGAGGAGATTTGCATTTTAGAGATGACCATGGCTGGTTAGAGAGTGGATAGAAGGTCAGGGAGGGATGCAGGAAGTCTGGGTCCAGTTAGGAGGGCTCTCTTGGTCGGGAGAGAGCTACTGACAGCTAGAGCGAGGAGAGCTGTAGGAAGATTCAAAAGCACCTGTGCAGTGGGTGAAACTTTCAGTTCTGGCCAATGTGCTCTGTGCGTGTGCTCATAATCAACACAGGCCATGTGAGGTCTTGGCAGATCAGGTCTCAGGGTGTACTGTGAGGGCCATGTCCTGGTTCATAAGTGGATACAGGAGGTAGAGCTGGGAAGCATTGAGAGGGCTGGGGTTACTGTGTATAGAACAGGTTACTGTGGAGCTGCACAGGAAACCTCTATTCTCAAAGACCTGGGTCTAGTCCAGGTCCTGGGGCCTAGGCATCTCCATCCACACACATCTTTAATGCTGCTTTCCAGAGCTGGGCCTGGCTGCTGATGGGAGAGGCTCAGAATAAGTGGACACTGCAGGCTATGAGATAAACAAGAGCCACCCTTGGGGCACCAACAGGGGAAGACTCGGTGTGTGTGTGTGTGTGTGTGTGTGTGTGTGTGTGTGTGTGTGTGTATGTGTGTGTGTGTAACCTTTATGTGCTCTGATTGGAAGTTTCAGGTTCAATTCAGTTGAGGTGGGGAGTCCTGATTAGAAGCTGCCAACCTAGGCAGCTGAGGGCAGCTCATGCAAGTAGGGTACACTGTGGGGTATCCCAATGTGTCTGGGGCTTTATCTAGCTCTCTCTGGTAAATCCTAAATTGGAAGTGGAGCAAAATGGGAATGGCTACCTGTCAGTGAACCCACCTGACACTCTGGGCCACAGCACACACTAGTGCTGTTCTTTCCTCAGTGAATGCCCATCATGTGCATGGGAAAGGCCATGTGTTCATAAAGTGGACAATAAACCCACAGGAAGAACGATGATGGAGAACACATACCCAAGCTTCTGTCTTGCCCTTCCTTCCTTCAGCCCTGCAACCCCATGCATGAAGCAAGGAAGTGTTCCTGCCCATGCACAGGGAAGGGCATTGAGGAACAGAGAGCGCTGAACTGAATTGACCCAGGATTGAAGACATCCACAACAGGTTGCATTTCTTCTCTTCCTAGGTTCCACAATCAGGGATTCCTGCTCATGTACTTTCCAGAGATCCATGATAATAAACTGTGCTTGGAGGGGTAGTTTAATAGACAAAAATCCATCAATGTAATCCACCATGTGAACAAACTGAAAGAGAAAAACAACCCACGTGATCATCTCATTAGATGCTGAAAAAGCCTTTGACAAAATCCAGCATCCCTTCATGATGAAAGTCTTGGAAAGATCAGAGATACAGGTGCATACTTGAACACAATAAATAAAGGCAATATACAGCAAGCCTATAGCCAAAGAATCAAATGGAGAGAAACTTAAAGCAATTTCACTAAAATTAGGGAAAAGACAAGGTTGTCCACTCTTTATGCACCTCTTCAATATAGTACTTGAAGTTCTAGCTGGAACAATAAGACAACCAAAGGAGATCAAGGGAATACAAATTGGAAAGGAAGAAGTCAAAGTATAACTACTTGAAGATGATAGTATACGTAAGTGACCCAAAAGCTCTACCAGAGAACTCCTATAGCTGATAAACAACTTCTAGGACATGTCATAGACCTGGGATGGGGGAGGCCCTAGGAAGTCTTTGAGGGTGACTCTAGCTGAGACTCCTAGCATTCAGGGATGTAGAGCCTGAACTGACCACCTCCTGTAGCCAGCGAGGACTCCCAATGAAGGGATAAGAACACCAACCCACCCATAAAACCCTTGACCCAAAATTGTCCTGCCTACAAGAAGTGCAGGGACAAAGACAGAACAGAGACTGAGGGAATGGCCAAGCAATGACTGGCCCAACTTGAGACTGAGCACACAGGCAAGCACCAGTCTCTAACACTATTAATGATACTCTTTCATGTTTATAGGTGCCTAGCATAACTGCCCTCTGAGAGGCTCCACACAGTAGCCAACTGAAACAGATAAAAGAGACCCACAGCCAAATACTAGACTGAGCTTGGGTAGTCTTGTGGAAGACTTGAGGGGAAGGATGAGGGACCCATAGGGGATAAGGTCTCCACAAGAAGGTCAACAGAGTCAACGAGCCTTGACCCTTAGGTGCTTCCAGAGACTGAACCACCAACCAAAGAGCAAGCATGGGCTGGACCTAGGCCCCTTGTGTATATGTAGCAGATGTGCAGCTTGGTCTTCATGTGGGTCCCCCAGCAACCCTAACTCTGGTGCCTGCAAGTGGATCCTCACTGGAATCTCCTAACTGGGCCACCTTGTCTGCCTCAGTGGGAAAGGATGTGCCTAGTCCTGTAATGACTTGATGTGCTAGGGTGGGTGATATCCAAGGGGGCCTCCCTCTTCTCCAAGGAGAAGGGGAGGGAGCTGCAGGGGAGAGCTGTATGAGGGGAGACAGAGGAGAGGGGGGCTGTGATCAGGATGTAAAGTAAGTAAACAAGTTAATGAAAAAAAAAATAACCATGTTTGAGGACAGGTGATCTGCAAGGACAGGAGAGCAGGAGTCTGATGAAGGGAAGGGTCCTTCAGGAACGTTGATCAGGTCTTGTCAGACATTCAGTTTGCTCCAGATGCCTGGCCGTGAACTGTGCTTTTGTGTCAGTATAAGATCTATGACATGTTCTTCTTCTAGAGCAGAACTTTCTAGAAGACCCAGACATGTTCTCCATGTGGTAAAAAATGCTGAAGATTATTTCACAGAGCAGTAGCGAAAGAGAAAAATAATCCTGAATCCCTATATCCAAGACTTTCATTGTTTCCAGAAGCTTCTTTACCTTGTTAAGATTGAGAGTATGTGCAGCTCACTTGCTCCTGAAAGTCCCCCATGTCATCGTCTTCATTGGGCTTCACAGCAGACACACTGAAACATTCCCTCAAATGTGGGGAAGAGCACAATGACACAGAGCATGCCTCCATGCCCAGCATGGTACTCTCACTGAAAGGTGAAGATGCAGCTGGGTGTTCAAGCTCAGCACTTGAGAGGCAGAGGCTGGTGGATCTCTGAGTTCGAGGACAGCCTGGTCTACAGAGGGAGTTCTGGGACAGCCAGAGCTACCCAGTGAGATCTTATCCCAAAATAAGTGAAGATACTTTGTGATTGTGAAGTCCCCAGCTGCACCCACCGATACCAGAGCAACCCACTGGACAGGTGCATTGGCATCACATGCACCACTCTGGCCAGCTGTAACTTGCCTGGCAAACCTGGTCCGTGGTCAATGTCTATAAAGTAACATGTTTCTTTTGTATGTATATGTGTGCACATGGCAAATGTGTTTGTGTATGTGGTGTGTGTGAGCACACACATCTGTGCACGTAGAGGCCAGAGATGGAGGTTGAGCATTTTTGTCTCTCTCTCTCTCCATCCTTGCTTTTAGTTTCCATATTTATTAACTTAAACTTAGTTTTATTAATTCTTCGAGAACTTCACATTCATTTTAATCATATCACCCCTGATTCCTTCCAGACCTCCCTGATTTTACACCCATATACAACTTTGTGTCCTCACTTAAAACAAACAAAACCCACCAAGTCCAACGTGTGCTGTCCGTGAACTTCGGATGCTCGGTCCCGTTGATATCAGTTATCAATAACTCCTCAGTTAGGGGCGGGAGTTTGTGCGTCCTTTCCCCATTTATGCTGGAATTTTGCCTGCCTTGACTCTGTTCCTTGCATGCACAATCTCGGTGAGTGTGTATGTCCAGTTGCCCTTCTGGGTCTCGAAAACAATTTTGATGTAATCACTCCTGCCTCTGGCTCTTACACTCTCTCTGTCTCCTCTTCCTGAACCCCGGGGAGGAGGCATTGTAATATTGCTGCCCTGATTTAGGGCTGAGCACCCCACAGTCTCTTTCCCCACCTTATTTTATGTGACAGGGTCTCTCACTGACGCAGAGGCTTAGCTTTTATTGGAAGCTGGGGGTATGAACTCAGGTGCCCAAGCTCATGTAGCAAGCACTGTAATAATGGAACTGTGCCTCACCCCATGTAAAGTAGGTCTCATCAATCCAAAGCCCCACACATGCATTCATACACGACGCTTTCTTATCATGACAGCAGAACTGAGCAGTAGGCACAGACTGTGTAACATGGCTGATTTGACATGTCAGATGGACTGGGTCATAGAGTGCCCATATAACTAGCTAGGCCTTCTTTCCTGTTGTGTCTGTAGGTGTTTCTGGAAAGGTGAACATTTCAGTTGGCTGACTTAGTGGGGGCATCATCCCATTCTGGAACAAAAGTCAGATCGAGGCTGGCTGTCATTTGCCTAACTGGACACACAGTCAGCTCAACACTTGTGACCCCGAGAACTTCAGTCTTGGTCTGGAATTTGCATACTGGCTCTCTGATTCTTTTTTTTTTTTTTTTTTTTTTTTGAGACAGGGTTTCTCTGTATAGCCCTGACTGTCCTGGAACTCACTCTGTAGACTAGGCTGGCCTCGAACTCAGAAATCCACCTGCCTCTGCCTCCCGAGTGCTGGGATTAAAGGCCTGCGCCACCAGTGCCCGGCATGGCTCTCTGATTCTTACACTTTTCAGTCCCACCACAGGCCAGCAGACCAGGGATCATGGGATTTCTTGTCATCCATGATGGTGGGGACCAAATCTATTGTATGTGCATTAATCCTATAACATACAAAGCTCTTCCCAGAAATCTCTCCTTTGCTCCACACCCAGCGTAACATTGTAGTTACTCTCAGGGCAGGGAATGCAGCTGGTGATGACCAAGAACTGCAGGAACAAACTCACAGTATTCTAGAAAGCAAACAGGAAGTACCAAACAGAGCTGAGGCGCTATAGAGACACTGTGCTGGGGTTTTTCCACATGCACGTGCTGGCGATTAAAGAAGGAAGTGTCTGAAGAGGAGGCGGTTTCCATAAACAGTTGTCTTGATGCACTGGAGCCTGAGCAAACCCGGGAGAGCGCCCTGGAATCCTCTTTAATCTGTCTGTGATCTCAGTTCCACATGGACTGAGGACCGTGTTCATGTGACCTTAGAGAGAACTGGGCCTGGAGCCTGAAGATACTGGTTTCCATCCAGGAAGCAGAACAGCCTCGAGGCTGTAGATGTGGTCTGTGGTTGATTCTGTACAGAGGACTCTACAGAGAGTAGAATTCAGATGCCCCTGTCCCTGCTTCTAGAAGTGGGCACTGTGGTTCCTTGGCATGAAACCTTCTGACTACCCCATGAGAATATGAAATTACAATAAGGATTTTACAAACACTGAATTCCCTAGCTATGATGTCACGAGGAGCTTCTGAAGAAGCAGTTATTTGGTATAATCAGCCGAGTGAGTGGACATGGCTAACATTTGGGACTCACAGCTGAAGGGTTTTCTGGAAACAGGCCCCATGGGGCTGGGTGGAGGAGAGCCTGACCTACAGACAGCATGCTTGTACTAGTGACACACGGTGTCTCAGGATCTGCATGTGTTTAGCGGAACATCCATGGTGAGTAAAGACTTGTGAATCACCCAGGGCAGATGCCTTCCCCTGGGCAGTTTGTAAACAGCCTCAGTACCCAGCACCTCTGTGGCCTCCTGGACAGCTGTGCTGTGAGCCATCCGTGTGGCTAATCTCACAGTCCAGAGGCCCTGGGTGTCTGCAGAGGGCTTGGTGGCTACAAAGCGATTTAGGCCAGCACAGGGGCTCTACTATTTATGACTTATGGGCTAGGAAGGTTGGCGAGCTCACTCTAACCTTTCTGTAGGGTGAAGCATGTTCAGATCATCAGGACACTGGTGTGAGAGTAGATAAAACTTTTAGAATCACTTAGACCAAGATTTAAGCAGAGAAATCCCCACTGTGAGACCCAGAATGGGGATGAGACCTATGTCTCTGCTCCCACTGCTGCCAGGTAATTCTGCCAGGAGAGAGTAATTCGTACCCTTTGGAGTTAGCTCCAGACTGAACGGACATGCTACAACTTCGAACACCATGATAAGAGGAAAGCTGGCTTACTCACCCAATGCCCAGGCATCGGTATCGTAACCTGGGCTGTCTCCTGATTTCTTGCCTGGCTGCTGTCTCTTCTTTGGGAGAGCTGATTTAAGGGGTGGCACCGAGCATGTCTGAGAGACCGTAAGAAGAATAAGGAGGACATGCAGAGGTACTGGAGACTCATGTTGCCTGCATATGGGCTACACCAGGCTGGATGACTGCCTTAGACCATCCAGAGTCTGAACACATGCCTCTAGCTTTCTCTTTTGGGCTGGGATCTAATGGCTTGGAAGTCATTCAGATTTAGGGAACTCTTGGTGTTTGTAGTCACGAATTGTACTGTTGCTAGAATTTTGGTTTGTTTTCAGGCATGAAATTCATCATGGTGGAGCCACTGGCTGCCTTTTTACAGAAAGAATAGAGAATCTTATTCTTCAGGTGTGTAAGGGGCCCTGCCACACACCAGTGAGTTACAGCACCAGAGTTTAACCAACCCAGGGAGAACTTAAGCTCAAGCATGATCACTTACCTGCAGTAGGGCCCTAACTCCTAACCTCAAAACACTTGGCTTTCCTCTGGTCACACTGTGGACACAATGCCCTTCCATGAGACGTGGTGGTACCCAGGTGATATGATGTTGATGGGGGAGCCTGAGCTGACCCTTAAAGGTGTAGGCACCGGAGTTTGACAGGCTCCTCCCAGACAGGCAACAATAATGCTGAGAGCTGTACGTGCTCAGTCAGAGAAGAGCCCCGAGTGGTCAGGGCAGTGCTCCTTGATGAGAGTGGGAACCAAGTTTCCTTCCTACATATGATTCCTGGATCTTTTCAGATGCGGCCCCGCAGAGAAATCTTTCCTCTCACTTGAAGCGGAGACAGTGTTCCCACTTCCGGATATTCACAACTTCCCTATGGGTATAGAGGGGAGAGATGGGGAGGATGTTGATCGTCTGGTATGTGCACTATGAGCAATATATGTTCCACAATGTGTAGGACATATATAGTGTGTGAGGAAGGGTGTGGAGTACGGCATATGGTTATGTAACATGTATGTACATGGTGTGTTTCTGATGCATATTATTTGTGTGTTGTGTGTAGTATGCGGTGTGTGTAGGTGTGATACGTGGTATGTGTGTTATATACATATGTGTATGGGGGGTTTGTTTGTGGCATATACAGTTTGTGTGTGGTGTTCATGTGAGTTTGTGGTTGACTGTGTGTGAACTGTGCATGATTTGTATGTAGTATGGGTATAGTTTGTGTGCCATGTAGTGTGTGCTGTGAATGTGTGGGTTTGGCTTACTGTCTTGTATATATTGGGATTCCATGTCGTGCAAGCTCTACAGCCTGGTGACAGCTGGAGTTGATGTGCCTAGCAGGCCTAGGTGCTTTGCTCCCAACTATGACATTGTTTTATTCTACGTAGATGTTTTTCTCTCTAGTGTAATACAAAGGGAAGCTATCATTTGCTTGTCTGGAGGAAAACCTGGCTGGTTCCGAGTCTAGGTGTTCTTGACTCTGCCTCCTCATCTGATGCTTACACATGTGGCCTTTTTTAGATCAGCCAGTTTGCCCTCCTTAGCTTCTGTGAACATGAATCCAACTTACTTTTGTGAATATTCCCATATATACCACTCAATCAGTATTTCAGATATTGGCAAAGACTAATATTACTTGTTTCTCCTATCTGATATTTCCCCATATTTCAGTTACCTTGTGCCTTCAGGAAATCTGCTCATTTGACCCAAGGAGGTCTCCTGGTCCTGGCATCTTCCTAACTACCCCACCTCGGATTCCTGGCCTCTGAATTTCACCTCTGTCCACAGACGATATAGTGATGCAGGCGCATCGCTGTCCAGGTTGCTCAGGAGAGGGTGAAAACCACACCAGAGTCTCAGCTCCGACTTTCAGCTCTGACCTGCCACTGGCCTTGGGAATTTAGATAAACAGGCCTCCAGAGAGGTCATCACCGAAGAGGTCACCATCAGAGAAAGGCACCACAACCCCTTCTGACCTCAGGAGATCCTGGGTCCCTCCTCTTCTCTCTCCTGTCAGCCTCCAGAGAGGTCATCACCGAAGAGGTCACCATCAGAGAAAGGCACCACAACCCCTTCTGACCTCAGGAGATCCTGGGTCCCTCCTCTTCTCTCTCCCGTCAGCCCCCAGGACTCACGGACTGCTTCAGCATCTCAAGGCCAGTCCATCCTTTCAGACCAGGAGCTATCACCAGGGTTCAAATCCCCTCTTGTAGATTTTGTGGACCATCTTACCAAATATTTCCAAGGACAGGCCTGACTGCCACTGACCTTGAGATAGTCTGTGACCATTTAAAATTCACGGAGGCTCCTCAGACATCCCCTCCAGGTAGACCAGTAATGGAAGTCTCAGATTTTGTGTTATGGTGCATCAGGTAAGAATTCCCAGGGAGCAGTGGCTATGACTAGGGGTGAGGTAGTCCAGGCCACCTTTGTACTAAGGGTCATGTTTCTTGACTTGTTCCATTTCTTCCCACCGGGGACTGTATTGAGCACTATGTGTATGCATGGATGTGTCTGTCTCATGGAATATAGACAGGGCATATTTCAAAGCTCTTACCCCATAGCACAGTTGAGTTACATAGCTGGCTTTTCATGTTGATTTGACATAGTGTGGGTGGGAAGCACATGCATAGGAATGGTATGTATTGGAGGCAGGCTGACTGCAGGCAAGACCTTGGGATGGGTGAACAGGGAGGATGGGCCAGATATCTGGAGTCACATGGAATGAGGGTCCTGATGGCACTATAAGCTTGGTTAACAAGCTTCTCTTCCTTCCTCTGTAGACACTCAGGGCAACCTGCCTCTTGTAGGCCACCTTTTATCCTGGGTGTGCAACTCTGCTCTTGACCTGCTGCAGAGATGGTGGGTGTTGTAGTCAATCCGTGGTGCTTGGGCAGAATGGGATTTGCAGAATGGGATTTTCTCAAAGTGGGGCTGCTGGGAGGTGACACATTTGCAAAATACATCTAGTGAACTGGATGTGAGCTTGGTAGGAATCATTCCTCTGTCTACTAACCCTCGGCTTCTTCCAGCTACAACCTTGACCGGGAAAGCATCAACATCATTCTTGGATAAAATTTTTTGGGGGGAAGGGGTCACAAAATGAAAGCTCTGATGTAGAAATTGAAATTTCACACTCCTAAAGGCCAGAATGGTTGCAGAGGTCAGTAGGCAGCCTGCTCCTCTGCCCTGTAGAGAGTCAGAGGCAATGGTGCTCCTGTGTGCATCAGAGACCCATACACTAGGAAGGCTTGCTTGCCATCTGTGTCTCCTGTGCCCCTGAACACACTCAAGTCTCTCATCGGGGGCAGGGAGCCCTACTCATCAGCACAATGCAATTTGCTTTCTAAACAGGTGTCCTGGGGCGTGGGGTGGGGGTTGGGTGAGGGAGCTCAGCTAATACTGCCTAGAAGTTGCCTGAAGACTTTATGAGGCTGGGGGTGTTCACAGAATCCACTTTAATTGAAACACACCTAATTTGGGCACTCAAGTTAGGTATCCAAAGATCGTCCAGTCCTCATGTAGAAGGAGGGTTTCTGTTTCCCATCTCTTTGTGGGGATTTCTCAGTCTGCTTTTCTGAAATGGCCAAGGAGGACAGAACTGTGGCTGATCCCCTCAGGCCCACAGGCCCCTCTGTGGAGTCTGAACTCCACCCGCACATGTGAACCCACTGATGTATTCTATCTGTCATTCACCCGCTGATTCCCACATGAGGGGTTGTGTCTTGCTTGGAGCTCACAGATGTAAATTCAGCCATGGCACAAAGGTGTCCAAAGGCTAGCAGAAGCATGGACATCTATGGAGGCAGCCAATGGGTTTGCTTCTTAGATTAACCATGGTCTATATGTGTGAACCATCTTCCCTCCCTTAGTTAAGCCACACGTATCTCACAGGAATGTTTAAGTTATAGGTTGCTCTTTCCTTTAGGAATTTCCACTGCCTGCCTTGTTCCCCTGTAGAAACCAGGGCTGTGGGCCACCCTCTCTGAGCTCTATTGCTGCTATCCAAATGGATGTAACTGAAGAAGGCATGACCTGAATGTTGCCCTCAGTAAGAGCTATACCTGTTTAGATCCTTCTAGAAGGCAAAGCAGCTGGATTTGGAAGTAGGAAGTTTGCTGGGACAGACAAGGGACAAGATGCTGCAGGTGGCATCAAAGGCCTGATTAGCCTGTCTGCTGGCTGCAGGTAAGCTGGCCGAGCACTTTTTAGAGAGAAAGCCACATAACAAGGGATCCACTGTTCTCGCCCATCTGACACCGGTGGGTGCTGTGAACCTCTGCAGGCTCATTACTCCTTAGACTTCAGTCTCCCAATCTAAGTCAATGACCCAGATTTCTGGACCCTCCTCTGCTTCAGTGTTTCCATTCTGTGACAATTGAGAGCTG
Organism: Rhynchomys soricoides; assembly: GCA_019843965.1. Classification (NCBI taxonomy): domain Eukaryota; kingdom Metazoa; phylum Chordata; class Mammalia; order Rodentia; family Muridae; genus Rhynchomys; species Rhynchomys soricoides. Next base: position 3,413,722 of record JADRCH010000116.1, read on the forward strand.
GCATTCCCAGAGCCCCAAAGGAGGAAGCAAGCCGAAGACCAACAAAGCTGCCAAGAGGCTAACTCCAAACACTATTGGAAAGCATACCTTGAGGTGCACAACGGTCTCATTTTTTGATATCCTGCTCTCTGTGTGACACTTTCACTTGAGCGGGGGTGGGGTGAGGTGCCACTGACTTCTGACTAATAACAGCTAGCACTAGAGATGGACTACCCTTCTTTTTCGCTTCGTTACATGAGACCCTCTCTCAGCAGACTAGTGGGAGAGGCACCTTTCTGGTTTTGAAGTGAAGAGCCACCATGTTGTGACACACTCACTTGAGGGTTGAGTGGGAAGATCTGTGGAAGCTTAGGGCCTTCATTAGGACCCCTAAGCCAAGGAACAAGAGATAATAATCACACAGAGCTTACGCCCCGGTTATACTGAATTTGAGATGGGCCTAGGGAGGATGTACGGAGGTAAGAGAGTTGTGATAACTCGTAACTCAATGCAGATGTTGATGAGGGAAACCAGAGTCTTACTGTATGACATTCTTGTCATGGGTCTGTACCCCATCTGATGGAGGCTGTCCCTGTGCTGCAGGGCCACTCTCTTTGGTTCACTGTCAGGTGGCTCAGACTACTCTTTAAAAGAATTTTGCTCAATTTCCTGCCACTTTGGAGATAATGCATGGACATAAGACCGCAAGAATGATGGCAGCTATGGGCCACCTACCCCAAAAGACTGGCTCTCATAGGGGCCAAGAGTTTGGACCAAAGTGGGCAGCTCACAGGGCAATGAAGACAGCTAGTTCATCACACAGTTCCTGGAGGCAAAGATCAGGGTGTAGGGTATGCTACAGAGCAGTCTGAGAACTACATATTATCAGCAGCTCAGAGGCCTATGAAAGACACTGAAGGGTATTCACAGGGACTGCCAGAAGATCCTGGACACCAAGGACAAAGATTGGGATAAGGAGATGGAATTGCCTGACGTTGGGTAGTCATGCCTGGTGACTGGTTGACCCTTTGAGACCTCAGGGCCATCCACCAAAACAGATAGAGACTGGGAATGGGTGTTTTGAAGAGGAGAGTCTCATATTTTACCATCTTACAGGTGACAGCTGCAGATGTCCCTCAAACCAAGGAGGGTTAAGGGCAACTGTGGAAAAGTCTACCAATGCCTGACCGCAGCACAGCTGAAGGAGACTGGGGCAGCCATGTTCTTGCTGGTAAACTCTTCCCTCAGGAGGCTGAGGAACTGGAGAGCAACTTTACCTAAATGGCTCCTGGGGCCTGCTAGGACCTCAGAGTCTGCTCAACATCTGGAAGTGCTCATGGTGTGGGAAAGACAGGAGACATGCCATCCAACAAATTTTTGCTTTCATGACCAGAGCATTTTAGACGGACTAACTCATGGGTGTGAGCCTGTGTCTCAGAACTCAGCCTGGTACCCGAATCCCATGGGTCCCCGAGTGTCTTCTGGAGGTTTGGCTCTGGCTGGCCCGGTATCTCTAGAAACCCTTTACTGTCTAGTCCCAACCTGCCATGCAGATGCTCTACAAAAGCAGGCCACCAGGCCAGGGTCTTACTTGCCTCGCACAAAGCTTTCAAATGTATGTTAGAAGATAAATAGAGCCCAAGGGAGCTTGTGCAATTTACAACTCTCAAAGTCTCTTTTTTTTTTTTCATGAATAACCCCCTCACCACCATCATCACCACCACCACCACCACCACCACCACCATCACCATCACCACCACCACCACCACCACCACCACCACCACCATCACCATCACACCACCACCACCACCACCACCACCACCACCATCACCACCACCACCACCACCACCACCACCACCACCACCACCACCATCACCACCACCACCACCACCACCACCACCACCACCACCACCACCACCGGTTTTTAGGTGCTCTCTGACCTGGGAGCAGTGGGCCTGATGTTATCCAGGACAGGAAAGGCAAGGTTCTAACAGAATTGGCCAGGGTGTTAGCGGAAGGAGAGGGCTTGCCTAGCTTGGAGTCAAGTCTGTGCTGGGGTTACTTGGTGGTGGCTCAGGTGTCCGTGGCCTGCGGGAAATGGATGCAGAGGCCCCTTGCTTTCCCAGCAAAGACTTTGGGAACAGTTCCAAGCCTTTGTCCTGATGATTGTCACTTGTACATCCAACAGTTGTGTGTGGATGTAAGTGGATATGACTCTGGCCAGCGCTTGACTGAGAGGCTGAATGATCTGCAGCTGGTGCTGGTACAGCTGCCTTTGAAAGGTCTCCGCCTTCAGAGGGCTGACCTCCCACAGAAGAGGAGCAACCGTGAAACTTGGGGTGACAGCACTACCCTAGGGGGAGATGGGGATGGTACTTTTTTCCCCGGAATGGCTTGTGTGTGGTAGGTAGTGTCATTCGTCACATCTGCTGAGCCAAGACTGGATTGTTAGGGGTTCCCAGATCTACCAGGTGACATTTGACACATGTGGGGTCCATGTCTTGGCTCCATGTTCTTGACAGAGCTCTCTTCTGCCAGAGGGGGAGGTGCTGTCTGGTAGGCACCAGGCTGGAACCAGGGGCACTTGTTGTCCATGTTGCCTCTACCTTGGGTGGACACATATGCATCTGAGAAATGGAGATCCAAAGGCCCATGAGTCATCCATTGGGAGAAACCGAAATACGGATCCATCAGCACCTGCCTCTGTGGGCTGCCCTTGGGTGGCAGAGCATGCCACACAGCAGTACTAGCAGGCTGATTGCCACATCTGGTATGTATCCATGTGAGACATAGAGTCCTGTGTCTTGAAGCCGAGGGAAGTATTTAACCATGCACATCATAAACAGCCCACAGACAATTGACTTTGGTGGTTTGAGGGGGCTCAGCAGGCCAAGTGTTGTCTTACAGAGGGGCAAGGACAATCAGAGGTTGGGAGCAAACTGCAGGGCCCAGCTGCTTAAGCAGGGAGAGCTGCAGTCACTAACCCACCAGCTGGGGAAGTTCTCTGGGCTCTTTGGAGAGAAACCAGGAGTGTGCCAATGTGAGGTTCAGATGCCCGCACATGATCTTACTCGAGGTAGACTTTCTTGTTTTCTGTTAGTCTGATGAGATTATGGGCCAGAGGACACTTGCCCCAGTGACACCTCCCAGCTCAGGTTTATACCCCACTTTCACAGCCTTCCAGGGTTGATTTTATCAGGTCATAGTTTTTGAGACAGGATCTTGCTGTGCAGCCTCGGGCTACTCTTGAACTCACTATGTGACCTTACGGCGGTCTCAAACTCTGGGCAAATCCTCTTGTCTCAGCCTACAGAAAACGCAAATGATAGGCACCAGCTAGGACACTTGGCTCTGCCCTTTTCAGAGTGAGATTTCTTGGTCCAACCCCATCTCAAGGCTGGACTTTACCTGTCTGTAAAGGATCTTTAGACAACATTACAAGGGACCAGAAAACCTTTCAGGTTAGATGTTGAAGACCTTTGCGATGTGGGAGAGAAAACTCAGCATATTTTTAATTGAATTGAATTATTTTATTTTATTTTGGAGAAAGAAGAAAAGCAGAAAGAATTAAAAGAAATCTGGAGTTTTTGTGGAAGGAAATGGAAACATGGTGCACCTAACTGGTGCACCAGCCTACTTTCCCTGGCTACTATGTAGCACCTTGGAAATGTTCCCGCACTGCTCCAGTTCCCTCAGGACACGTGATTGCCAAACTTTTTGGGAGTTCCTCTGCAAATTAGGGCAGAGAAGTAAACTTAAAATCTAGAATGTTCAATGCTGTGAGTTGGCTGCTGTGACACGCACATGTAAGTCAGAGGCCACCTTGTGGGAGTGAGTTTCTTCTTGCACTGTGTGGGACCTGGGTTCAGACTCAGATGGTCAGGCATGGTGACATGCCCCTTTACCCATTAAATTACTTTGCCAACCCTAAACTTAAATATTTTCTTTAAAAAACTATTTTATTTCATGTGTATGGATATTTTGCTTACAAGTATGACCGCTTACCATATAAATTAAATACCTATGAAGACCATAGGAAGGCATCGGATCCCTTGGGACAGGAGTTACAGACATTTGTGAGCCTCTACAGGCGGCTCTGAGAACTGAAACCAGGGCCTCTGAAAGAGCAGCCAGTGCTCTTAACCGTTGAGCCAACTCACCAAGCCAGATTTGCATTCTTTAAATGACAGAGTTGAATGAAGGTTTTATCAAGTGGCTCCATGTTTTCACAAGTTTTCATCAACCCTTCATATCCATCTCCTGACGTTTTGATTTCTGGCATGTTAAAGTCCGGGCTATTCCTGTCTACTCATGGTCAGCTCTCAGCTGTGGGACCATGAGAAGGAGAAGGGTGTATATTGTCCTGTAGGGTCTCCAGGTCCCTCCAGTGGTGCTCACAGTGATTTCTTTGTTCCGCTTTACCAAACAGGGCTAGCCTCAGACAGCACTGTCCTGAAGTGGGTGTTGAGGAAGACCTCAGATGGCTTCCAGGAACCCCTAGATGTTTCCATGACAGCCGAAGGTTCCAAAGAGCCGGTGTCTTCTCCATGTCAACAGAACTAAGCACATCATACTAAGCACCAAGCAGAAAGGTGAATAGAGTTTCCTACACACATAAACCAGGCTAGGAAAGTCTCAGAAAACAAAGACACACACGGAATACCTCAGTATTAATGAATTCACCTCAAATCCTTTGCCTTCAATTCCCATACGATACTGAGATCCACTTGGAAAAAAATCAAACGGTCATGTTGAAGATATCAACCAGCAGAAGACAACTTTGGGGGAAGCTTTTAAGTAAATACCTTCAGATGTTCATGAGTTACCCATTGGTGCGGACGCCTAGACTTTCCATGGCTGTAGCCTTGACTGCTGCTGCCTGCACACATGTGATAAAGAGTTTGTTTTTTCTTGCTTGTTTATACTACAAAGCTGGGATTTGCAAATGTGGCTATGGTTCTAGAAAAAATGGGATTTAAAAGATCTATAAATAAGAAGTCAATTTCACAAAAATATGAATGTAATTTGTTTTTGATTTTATAATTCTCATTTTAGAAAGAAAGGAACTCATGGATATTAAATTTATAGTAAGCTGAAAAGTCTTAAGTAACTCTTTATTGAGGGGAAGAATAAGATACAACTCTGGTTTTAAAATCTGGGTCTTCTATGAATTCACCGTAGAAGTTGGAGGCTGCCAGTTTCTTCATTCTCACGAACCCCTGTCTCTGGGTATTAGCTTTTCAAAACCTAGCAAGCATCTTATAATTTACTTCAACTGCGGC
>JADRCH010000116.1:3418992-3437847 GCA_019843965.1 Rhynchomys soricoides
GAGAGAGAGAGAGAGAGAGAGAGAGAGAGAGAGAGAGAGGAGAGAGATTGGAAGGGCATGCTCTGGAAAGTGAGAGAACGCTCTCACTGAGATCACAAGATTCAAGTATCACTTTATTGATTAGGAAAACAATTCCAGATAATTTTAAAAATCAACTTTCAGGGCTTCATTTAACGAAGTAGGTGGGTGCCTTTGTCCCAGGCCACCCAATGGCTAAAGCGGTGCTGGAGAGGACACACCTGGGGCCACCAACTGCACGCCTTGTTATGTCCTAACCTATATGTGGCCCAGAGGAGCAAAGACTTTGAAATGATTTAAAAACCTCTGGTTGAGATGAGGTCATGTGACATCAAATAGTGCATCCTGTTCAATGGTGTAAGCACCTTCAGGGTGCTGTCAGGCCGTCCTCCACCCTGCCCACAGTGTCTCCCACTAGCCCAAAGCAAATCCACCACCATTGCCACACTAGAGTCTGCAGTGGGTCCTGTAGGCTTGTGCTTTCAATGCTTGCACAGTTATGGATGACCCCCCCACAGCACACCCCGCCCCCAGTTTCTAGTTTCATCCTGTTGTTGTGACGAACACCAAAACCAAAGGCAATAGAAGAGAGGAAAAGGTTTAGTTCAGTCTGCAGGTTACGATCTATCATTAGGAGCAGTCAAGGCAGGCTTGCTTGCTGTTGTATACAGCCTTATTTTTGCAAGGAGCTCACTCACAGCCCAGAAAGTACAGCAATAACCATGAAGGAACTTGCTTGCTGGTTCACTCAAAGGCTCATACTTAGCTGGATTTTAGAGCCCAGGACCATCTGCTCAGGGAATGGTGCCACCTAGAGTGGGCTGGGTCTACCTACATCAATTAATAATCAAGACAATACCTTAAAGACATGCCCACGGTGGGGGGGAGGGGGGATCTCAGGTGGGCAACCTCTCAACTGAGACTTGCTTCTTGGTTGAGTCTACGTTAAAGCTCACTAGGACAGCATCTCTGAAACCCTTCTAAATGATGAGCCTAAGCCAGTCTTTTGTCCATAGGCTTCTTGTGTCAGTGACATAGAAGCAACTGACACATCAAAGTTTCTCCTCCTCCCTCACCCACTGGGCCTCACTCATTTGTTTCCTAGTCATAGAAACTTTCTTAAAAAGAAAAAAAAAACTAGTATTCTTGTAATTTTTAAAACAAATCATAGCTCCATTCAGCCTCTGTGGAAACAAACAGCCTGCTACAGCCCAAGTGTAAGGTGACTTGAAAACCTTTCCAGATGCAGACCCTGTGGGCTTGGATCCACTTCTGGCTGGTTGGACTCCAGATTCCTACAGTCTTGAACTCAGAGTGTTGGTGTGCTGGCTTGGTGGTCCAGCCTGGGCCTGGTTACCTCATGGATACAGAGCTTAGTCTAGCAGAAGCCTTGGATTTCTGAGCTTCTCAGGGTTAAGTGGGGTGTCTGCCAGCCACTGAAGAGCACACCTAAGAAACATGCATGCACTTGACTGAAGGGTGATTTGCTGGGTTGAGCACTGACCAAGGTGGCAGCTTCAGTCACATCCTGAGAGCCTCAACACCTGCCTTTCTACTCCAGACTGGTTCCTTGGGGCTTTGAACCCCTGTCAGGGATTTGGAATATGTAAAGGGTTTTTTAAAACCAATATAAGGACTTAGTGGATAAAGTTTCCTTTAAGCATAAGCAACTTCAATAATTTAAAAGAATAGACTGGTCAAGCCTTCAATGACCTTAGGAAGGAAGGGAGAATAACTACTTCACCCTGGGAATTGAGGGGGTGGGGCAGGGAGGAGGACTGAGCTGGTGGGAAGAGGAAGAGAGGGAAGAGGGAGGTGGCCAGCAGCCTGAGTGAGGCATTAAGCCTGATTGACCTTGGTCTGAAGAAACAGTGGGCAGAGCTATATCTCTCAGACTTCCTACACAGTAGCCTTGTGACAGCTCAGAGGTTCAGAGGGGCTCTATAACTCAGTCTTAAGGATAGAGGAGCATCTACAATGCCCTCCTCCACCTCCAAGGTAGCTCTAGAATCTGCCCATGTGCAGACTTCCGGGCCACCTTCCCCTCAACCCTGTGACTGACAACTCAAAACACCTCCTGAGGGTGCCCTTGAGGATGCTGTCCACAGAATTCCACCCACTTTCCACTAGATAAGGCTGTTTTCAGTTAATTAATTACTATGTGGGTGTCTGGCTCTGTGTGTGTACATGCCACAGCAGGTATGTGGAGGTCATAGGCCAGTGTTTCTCAACCAGGGGGTTGCCATCCCCCTGAGGGGTTGAAGGACCCTTTCACAGAGGTCACCTCAGACCATCGGGAAACAGATACAATCACAATTTATGACAATTATGAAGTAGTAACATAATAATTTCATGGTTGAGGGTCACCACAACATGAGGATGATTTTCGGAAATTGGTCCTGGCCTTTCACACAGCTTCATCATCTGGGCTTATGAAAACGCAGCCCATTCAAGACCTTATCCTTATCTGGACTGGCCTTATCTGTCCAAGCTTCTTTGTACACTCACTCTTAACCTTCAGTGCTGTCTTCTGAGACTTTATTTCTGAATTAAAACATAAGGTGGGCTGTGTGTGGTGATACAACACCTTCACCTCTCAGTGTAGAAAATAGTTTACGTGATCAGCATAACAAACACCAAATTGGATCTCACCAGGAGCTGTGAAAAGACTCCACTTGGCACACAGTAGTTAGGGACCGTGCATGCGGCAGGAAGACTCTCGGTGGATGGTTTATTTAGAGACACATGGGAACAGGGCTAAGATGTAGCTCAGTTGGCAGCATGCTTGCTTAACATGCATGGAGCCTGGGTTCAGTCAGCACTGAATAACTTCATGACCCCACAGTCCCTTACCACTGATTGCTGCCTCGAGTCTTCCCAGCTCTCGATGGAATCAAATTTGGAGTTTGTTATTCTGATCACATGGATCTTGTCTACCATCAAAGTCTCTATGATACCAAAACCACATCTGTCTTTTTGGCTGATATTTTTTGTTCTCTCTGAAGTTAATTGCCATCCCATGGTCTATAAACTTTGTTTACTTTTCTGTTTGCTTGTGTTAAATTCAACCCCGGGCTTTGGTACAATCTCTAACCCCGCCCCCTTCGATGTGTCAGTCGCATCTGCTCCAAACTCCTCCATCACCGGACTGGAACCGGGTGGAACTCTAAGGGGTCACCCTCCAGGGAACAAAGACTCACACCACTAGGAGAAAAGAGACACTCAGCACATACCACAAAGCTAAAAGGAACCTCAATCTGCAAATAAAACTAAAGGAAAGGCAGAGGCTTACCATTTGGTGGCTTGTCACCCACCCTCAGCATACGCCTGCCTCAGGGTTGGCACAGCACAGGTAAGAGTAGACTGGATTTAAAGACATCTGATGTTAGAGCATCAGCGAGGTCAGACCCAGGCTGTGCAGGAGCTTACAAGCCCAAGTCTAGAGACGAATGAAAGCCAGTGGGGACCAACTCCATACAAGAGCGCAGAAGAAGAATGGACACTTGGATCTGCATGGGTGACGGGAGAGCCTTGGCCTTGTTTTCTTGTTGTCTTTGTTTTTACCATTATATGGGTGTGGCTGGCCTTGTCATTGCCTAACATCAGAGTCAAGATGCACGGAAAAGGAATTGCCTGTCTGGAACTGTGGTATGCTGGTTAGATTTGTTGTTGTTGTTCTTAATTTGACATAAGTGAGGAGTATCTGGGAGAGGGAGCCGAAACTGAAAACAAAACAAAACAAAACAAAAAACCAAAAAACGCCTCCATCAGATTGGCCTGTAAGCAAGTCTGGGGGGAGGGTATTTTTAAAATTGTTATTGGTGTGGGAGAGTCAGCCCAGTAAGTGTGGGGCCACCCATAGGTGAGTGTTCTTGGGGTCTATAAGAAAAGTAGCTGAGCAAGCCATGGAGAGCAAGCCAGTAAGCAGCACTCCTCCATGGCCTCTGCATCAGCTCCTGCTTCCAGGTTCTTGCCTGGAGTTCCTGCCCTGACTTTTCTTCATAATGTCCTGTGATTGGGACACGTAAGCCAAATAAACCCTTTCTTTCCCAAGCTGTTTTCGGTTATGGTGTTGAATCCAAGCTAAGACCTATGGTATAGGGAGGTTAGGCTGGGAGGGAAGATCAAGCAGCTCGGGAGGCTGTGTGCTCTCGGTCAGAAGCACAGATGCTTCATGATCAGAGCCTGTTAAGTCTCACATACGAAGAGCAGCCCCGAGGAGCGAATGTTCTCAAGTGTCATTGGATTTAATACTTCGTTACCCATGGCATGTCGCTGTGCGTGGCTGTGCAGGCTGCTTTCCAGAGTGCTCAGGAAACAAGTCAATCTTGAAGTATTTGTTGATGAGTAGACTTTATTTTTAGCCGAAGCCTTGGCCCAGAAGGAGGCCACATGCAGGAGATTAAGGTTTAACGGGAGCCATCTCAGCAGACAGCTGCGGAAAATAATTATGAACGCTGATGTGAACCCCAGGGGAGCTGGGGATGGGGCTTTCCCTGGAAGGACTTGACTGAGGACATAGCTCTTTGGTGGTAATACTTTGAAAGGGACAAATGTGTCCTTACACTTCCTGTCCTCTGGCCGGCTCAGCTGCCGCCTCCAGAGTCACCAGTCTCTGGCCCTCAGGACCCCATTCTCAGAAGTTAAGTTCTGAAAAGTTTTTCCTGCTATGACCAAACACCCGTCACATGGGCAGAGGTCTTTCAGGAAGAGGACCCAGCAGTAGGGCTTGAGCTGTCTGCAGGGTAAGATGTGCCTTTAATGGATGGCCTCTCTTGGTCTGGCACCTTAGGCACTTGGGGGTTAGATATTTTTTTTCCAGCACCTATTGTTGGGAGGGAAGCCTGCTAACTCTTAAAGCCATAGAGCAACTTGTGGGAGTTGGGCCTCTCCAGTCATCATGTGGTTCTGCAGAGTTGACTTAGGTGCACAGGCTGGCCCCTGACTCTTTACCCTGGCTCCATCCTTGTCATAATTATTTTGGATATGATTTTAATACATCATGTATTCACTCTACTTGGTCAGGTGCAGCTAGCAGGGCCCCAAGGAACCCACTCACTATGAGCTGCAGACTTCACATGCCCAATAGACTTTGGACCTTGCCCAAGTCTGAGGTCAGAGGCTCAATGTCATGAGCATCTATATCAGAACACCAGGACACATGTTTCTATTTTTCCAAAGTATAAATTCACCTGCTATGGGGGATAAAATTCACCACACAGCTCCACCTTGCCCCTGATAGCTGCTGATTGGTAACCACAGGTTGTATTCTGATCTTTAGCCACATATTATCCCTCAGATGTCACTTTATAGCTCATAGATGCAGACACACATACATCTATATGTGCACATATATGTGGGTCATAGAGTGACCTTATAGACTTCAAAGAGTTTAAAGAGACCTCACTAGACTAAGAGGTAGAGAGTCAGTGATGGTCATCAGTTCAGGTGGCTATCAGATTGAATATTAACGAACTCAGTTGGTGAAGTCCTGGAGGCACCAGGAGCCAGCCCCAGAAGGCAGAGGTATGGGTGTCCCTTGGGAGAAGTGAAGGAACTGATCTTGGCAGAAAGATGGATAGATGGATAGATGGATGGATGGATGGATAGAAGGCTGTTTGAGTGGGCAAGTCAAGTAGTGGATATCACACTGAGCTGAAGACCTTGGGGCAATTGATAGTCTTGTAAGTGTTGATTCCTTGCCTTACGTGCCAGCTGTCAGAAGTGTTACATGCTCTTTTGGACCTGTGTGTTTGATAAAATGCCTTTTCACATTTATTTTGTGTGTGTTTCTCTACACCTGCATGCTTGTTCATGTGTACCATGGCATACGTGTTTGTGGTGGGCAGAAAACAGCTTTTAGGAATCTCCTTCCACAATGTGGGGTCCAGGGACTGGACTCAGGTCCTCAGGTTGGCAGCAAACACCTCTACCTTCTGAGCCATCTTGCAGGCCTTGTCTTGGTCTTCTTGACACGGTTTTCATATACCCAAGTGTCCATATACTCCCAAGTTCTCCTTTGGTGAACAGGCCTGTACTGGTTCATGCGTTATGGATGGAGCTGGGCATGCCAGTCATGATATATAGTTGCATAAACAAGCTATAAGATCGCTCTGCATCTTCATTTGCACTTAAAATGGTATCAAGGGCTACTCTGTAAAACAGTCACCCCAGAGGAAGGCAGAACCTGAAAGCCACCATGGCATTCAACATAGATTAACCCAGAGCAGGCATGGTCTAACTTCTACATTCAGGCTGGACCACAGGCACTGCAGAGCCTAAGCCCCCTGGGCCACCAGAATGGCTCTCCAGTACGGCTGGCATTTCTTACCATCAAGCACAACCCCCATCCCATAGCCACCACACCCCAACAGACATCCTTCCATGGAGCCCACTGCCACAGTTTCCCTGGCAGCTCCCCTTCTTTTCCTTCCATCCTTAACCCATGCTTTCTCACCTGCTTCTTGGTTCCTGCACCACAGTCCCCTGTCCCCAGGTACTGTGTGCAAATTTAAGACCTACAGGGCCCTGGCCACTCCCTTTATGGGCGTATCTGGAGATCAGGGCTTAGAAAACGGTGGGACCAAGGCCTGCTTCCCAGCACTCTTGTTCATTTGTAATTTCCTGCTGGTCCTCTCAAGGCTGCAGATGCCTTCTTCATCCTCCGCCACCCTCCCCCCAGCTTGTCAGCTGCTCTCTCTGAGCAGGGGAGTAGTTAAACTGAATAGTAACAGAGTATCTGCAGCTTCCTAGGACTCAGGGGAAGTCAGCTGCTCAACGCATGCTCTGTGGCTCCTTCAACCCACAGTGCCCAGTGTGGCTGCCATTGTGAGGGTCATTTGAAGACATTCCCTGCTGTGAGACCAAGATGACAATCCACGGTTGGATTTTTAAAATCATTGTTGCTTTTTCTCTTGAGGTGGCTGATCTCTTTGGGCTTGATATTTATCAGAGTTATCACGATATTTTGGTGAATGGCCTATAGAGACACATTTCCTTCAATATGTTAAGTGTCATCATAGGTGAATGATATATTGGTCACATGACCTTTGCACATATAGAAAGTTCCGTCTGCTGTTTTTCCTGTTCTACCATTAATTTACTCATCCCTGTATCTATAAAATAGTCTTCTCTCGTGCTTGGGCTTGCCTCCCCGTGATTTCAGTTACCTGTGGTCAACTCCAGTCACAAAATGCTAGGTGGAAAATTCCAGAAGTAAGCAATTAATAAATTTGACTTTACGAGTTGGTCTGCCTACTGTGATGACATCTCGTGCTAGCCTGCCCTGTCTCACCCAGGATATGAGTCAGCCCTTTGTCCAGTGTTTCCACACGGTGTACATCACCAACCAATTAGTCACCAGTGGCCAGCCCTTCAGCTATGGAAGCATTTGTGTTCACGTGACCCTTTTTTGATTTAATGGCCCAAGAGCAGTGACTCTCACAACTTCATAAGAATACATTGCTATCACTGACACCATGCCTAGTTTACAAAAGGAATGATCACAGTCACCACTGTATAGAAATTAACTAGATACAGAGCAAGCTCAGTGCTCTCCCTGGCTTCAGGTCTGCCTGAGGTTCTGGAGTATTTGCTTGTGGCTGTGGGACAACTTTTTTGCATCCCTTATTTGCAAACAAAATCTCTGCATTTGGTGGAATATAGCCCTTTCTTTGTTATTGATGATATATTGATGATATAGTTCTCTCTACCATCTATCTATCTATCTATCTATATCTATCTACCTACCTATCCTGAGGAAGGTTTGTGGCATACACCTTTAATCCATCTCTTGGGGTGCAGAAACAATGGATTTCTCTGAATTTGGGGCCAGCCTGATCTACATAACAAGTTCTGGGTCACACAGTGAGACTGTGTCTCAAAAACAAATTTTTAAAAGATTGTAATTTTATTTTTGCTTGAGTGTACACATGTGTCTGAGTTAGTGTATTCCACACGTGTGTGTGGATGTCCATGGAGGCTGGAAGAGGGCATTGATTGCCTGGAGCTGGAGTTGCAGGCAGTAGTGAACCAACCTTCCTGGGTGTTGGAAATTGAACTCTGGTTCTTGGGAAGAACCGGAAGCACTCTTCACTGCTATACCATCTCTCTGGCCCCACTTACAATTCATAACAGGAGCAAAATTACAGTTATGGAGTATCAATGAGATAACTTTATGGTTAGGGGTCACCACAACATGAGGAACTGTATTAAAGTGTCACAGCATTAGGAAGGTTGAGAACCACCACTCTAGACTCTACAGAGTCTAGTCTAGAAAATCTTGGCTAATACAGTGGCTCTTTTATCAGTTTACGCAGTCCTGGTTTTTCTTGAACTGCTGATCACCCTTGTGCTTGTTAATGTGAGGAGAATCATGTATTGTTCCAGGAAAGCACTGGGCCTTTAGTGGGAAGGGAAGTTAATGATCTCGTGGGGAAACAGTTTCTTCATGGCTCAGTGTTTTCCTGTTTGCAAGCATGCTGTTCATTGCAGTAACCTCTCTTTGTATCACACGGGAAAGCACACTACTGTTTGTGCAGACCTTGAACCCACTTTAGACTGGTTCCTTCGGTTTTATGTTCAGTTTGAGCATTGGGTTGTGAGGCCTGGTGGTGACTGCTCCTGTAGAAGGAGCTATGAAGTTATTTTGTATTCTTAGATTGTTTTCTGCGTATAATGTTACAAAGTATGCAAATGTATTTTCTTCTGTAGCTCTCACGTGCTTGTCTAATTGCATTGTCTGTAATTTCAGAACTGTAGGGATCTAGGGCAAGCCAGAACTTCTTTGCTTTTCTCCTTTAAAACTTTGAGACAGCAGGGCATGGTCACACGGGCCTATAAGCCCAGCCACTTATAGGGAGGCTGAGGCAGGAGGATCTTAATTCCAAGGTCTTTCTGGAATAAAGTGAGTTCAAGGCTAGTCTGGACTACGTACGTCAGACCTTATTGTCAGATAAGTAAAAAGGGGCTGGGGTTAGGGCTCAGTGGCAGAGCACTTGCCTAGCATTCACGAGGCCCCGAGTTCAAGCCCCAGTACCAGATATGTGCAAAATAAAGATAGAAAAGCATCTCCCAACCTTTTACCTTGACCCTTTCCCAAATCTCAGAAAATATGCAGAATGAACACCTACAAACCTTTTGCCTATAACGAGCAATTATTAATAGTTAGCCATCTTATTCTTTATTATCATTTCTATGCCACTGGAGAATAATCTACAGACCTAATGATATTTTTTAACCTTTCCTTTTTTATTTTCATTTTCCCATTAATTAATTTATTTATTCACTTTATATCTCGATCACAGCCCTCTCTCTTCCTAGTCCCCCCCCCCCCCCCCCCCCCCCCCCCCCCCCCCCCCCCCGCTGCTATCCCTCTCCCCTCCCTTCACCTCTGAGAAGCAAGAGACCTCCTGATATTTTTTTACCCTAAGTATTTAAGTTAATGCAGCCTAAGAATGAGGTCATTTAGTGTATAATGAGGCCTAGAAAAATTAGCATTGGTGACACTGGCATCAATGATGTGACAGATATTCAGATAGAAGAGCAAGTGTTCCTCCACACAATCATGTACTGTGGCTCCCCTTTTTCTTGATTCAGGAGCCAATCAAAAGCCACACGCTGGAGCTGGGGAGTTGGCTCAGGGCTTAAACATTTGTTTAACATGTGCGAAGCCCTGAGTTCCATCTCTGGCCCCACAAGAAAGATAAAAAGTCACACATTGCATTTAGCTGTCACTCCCCAGCCCCCTCTAATTGGGAACAGCTCCTCATCTCCCCATACCCCCCTTTCTTTGGTCTTTTGAGATCTCTCTCTCTTTTTTTTAAAAAATGAGATCTGTCTTTTCCCCGGTGGCAAATGGGATTTTAAGAGACTGTGTAGCAACCTCTTCAGAATATCCCTTGAAGGTTCAACATCCAGTAACAGAGGAAGAACTTGCCTTCTCTCCCCAGTGTTCAGCAACATCCCCTCATTACTAATGAATGCTAACTTTTGTCAGGCATTTGCTTTATGTCCGCTTAGATCATCAAGTGGTTTTCCTTCATCTGTTTTCACAGTTAGTTACGTCAGACACCAGATTCTTTAATGTGGAGCCATTGCTGAGTTCCTTGGTGTCTCTCTCTCCACCAGGATTTATGGTGTCCAGTGAATCTTAGGATTATATTTGCTAGTATTGTGTTTGGGAATTTGTTTTAAATTTTCTCGTGTTAACTTTTATTTGTGAGTGTGTGTGTGTGTGTGTGTGTGTGTGTATGTAAACTATATTTGGGATTTTGTTTTGAATTTTCTTTTGTTAACTTTTATGTGTGTGTGTGTGTGTGTATGTGAGTGTTATGTACACTATTTGCTAGCATCGTGTTTGGGATTTTGTTTCAAATTTTTTTGTATTAATTTTTATTGAGAGAGATAGAGATAGGTAGATGGGTAGACAGACAGACAGACAGATAGAGTATATGTGCTACAGTGCATGTGTGGAGGCAGAGGAAGTGGTTCTTGCCTTTCACCTTGTGACAAGGTCCTGGGGATTGAACCCAGGTCATCAGGCTTGGCAGCAAGCACCTTTTTCTGGTTGAGCCCTTTCACTTGTCCTTGTTTGGGATTGTGAAGCTTGCTTTTCCTTTCGTCCCCTCTCCTGCATTATGTTTTGCGGCCATAAGTAGCTTGGTTTGTGGTGCGGATGGTTTCTTATCTTTTTCTAGTTCCTGGGACAGAGTAGTTGAAATAGAAACTTTGGGATTTAAATTTTTAAAAGAAAGTGTCAACCGTATATATTATTTCAAGTATATCAGTCCTGGGTCTTTCATTTATTTTTGCTTATTAAGAATAAGTTTCTAATGTGCTCAACCAAGAATAAAGAAGTTTGTCTTTAAAGTTAGTCCTTTGCTAGAAATAAACTTCTGTTTCTATATTCTAATTTTTGTTTACTTTTTCAATAATGCTTGCTCTTATTATTTTTTGTTTTATACTTTTTATTTATCTACCTTTCTAAACTCTTACCTCATTGACTTAAAATAGTCTCTTTTCCTAATGCTCATGTACATGTCCTGTTAAATTCCCTGTCGGCTGCCGTCTTCTGCGGCCCTCAGTTGTTCTGCATAGTTCTTTCATTGTGACTTGGTTCTCGGTGTTCATAATCTCCATTACAATTTCTTCCAGACCCATGAATTATTTAACGGTGTTCTTTGGTTTCCAAATGTATGGGTAGTTTTAGCTGGCTTTGAACTTTTAATTCCAAATTCATTGTTGACGGCATATTTTCAAATCTTGAGTTGTTTTTTTTTTTTGTTTTCAAGACTTCCTTTCTGATCCACTAAGTATGTGGCCAACTTAAAAAAAAAAATCAGATGTGTGTTTGGAAAAAAAAATGTGTATTTGTGAGGTGCATGGTACATTATGAGTTTCGATGTTTTCAGTTCTTATGGGTACTTTGAAAGCTTAGATCATCTGTTAGCAAGGAGAGTGTAACAAAGTGCCGTGCTCTGACTATAGGTTTGCTGACTTCTCTCAGCTGTGTCAGTTTTTGAGCTGTGCATGGGGTGGGGGCGGCCGGTCTTCCTAGAATAACCACTTTGTTCTTTTTCATCTCTAACCATACTTCTTGCCCTGAAAGCTGTTTGATATAATACCCACAAAGCCACCCGAGCAATCTTGTGTTTAGCAACTGAGTACGGGTTTTATCTTCAGTATCTTCAGTATCTTCAGCACCCCTGACTTCCTGGGTCCCTGCCTTTAGGGTGTGTCTGACTTAAAGTACACAGGGCCAAGTATTAGATAACAAAATGTGGAGTGTCCCATGCTGGGATTAAGTGGGCCTTAATTTTTGTCCCCTGCCTTTTTAAGTGTGCTCATTGGTGGCAGCCTAGCACAGCTATGGACTTGGGCAAGGCCTCGACTCACCCCTGACATTCATGTTACCACCTGAACCCAAGCAAATCCCAACTCAAAATTCATACATGTGCAACCTAAGCTGTGTCACTCAACACCATTGAAAAATTATCATCCTCATCAATCTGTTGAGCCCCATGGGTGGAGAGCCACAGCCTTCCGGTCTCTCACTCTAGTGCAGTTGTGGTTAGGAGCTGCTGTCCTCAGGGATGGGTCCTGTGAAGCCAGGAGAAGGTGCAGGTGTGGCTGATTCGTGAGCTTCACAGCTGTTTGCAGTGGCTTTCTCGTGGCACACCCTGGCATACAGTCACTAGCACTAACACTCACTCTTGTGCTGTGCCTTAAGGGTCCATTCCTACCTCGTCCTCTGCCTCCATGTCTGGACCTCCAGATCCACTCTGTGAGTTCTGATTTTCAAGGACCCTTGCCTTTTCTGTTGACTCTTAGAACTGAGTTAAAGCACCACTTAATCACCACTTTCACCCAACCCAGGCTCCACACACGTGGGTGCTCCCTCTAGTCTTTTGACTCTCACTGTGCTCTTGAGCATGCACAAGCCCCACAGCTGAGAGCTGGTGTGCCATGTTTCTTTTGAGAATCTGGTGTTTTGTTTAGGATTTCCCACCCATTTTAATCAAAGGAAAAACTTCAATTATAGGAGCTGTGAAAAACTGTCTTTAGAAACGCAAATCTAATTCATTTATATTTATTGTTATTATTGATACATCTGGATTTTTCTTCCACGCTTTTTAAAAGCATTGAACAAGGATGGGTGTGATGGTGCACTTCTTTAATCCCAAAATGAGAGAAGAAGAGGCAGGTGGGTTTCTGTGAGTTCAGGGTCACTCTGGTCTACAAATTGAACCAGAACTCTATGATAGAGAAACCCTGGCTCAAACAAACAACAAAAATCATGTGACAAAATGCACTTCATGCTGGTGTCCTTGCACATGTACACAAGGTGCTTTGATCACACCTCCGCTCCTTCACCATGGCCCCTCTGTGGGCCTCTTCTCTTGGGATTCCTACCTACATCCATGACCTATTTTGTTTTCTGCTATTTTGTCTTAAGTTTTCTATTCGGTTCTTTGTTTCCCTTTTCTTCTTTTAGACTTTGCTAGGCTCATTTCTGTTGCCATTCTCAGCAGTTGAGAGTTGCAGCTTTTATCCTTTCAAGGATCATCTGCAGCTTTTAAACAAGTGACCTCATAGTTTTTACTTTACCCTGAGTGAGGCAAACATCTCAAACAGTGGTTCTCAACCTGTGGTCCTCAACCCCTTTGGGGGTTGAATGATTCTTCTACAGGAGTCGAATATCATATATTCTGCACATCAGATATTTACATTATGATTTATGACCACAGCAATATTACAGTTATGAAGGAGCAATGAAAATAATGTTATGGTTGGGGTCACCACAACCTGAGGAACTGTGTTAAAGGTTGGAGGTGTTAGGAAGGCTCAGAACCACTGGTCTAGAAGTATTTTACCTTCTTGTCTTCTTCCCTCCTACGTTACTAATTAGAATACCAGTACCCAGAGTTTTCTGAATAAATTTGTTTTTCATTACCATTTGTTTTTAATGAAGGTCCAGTGATGCTGATTCTGGCATCATCAGAAGTTCAGTGTTTGATGGGTCACATGCTACAGCTTCCTCTCCTGGGTCTCACCACACCCTGTTACTGCTTTTTGTGGGGGGAGGGGTTCTTTTGATAAAGTTCACTCTTCAATAGTTAAGGGATCCATGCCAGGAGATGCCAAACTTATTTCACCTTAGGAGATTCTAAAGCCCCAGGCTCTACCCCAACCTGGTTAGATCACACTCTCTTGAGTCCAAGTAATCTCTGTGCTTCGAAGCTCCACATACAGGAAAATGTGGAAACTAGTGGCATTTGCAACCTAAGACCCCAGTCTCTATGTGTCTGCCTGTGTCCACTTACTCCATAGAATTCTCGGTTGGCTGCTGTTTTTCCTTAGCACCTCAAAACTACAAGCTCCTGGCTTTGGGGCAGCCTGACACTGATCTTTGTTTCTTTCTGATATTCTAAACATTTTTCCTTTCCCGACATGCTTCTCATCTGATGTGTGATCTGAACTCCTTTGTGAAAATGTAGCCCTTCCTTCTCATTTGTAAGTCCGCTTCTGCAACCTCAAGAGTGGTTCTTCAGTTCTAGGTAATTCTCTGTACTTGTACTGAACTGTCTTTATGCCCATTCACTTACTTTTTCTTCTGTAACTACACACACACACACACACACACACACACACACACACACGCATGTGCATGCATTTCAATTGCTCCCTCATGTTTCTGACATTAAATTTCAACTTCGTGTGGCTTTTGGATATCCTCAGGCTTGTGTTCTAATTCGCCAATTCTCTCTTTTGCTGTGTCTAGAATACATTTTAAGCCAGCTGATTTTTTTAAAGTTGTTACTTCAATGGTATGATTTCCAGTGGCGGGTCTCCCAGGAGGATCTTTTGTAAAATTTTCTGCCATTCTCTTTGTAAGTGAGCTTCTTCACCTTGAAGACTGTTCTTCGATTATGCCTAGTATTCCTTCTGTTGCCATAAAGTCTAACAATTTAATCTGAAAGTTCTTTTCTAATTGGCCCATTTCTCCTTATTTCACCAAGTATGAACTCCTGGGATTTGGTTCTCTTAACTGCCCTAGGGTCATAGATTTTTTCAAGAGTTTCACACTTTTATTAGAAAGTTCACTTTGTTTAGGTTAACAAAATTGTGTTTGTATATCTGAATAAAATGAAAGCTCTAAATGAGCCTTGAAAAATATACTACTACTACAATACTAGTAGTAGTAGTAGTAAGATTTTTAAAAAGATTTTTTTATTTATGTGTATATGTGTGGCTATGTGAGTTTATGCTATGTGAGTGCAGTACTCACAGAGGCCAGAAGAGGGCGTCATATGCCCTGGAGCTGGAGGTATAGATATTTGTGAGCTGTTTGTCTTAGATGCTGGAAAACCTAAGGTCTCTCTCCAGGAGCAGCAAGCGCTCTTACCACAGAGCAATCTGTCCAGCCCCTGATACAGGATATTAAGAGAAGGACACACATGGGTAGTAGACAGAAGGAGGTCCAAGGAAGTCCAAACAAGGTCACAGACAGATAATCTCTTAGAGAAGGTGTTTAACCCTAACCCCATTTATTCTCCCTAATAAAGAAATGCAAATTAAGATAGATAGAAATTGGTAGTATTTCTGCTCACAAAGACTGACTGTATCTAATGGCAGCATAGGTTTTATGAGTAGACATTCTTCTGCTAGAGTTTTTAGGGAAGCAGGTTAGTGCTGCCAAGACAGAATGGCACCCAGGACTGACTCAGCCTTTAATATGCACTGACCTATGTACGTTACAAGCGTGAACACTATCTGCAAAAACTGAAAAACATTTTGCCTTGTGCCTTTTAGACATGAATGGTTAATTAAATTATAATCCATTTTTCTTCCGAAGCGTTTTCTTCATGGAGAGCGAAGCCTCAACACAGAATTTTAAAGCAAAACAAATGGACCTTTAACAAGGCAAAAAATGCACCCAGAACATCATCTGGACTGAAATATGCACATCTGTCAAGATCAATTTCTTGGATGGAAAGATGGAGGAGGAGGTTGTTTTTTATGTCTCTTTGTGTTTTTATGTGCTTTCCAATTTTTTTGTAATGTGATGTTACTACCGTAATTAGTGTAAAGAACCAGCATTGGGAAGCAGAGCTCTCGGGGAGAAAGCTTTGTAGGTAAGGCCACATGTTTGCATACCTGAGCCAGTTTCTGCTCCCCTTGCCCCATGTTGCCTGCTATGAGCAGCTTCTCTCTATCCACAACAATCTGTACTGGGTGGGTCAGCTGACTGTGTGCTTGGAATGATCCTTGGGTAAACAAACTACATGGATTCTTAGGCTGCCTGGCTCTTGGGCAGTTCTGCCTAGGAGATGTGTCTCTGATTGGAACTACAAGAATGTTCTTGGTGGTAACTGCCGGATGACTTCACCTGGAGGCTTCTTCAAGAGCTCCCTGGTTCTGGGGAGACACAGGTGCTGTGCGTTTTTCAATCTGAAATGTATAGCCAGTGTTTGGCAGAATGTTTGCTAGGGCGGTTCCCTCCCCAGGAGACAGTGGATGATGTTTGGAGGTGTTAATGACAGTTGCAACGTTTGTATGTTGTCTGTCTGTCTGTCTTGAGACCAGGCTGACCTTGAACTCACAGAGACCTGCCTGCCTCTGTCTCCCAAGTGCTGAAATTAAAGGCCTGAGCTAGTAGTGTGTGTGTTAGCAATCCTTCTTTGTCATTTAGTGAGTGGAAGCCGGGAATGCTATAAACATATGTAATGCCCAGGACAGCCACACAACAAAGGGTTGTATGACTCCAAGTTCAATAGCACCAGGGCTGGCAGGCCTGAATTCAGATAAAAAAAAATATTCAAAATCTCACATTTACAAAACTCATAAACTTTTATGATTTTTTCTGTCCTGGTACACAAACATACTCTTCCTTAGGCCAATACCTCATACCTACAGTGATTTTTTTTTTTTTCAAATAAATTTCAAGCTTCAGAAAGCATTTGTTCAAATAGCTTAGGAAACATCACCAACTTTCTGTGAAGTCAAGAGACAGCAGGTCTTCAGGTCAGCAGGAATAGAAATGCCTGCCTAGGCAAATGTGGGGATCTCTCAGCTCTCTTTGGAAGTGAGCCTCAGTACTGGAGGTTCTAGAAGCCCCCCTTCCCCCACTTGTCCCATCCTACAGAGGATGACCAGGGTTGGTGCTCAGCACTTTCATGCAGAAGATTCTCTCACAGGGGGCAAAGCAAAGACACATGTTCTGTCTTTGTTCAAAACAGTAACACATGAGTGTCTGCCCAATTTACGTCACTGTGCATTTCCGTTAGCAACAGCCTCTTCAGGAACCACACGTGGGCTGGACATGCTTTCGATTGGTTTCACTGGCCCTGTTCCAGGGGCCAAGGGGGAGCCCCTGGGGATCCAGAGCCCCGTGTAAGGCTTTATGTAGTCATGCATTGTTGAGAAAGATACCCCTTCATACCCTGACTCAGTTTATCTGTCAAACAAGAAGCTGTGTCAGAACTGCTTTGGTTCTGTATGCCTCCAAAAATGCCAGGGTTTCAAGAGTGTTGTCTGAAAGGGACAAGATGGCATCGTGGGCCACGGAATCCACCGCCCTTGAACCATGATTTCCTCCTCAGAGGTGGAAATGGATTCCATTTGCTTTCCACAGTTTCTCTTTAATGATTGGGTTCTGACTCATGAGTTAATAGGGGTTTGTTTGGGATGATTTTTTAGAAGGAAAACAAGTTCAAAGAATCGTTTGATAAGAGATGAAACCAGGAGTTAGTTGCACATGGGTGTTGAAAATAAAAGTGTCAATGGAAAGGTAAGGCAGTCTCCCCTCCCCCCGCATCCTGGGCCCTTTGCATTTGGCCGCTGCATTTTTATTTAATTAATAACTGTCTTTGGCCACTCGTCATCTGGTAAAGAGCCCGAACCGGGAAACAATGAGGAAAACATTACTAGACATATTGCCAATAAATTAGAGCACAGAAACTGCAGACATCTGAGCCTGGCTGAGCCTTGATCTGTTCATGGACCATTAAGAATAATTTCCACAGGGTTCTCGCAGGTGGGGGAAGAGGCTGGAAATGCGAAACACTTGAGGCTAACCAAGAAGGCAGAGCAGAGGGCTGGTTACTGTGGCTGAACAAAAACAGCTTGCCTGGCTAGCTCAAAGGTCAAATTCACTGCATGGAGACCCCTCTACGTTCTGAGGCCCTTTCCAACCCAAGGGCATCTATAATGGTAGACGCTAAGTATGTGGACCAGGTTATTGGTTCTTTGGAGACTCTTGGGAAGGGGGCAAAGTGACAGACATAGTTCCAAGGCAGCTCCCAGATTTGCCCTGGGCTACACAGCTGCATACCACGTGACTGTGTGACAATGATGGCATGCGCCATTAAGGGATCTTATGCCAAACGTGTGAGGCTGTGTTATATTCAGAGAAGTCACCTTCCATCCTTTGCTCCCTCGACCTGCTCTTGATCTTGTTCTCCTGGAGTCTTTCTCCTCCCATTCAGAAGTAGAACACACACTTACATTTTTTTTTAAAATTGTTTTTGTTGCTTTTCCCATCACTGAGACCAAAGGAAAGCCTTCCCTTCAGGAAGCTACTGAAAGGAAGGCTTTCCTTTGACTCACAGTTGTAGGGAACACAGTCTACCATGGTGGGGATACCGAGACGGCAGGCGTGTGATGCTTGTGCTCACCTAGTCTCTTCCTTGTAAATCAGTGGAGGCTCCGTCTACAGGGTGTGGGGATGCCCACATTCAGAGTAGATAGTCCCACCTCACTTAACCCAACTGAGCAATCCCTTTCCCCACATGCCCAGAGACAGTTATAGAGCCTGCTACTCTGTGGATTAGCAGCAACCATCTTACTGATATCCCTTACATTTTCAATAGAGAGTTGTAGAAAGAATATCTTGTGTGTTGTATGGATATATCACCTGTCAATTAAAAAGCCTCCGACCTATGGCTTAGGCAGGATATAGGAGGTGGGACATCCGGCAGGCAGAAAGAATTCTGGAATAGAGCCAAGGGTCGGAGATTTGCCCGGGGAAGATGTGAGGAGATGGACTCATGGTACCTGAGCACAGGAAACCAGCCACGTGGCAGAATGGAGGTTAAAATAATTGGGTTATTTTAATTATGATGTAGTCAGAGTAGAGCCCAGGTCAAGGGATTTGTAAATATATTTGGATTCTGAGTCTTATTTCTGAGAGCATGGGGCTGAGAGGAAGGGCCGGACTTACCGTCTACAGAGAGTAACACAGCTGTATTGTTAGATAAAACACCAAGGCCATGGCAATTTATGGAAGGAAAGGTTTATTTGGCTTGCAGTTCCAGAGGTATAAGCGTTTGTCATGGC
>JADRCH010000116.1:3437857-3455354 GCA_019843965.1 Rhynchomys soricoides
AGGTTTATTTGGCTTGCAGTTCCAGAGGTATAAGCGTTTGTCATGGCAGGGAGACGAGACAGCAAGTAGCAGGCATGGCGGCTGGAACTGCATGCTGAAAGTTCACAGCTTGAGCTCCAAACAGAAAGCAAACAAAGCAAACTAGGGGCAAGACCTTCAGCTTTCAAAGCCTGCCCCAGCGACCTTCTAACCCTTCCCACCTAGTGCCATCAGCTGGTGCCACTAAGTGGCACATTCTCATTCAAATCACCACAATGTCATTTTGAACCTTTCTTGGCCTTTAGAAAAGATTAAAAATTTGTATATGTGTGTGTGTGTGTGTGTGTGTGTGTGTGTGCATGTGGGTGCCAGAAGACAGCATTGGATCCACTGGAGCTGTCGTTATAGGTTATTGTGAGTCACATTTTCTGGATGCTGGTCCTCTATAGAAGCAACATTTGCTCTTAAACTATGAACCAATTCTCCTAGCTTGGGTTTTTAAATTCAACAGTATATCCTAAATATATCCTGTCTGTCTGTCTATCTATCCATCCATCCACCTACACCTTACAACTACATAGAACATCCCATTCCTTTGCATAGTTGTATACTATTCCATTTATGGATATACCACAGTTTATCCCAACAGCTCCCTTTTAAGCTTTGTGTTGCCTACCACCTTTCACAATGGTAACTAGAGTTCTGGTGACTGACTTTATGCCTTTCTGTAGGCACATTTTTCTTACTGTGCTCTTCAGATCTGTTCTTAGAGGAGGAATTGTTGGGTGGTCACAGGTTACATTAAGTATGCGATTTTTGCTAAGCATGTTGAACTTCCTGTTCATTGGATGACTTGCATTCTTTGTTCTCATCTGCAGTGTAGGGAGAGGTGAACATTTCTCTGGAGCTTTTCTCATCAACATCTGGAAAACCCAACACATCTTGAAATCCAGCAGTTGGACCACAGTGCTCTGAGAAGTGTCTGTAACACTTGACTCAGCACCCTAGAAGATCTGAAAGACAGCATGCCACGTGAACTAGCCCCTTGTCAGAGAAATTAACATGCTAAATAAAAGAAAGGGGCTTGACATGCATCTAGAGACAACTCCAAGAAGGGGGGGAGTGTCTCAGCTTCCATCCAGCTCCTAACTTGGCACTGACCTCCCGTTGAGCCCACAGACCTTCTCCCCTTACTCATGATTGACAGCTACCCTCAGTGGCTGGGATCCATCGGCCCAGCCTTTCTCTCTGCCAAGCCCGAGATCCTCTCCCCTTTGGGGATCCTCCCATTGTCCCTATGCCCTGGAATTCTCCTCTCGCTGACACCTGCAGCCTATGGCTTCTGTCTGCTGTTTGCTCCACACAGCTTCTGAGAGTCCAGGGCATGACGTAGAGCAGGACCTGGCTGCCTGAGCCCGTGGTTCCTCCTGCTGGAGCTGATCTGAGTTTTCACCCAGGCTCCTTTACCTACCCAGTATCTCTCTTCGACATCTTTCACTGAAAACTCTCATGCTTACGCTTTCCCCTGCGTGGCTGTCCAGGATTGATTTTATGGTGATCAAACTCATATTCATCAGAGAATATTTGGAAACTAAATGAAAGTTATAAAATTACAGAGGAAAAAAAAAAAGATCTGAACGCAAGCCCAGATGCGCGAGCCCAGATGCGCGAGCCCAGATGCATGAGCCCAGATGCGGCATCTTATGTCTTGGCTTGTTTACTTCTAGAGCTTTCGATGCTCTTAAAGGCCATAAGGATCGCAGTCCACATGCATGCCTTCCTTGGCTTTTCTGTTTATTGCTCCTTCTGAGAACACATGGCTTTACTTATTAATGGTGTGGTTCTCTTTGATAATGTCTTAATTTATTTTCTATATCCTACGATTTCCTTCCTTTTGGATTTTTTTTAAAAAACGGGAAGATTTTATCCATTTCTGTCTTACTTGAATGTATAGATGATTTATGTTTAATTATTTTATTTATAATGAAATGTCTATCCTCATTTTCCTATCTTCATTGTATGCCCTTATTAAAGTTAGACTTTATGGAGGTACACTAGGGGGAGCCCATGAGTAGCTGAGTCTCTGTGTTTATGCCCCACCCCACAAAATTTCTGATTTCAACTAACGTTATTTTTCCCAGCTGGTAGCATCTCCTATGCTAACTTGCTTTCGTTCCATCCATCAAACTAATGTTTCTAGATGGTCAGCTTGCATCTGTTCTAACATCTTGTCCTTGAAAAAACTCTGGTAGTTACTATATTTCTGCCGTGACTCTTGGGCATGTTTACAGTGGGGAAGAGGGGGATTAACTTGGTAGAGTAGAATTCATGGGGGTAGGGAATGGGAATCCTTTGGAAATTGGTGGTGGTGGTGGTGGTAGATGTGTGTGCATGCGTGTGTGTGTGTGTGTGTGTGTGTGTGTGTGTGTGTGTGCCTGTGTATTCACGTGGTTGTAGGTGCCTGTGCCTATGTATTCTTGTAGGCATGGGTGCCTGTGCATGTATGCTCATATCTGTGTAGAGGACACAGCTCAATCTTGGGCTCCCTGCTGCCCAGGCTCTCTTCACTTTATTGAAGAAAGGGTTTCTGACTAGCCCAGAATTCTCTGAGTAGAATAGGCTGGCCAATGAAGCCCCAGGAATCCATCTTCACAGCGCTGGGATTATAAGAATGCGCCGTCATACCTGGCTTTTGTATGTGGGTTCTGGGGATCAAACTTGGGTCCTTGTGATTGTGAGGTAAGCACTTTAACACGCCTGCCTTCCTCTTTTCACCTTTCTTTGTGATGGGAAAACAAGGTGTGGCCTTTCTTAATGAATGGTGAGATTATATGCTCTTGTAGTTTATACAGCATGGACAGTTATGGTCTTTACCTCATCACTTACAGCTTTTTAAATGCTGTCACTGTATTGACATTCTGCCTTGAACTTGATATTGTGCAAGCCTTGAGCCCATCCTGGCTGCAAACTCTATGATCATTTTGGCATTTCCCGACTTATCTTGTTGTGATAAAGCACTGAGAGGGTTTGTATATGCTCAGCCCAGGGAGTGGCACTATCAGAAGGTGTGGCTCTTTTGGAGTAGGTGTGTCACTGTGGGTGTGGACTTTAAGACTCTTGCCCTAGCTTCCTAGAAGCCAGTCTTCCACTAGCAGCCTTCAGATGAAGATGTAGAACTCTTAGCTTTGCCTGCACCATGCATACCTGGATGCTGCCATGCTCCCACCTTGATAATAGACTGGACCTCTGAACCTGTAAGCCAGCCCCAATTAAATGCTGTCCTTATAAGAGTTGCCTTGGTCATGGTGTCTGTTTATAGCAGTAAACCCCTAACTAAGACAAGCAGTTTTATGTGTTTTCTCTCTTTATAGTTTTTCCATTGAAGCCATGTAGGAAACTATCTTATAGTTGGGTATGTACTGAACTAACATTTCTTTTAGAAGTTTTACAATCTTATTTTTATTTAATGCTATTTAAACATTTATTTATTATGTATATAGTGTTCTATCTGCATGTATGCCCACAGGCCAGAAGAGGACATAGATCTTATTATAGATGGTTATAAGCCACCAGGTAGTTGCTAGGAATTGAACTCAGGACCTCTGGAAGAGCAGTCAGTGCTCTTAACCTCTGATCCATCTCTCCAGCTCTTTATTTAATGCTTATCGTTTTAATTACAACTGAAATGATTTTAGCTCAAGACAGAGAGCAGAGTTTAACTTTATGACTGTATGCCTGTTAGCTACTAAATGCCACATAGTAAGGAACTGTAGGCTTCCTGTGGGCCTGAAATGCCATGGTGACTGAATGCTTAATGCATACTCACATAGACATGCCAGTCAAAACCCAGAAGACTAAAGCACATATCTGAGTTAAGAGTCTAGCAAGTGGCTGCTAAGGTTTCATAGACAGCAGTCTCTGAGAGTCACATTTGTGCATGCTGGATGGCTGTCATAGGTTCATGGGGCTCCATGGGCGTCATACTGCAACTGAAGCAGGTCTTCCTGGGCATAGTTGGAAGGTGCTCAGTTGATCCTGGCCTCAGTTTCAAAAGATCACAAGTTAGCTTCCCTAGATTTAGAGTTTGAGGTTCCATGGGGGGAAAACCAGGGTCCCCCCCCCCTTCAACCCACTGAACCAAGCACAATGCCTCTATTCAAGTGGGT
Source organism: Rhynchomys soricoides (assembly GCA_019843965.1). NCBI lineage: Eukaryota > Metazoa > Chordata > Mammalia > Rodentia > Muridae > Rhynchomys > Rhynchomys soricoides. The sequence continues at coordinate 3,442,003 of JADRCH010000116.1, forward strand.
TTTCCCAAATAGCACACTGAGAAGTCACTGTTCTTTTCTGTGAAGAGAAACCATGGTACAGGCCACCCTTTTGAAAGAAAGCATTTCATTCTAGGCTTGCTTACAGTTTCAGAGGGTTAGTCCATTATTATCATGGTGGGGAGCATGGCAGCACACAGGGAGACATGGTGCTGGTGCAGTAGCTGAGAAGTAAGTCCTGATCTGGTAGACAGAGAGAGCCTAGGCCTGGCATTTGAGGCTTTGAAGCCTCAAAGCCCAACCCCGGTGACCACTTTCTCCAACAAGGCCACACCCCCAATCCTTCTAATCCTTTCAAATGGTGCCACTCCCTGGTGACTAAGCATTCAAATGTATGAGTTTATAGGGGCTGTTCTTATTTAAAACTCCATTCGGGGCCTGAGACAAAGACCTGAACATAAATAGTTATTCCAGAAAATGCTTCAGGAGAGAGAACTAAAAGGGGTTGGCAATGACCTCTGTGGACAGCTGGGTCTATTCCCTCTGGGGCTGATGGACTACTGTGGTATGCATCTTAGAATCAGTGACTCAGAGGTAACTGTGATATTTATCCACCAGCTTCTGCTAGTCCCCAGGAGGGCCATCCCAGGGGCCCTTGACTCCCTGATTCCCCTAGTCCAAGTGTCCTCTGTAGATAAAGCTTTAAGACAGAGCCACAGGTTCTTCTTATAGAAGGCAGTGGGGGCCAGGAACATAGACACCAGTTGTAACTGCCAAGTCACAAGTCTGAGTGCGTGTTGTCCGTTAGATGCTTTCAAGCTGGGTCACTCCAGCCTGATGTTGCCATGGTCTTTCCCATATCTATCCAGAATATTCCTCTGCAAATGCTGAGCTAGCCCAGCTCTGTGGCTGGAGAAAGAAATTACACCAAACAGTCTTTCTCATAGGAATCCTGACATCACCCCAAAGCACAAGTTTCTACCTTCTTGTAGAAGGGCTGGGCACAACACAGGGCTGTATACACAGATACCTCTTGCCCTCTTGGGTGTATCTGCTACTGTCATTCCTAGATAAACTGGCTTAGGAGCTAGCTCAGAGCCCAGGGTAGAACTGTTGTCTAGCCTAAGACACTGCAGCCAGAACCCACCTTGCAGAGGTCATGCATGTGGTTCACCGTGATTCATCCACAAGTCACAGAAGTATTTATTCTCCTCTTTCAGAGTTTTAAAAGCTCACAAATGCTTCCCTCCCCCAGGCAAACAATTGCCATTTTTGTTCTAAGATACCAGCTGAGTTCATCATTTTCATCTCCTACCATGTAGCAATGAAGCACATGCCTTTGTGTTAGCTTAGAAAGAGCTGGAGTCTCAGGACAAAGGTCTCATTCCTGTCCATTTCCTCTCTTGCTCTGTAGCAAACCCCAGATGACATGAGGGGAGGTCAGCCCAGAGAGCACCCCGTAGTGATGGTCTCCAGCCAATGCTGCTAAACAGGGAACTCATCCTCGCTCACTGGCTTCTCTTCAAATATTTAGGTGGGGCATTTGCATCTCATATTTTAGTGACAGGGAGGGTGATAAATGAGATCATAAACCAAGTTCTGTTGTCATCACCTCGAAAGAGTTAAGTAGGATTAATTATAAAGAATCTGCCTGGGACTTCCCCTTTAGGTCAGGAGTTGAACGGATGGCCTTCAGTCTCCTGACTCATTCTCTGGACCAGAGTGTCTTGCCCTTTCCATTTGAGTTGTTCTTCCTCCTGGGTCAGTGGAGGTCTGAGGCTGTGAATTAGGACAATTCATTTCTACCTGGGAGATAGAGGCCTGCAAGCAGCCTCAAGGGAAGGTATTTTCACAGAGGTATGCTCCCAGGGACCATCTTCTCTACAGCCCTGGGCTTTGAGCTGCCCCACAGCTGGGCACTGCTGCCCTGGGTAGACCTCCACATGCACCAGGTTGAGCAGGGCAGGAATCACAGGACAGGCATCGTAGGGAAGGGACCCTAACCCCTTGGAGCCTGTTGGTGAGTGTCGGGCTCCTGGGTAGAGATGGCACCAAGAGGGCTCCTCTCCATGGGGGAACATGCAGTTCCTCCTAGAAAATGACAGAGGAGATGAGTGCTAAGGCCTAGAGCGATCCCCACCCCTGCCCGACACTTGCTAAGTGAAGTTGGTGGCAGCAGAGATGGAAGGAGAGACACGAGGCTGCACAGCTGCCATGGGTCCAGAGCCTAAGAGGCAAACGGAAAGACCTTTAAAGCCACACCCACCTTAACCCATCTTCCAGTGGCTTTGGAGGTGCAGGGATTGGAGGACAGAGCTTCCGGGGAGTCACAGGCTCAGAAAGGTAGGTTTCTATGGAAAGACTTAGCCTGGCTCAGGATCCTTTAGACTAGAGATCCAGAAGGGGTAACAGATCAGGGGTTGGAAATTGTATTCAAGGGGCAAGTAGGGATACCTGGAGATATAATAACCAACCCATAGCGCTTCTGGGATTTCATCAAGGAAGAAATGGTTTTAAGTGACGGTTACTAGTACTCAGGGTCCTCACTGAGAGACACTGGGGAGAGGAGGCAAAGAGATGGAGGGGAGGAGAAGGAGAGAGGGAGGAACTGGGAGACACCACACTTTAGTTCTCCTTTCTAGCTTGTCCATGATATAATTGACAGTCAAAGACAGCCTCTAGGGTTCTCCTACCTCCTGGTTTCCTTACCGGTACCTAAGGTCAGCCTTGTCAGGGCTTCAGGCCACACCTGGGTCGCTAAGCAGTGACCTCCAACTAGAGCTGCCTCCCCAGAAGTGAGGTGGGCTGACCAGACGCCTTCCCTCCCAGAGAGCCGAGGATCTTGCCAATGTTGTTAACTCATTTGTTATCTATTCTTCTATTAAAAAGAAAAAAAGGAATTTTATTAACTCACAGCATGTAGCAGAGAATACATAGTGTCACCCGATACTGGGAACAGGTATTCAATGTCAAAGCATCCATGAGAATGTCCTGGGGGTTTTGATTGATTAGAAGTCAGGTAGCATTAGCTACCTCTTGGTTATTCATCAGTGGTCTCTACCCTTCGTCTATTCCTGTGCCCTTTGCTCAGCCCATGCTTCAATGACTGTGGGGTCGCCGGGAATCAAATGGACATCGTCACCAGGCTGTACAGGAGTCCCATCTGGACACTGGCCTGGAGTAAGGATGTTCCTTGCATTTTGCCCTGCCTGTCCCATTCTCTCTGCCGTGACTCTCGCTTTAAACTGATGAGGTCTCTCCATTCCTTCAAGACTTCAGCAAGACAAACCTTGGATGTAGCCTTTTCTGGCTTTGTGAACTTGGACAAGCTGCCTCCCCTTGTGGGAGATGCATCTTAGCTTTGGGCCCAAGCCTTGTTCCTTTATCTGTATTTATGTATTTATGAAATACATGTTACACAGAGTGACGTATTTTTGAGTATGACATGGGGCTCCCATGAGGAGCTGATGGATTAGATAATGCAGGCAGGATGTTCCATGGCACATCAGAAAGTGGGGATGATGCCACGTGACATCGAGAGAGACACTAATCAATAAAGGTCTTCCTGGAGGGGCTGGCGAGGCACTGCTGCTTGCTGGAGTCTGGGTGTGGTCTGTTTCCAGGGTTTGTGTATCGGAAGCTTGTTTTTCAGCTGGCAGTGTTAGGAGGCCAAGGGACATGGAGGTCCCTGAGGTGCTGGGAGGGGATGATGAGAGTGCTTCTGGGATCCTGCTTAGCCCTCATGACAGGTTGTTACAGAGCAGGTCCGGTCCTCATTGCTCTGGCTTCCTATCACCCACTCAACCTCACTGTCACATGCACCACAGTGACATCATTCATTGTGAGGCTCTTTCCAGAGCTGAGCAGGGACAAAAGCAGGCCCTACAATTTCCAGATTGTGATTCAAATTCAACCATTTAAAAAAAAAATAGAATATTAAGCTTAAGGGATTGCCATTATAGTGACAAATGAATAATGTATCACTCAACATAATTTAACAAAACAAGCAGGGAGGTGACAGAAATCATCTTATAAATAAGGTACTTCCTGTTCTACAGGCCACTTGCTTGTCAACTGCGCCAGTGAGGAGGGGCTGGAGTGGCCGAGTGTCCCAATGTAAGGCTGGGTGATGGTGTGATTGGAGCAGAGTGGCCCTGTGTTTCAGCAGGTCTGGGTGCCAGGATGTGATTGACAGTGGGACAACTGTACTGCAGAGGACACTGCTAAACAGAGTTTTGCTTTATAATCTTAAAAACTAAGAGCAGTCCAAATGAAATCAGAGATGCAAGAAAGACAAGCAACAGAGCCGGAGAGAGCAGGCTAGAGACAGTGGAGGTGGAAGGGGGTCGACTGGAGGGGTCCGTGACTTTGAAGCTGGAACACATGCTAAACCTTAGACTCTGAAAAGGGCAAAATGGATCCTTTGGAAGTTCCCACAGCGAGTGGAGGGCAAGCCTGAGAGACCTCCAGATCGAATAAGAAAGAGGCAATGCAGGAGAGATGTCAGCCAAAAGGGAAAGGTTCTGGGCAAGGGGAGAAGTAACCTTTGTCCAGTGTTTGATCGACTGCTGTCCACAAGGCTGCCCATCCTCCTGGGAGAGTGGCTCACTTAAATATACTAGAGCTTCCAGGTGGGATTGTGAATGCTTCATGGGTGACATTTGACTTAACTTTTCAAAGGTCTATTATGGGAATAACATGATGTTATGTTCTCTTAGAATGGTGGTTCTCAACCTTCCTTACTCCGCCACCGTTGAACACAGTTCCTTATGTTGTGGTGACCCCCAACCATAAAATTATTTTGTTGCTACTTCATAACTGTAATTTTGCTACTGTTATGAATTGTAATGTAAATATCAGATATGCAGGATCTCTGATTTGTGATTCCCCCCAAACGGTCTTGAGCCACAGGTTAAGAGCCATTGTCTCAGAAGTTTGCACAGAGGTAACCAAGGCTGGGCTGGAGAGATAGATAGCTCAGCAGTTAAGAGTATATGATATGCTTGAGAGGACCAGAGTTCAGTTCCTAGCACTTACTCTACGACAGCTCTCAACCATCCGCAACTCCAGTTACAGAGGATCGCACATCCTCTTCTGTCTCCGTGGATAATCACACTCGCACATACTGTCTCCCCCAGTGACATACACATGCGTATAACTGAACATTAACACAAAATCTTAAAAAGAAAAAAAACTAGCCAAGCCTGAATCATAGCAACGGGGAGTGACCCAGGTGCCAGGTGTTGGGCCCCCCAAGATGACGGCCGTGAAGAAAGAGAGACAGCGTTCATAGACCAGCAGAAAGACCATTCCAAAGTGACTCAAAACAGTTCATATTCATTACACGAGAAGAGATGATTAAATCCGTGTGGAAAAGGCGGATTGTGCAATAAATGTCACTGGCATAAGTCGTTACGGATTTTTAGGGGAAAAAAAAATTACCCCCGATCCTAAAGTTAGATTCTTACCTCATAGTGAAATAAACTCCAGATGGTTTAAAGAGATAAGTAAGACACAAGTGAGATGCTAAAAGAATTCAGGGGTCACGTTGGCGAATAGCTCTTACACTCCTAGGGTGGAAAGGGCATTTCCAATATCACAGCAGCTTTGGAAAACTGAGTGGAAAGTTAGATGGCCCTGTACAAAACGTGTATATGGAAAGACAGATGGAGCTCTGAGGTCGCCACCCTCGTCTTCCTCCCTCGTGGCAGCCACGCCGCTCTCCCGCTAAGCCACAGTCACGGTTTTCTCCTCCTGGAAGCTGGGGTGGGTTCAGGGGATGTCTACTGTGACCGGACTCTGGGGTATCTTGTTTTCCAGCTCCTTAGGTCAATTCTAAAATTGAAAACTGGCCATGGAGACAGGTCGGCCGTTCACAGCACAGAGAAACCTGGTGAGTAAGTCCCAGGAGCATCTGGGTGGGATTCCATGCTCTTCATAGACTTAAATACCATCAAAGAACAAAAATGTATTGTTAGAGAGACACACAGTGGGGTAGCAGGGCCAGCCAGGGTAGGGCAGCCTGATAGCTCCACCCATGCTGCGGACATGGTCATAGTCTTCCTGGGTTGTTCTTGGGTCCTCTATGTAGTGTGCTCCTCATGTTGTTACGATGAAGCTATCAAGGGGACCCAGAGCCCAGTGGGAGCATAAAGGATCGATCTAAGCTGGAGACCTTGTGAGGCTACAGTACCTCAACCTTGGTGGCACTCCCTCTGCAGTGGCCAGGGCTCCTCTGGGAGCAGGCATAGTTGCTGGGCCAATGGTGTGAGGATTTCAAGGCTGCGTAATTCCCTGACATCTGACGAGTGGACTTGGGTTTCCCTCTCAAGCTTGCAGAGCCCCCCGAGCTCTAGATAGGAGGGGTGGAGGATGGAAGAAGGAAAGGGGAAACTGAGGCACAGGCTCCACATGACTGGCGATCTCAGAGTCCTGAATTCCACTGCGGTCACCTGACATCTTCTCCCATCTCAGGTACTCTCTACTTCTGAGGTTGGCCACATGGAGATGTCTTGTGTGGCATGTGGACCGTGTCATGCCCAAACCCTGGGAAATCTCAGATGTTGAGGCATCTCAGTAGCTTTAGCCTCCAGCCAATGACCTTCCCTTCCTAGATATCCCCAGGTCCTTCCCCCAAATTATATAATGCCTGGTTCACCCTGAATAAAGCATATGCTTTCACATCCACCTTCACTACAAATACAAGCTAAGATCATCTCAGAGATCTGCTTCTTTAAGATCACCATGTGGAAGGGCTTCCCCTAAATGAGCCATAGCACCAAGACTCCTAAAGAAGGCCTTCTCTCTTCCACCTCTCTGGTACTCAGCACAAGCTCCCAACCAGACTGGAATCCTTCCTGACCTGGATTCTACTTTCCTTTTCTGGCCTTGTGTGCAGTGAGGTCTGATACCATGAAAGGAAACGTGCACTGTGCGGACCTCTGCCTTTCTCTGAGCCTGTGTACTAGCCGCCCAGGCAGCCCTCCAGAAGAACACACAGTCCTGCCTCCTTAGCTCCTGCCTGGGGACACAGGATGCCCCAAAGAGGCAAGGATGTAGCCACCTAGGTTTCTTTGTCTCCCATCAGCTGCTCCGGTCACCAGCAGAGGTCAGAATCACACTGGCTTTCTGGTTCCTACATCGTACCCATCCTGTCTTACACACATGTCACCCCAGAGTGGAAGAGCCCAGGCTTCCCATCTGTGGGCCTACTAATCCAGGTTTTGTCATCTTGTCCTTGACTCCATGCCTGTGGTCATAGTTTCTATTGGCTGTGGTTTTAGATCAGTGGCATGGCCAAGTCCTTGAAAGCAGAATCAGGAGGAAGGTCCCTATACTCTTTAGGGAATTGACTAGGCAAGAGACAGGGAGGGGGCAAACAGGAGAGAGTTTCAAGACAACTGCACATCAGGGCTAGGGCTCAGCTTCACTGAGGTCTACCTGGAAGGGATCCATAGATCCATAGGCTCTCATCCCTTTAGCATCTCTCTCTGTCTCTGACTCAGGTCCCTGAGCTAGAAGATGTTCCAACCCAAAGCAAAGGCAGGGAAGAGAGCAGGACCTATCTGCTGCCAGGTTTCCCACAAAGACCACTCAGACCTACACTTGTCCCCAGGCTTGGTGGGTTCAGACAACCCATTCTACCAGGCTGAGCCACTGATATGGAGATGGCCACACATGAAGTGTCAAAGCATCTCCTTCCAATTCCTCCTGTGAATCTTTCTAACACCTGGTGAGTTTAACTCTCTCCAGTCATCTTCCGAGGGGACCTGAGGGCTTGCAGGACAAGGGTTCAGGGACTGATTATCTACCTTGTGGAATAAGGAGGTTGGAGAGAGCCCAGGGAGGACCCAGGTGGCATAATGGTGACAAGGCATGAGGATTTGAGTCTAGATTCCTCTGTGAAGACTCGTGGGTGGAGCCTGGGGCTCGGGCCTCAGCACAACCCCAAGAAGATCCTCAGGAAAGTTGGGCCTGGCATACTAAGGCTTTTACCAGGTGCCAGCCTTCCATCCCTGTAGGGAACACTCAAGGCGATTTTATTTCATTCAGTATAGGTGTATTTCAGCCAATGGTTTTCAAGGTTTCAATTATGATCCCTTGGTCCTGGGATGAGGCAGGGCAGAGAACATCAGAACACCACAGTAGGAGTGTACGGTATGGCCTAAGCCCCAAGAATCTCAGTTGAATACACACTGTAATGTCTCCAAACCTCCCACCAGGACCTGCCTCTTAAAGTGTCCACTACATCCAACATCACTACCCTGTTCAGGGGACATTCATCACACAAACTACAGACATCAAAATGAAGCAGATACCGAGGGAAACCATTCCGGGGTCTTTAAATAACATGTCAGCCAAGTTCTCAAGCGCTTTGCCTCAGAGAACAGAAATGAGACCCACTTTTAGCCACTGGGATTTTAATGGGGAGATGTGAGCTTGAGGGTCGTGAAATGGGGGACAGATGGGAATGGAGAGAGGAGAGAAGATGAAAAGAGACCAGGTATAGCAAATGGAGGTAGAGGTGGCAGAGAACAAGCAAGGATGGAGGGGGCTTGCTGCTCTTCATGTTGGGCTCCCGGGTTCCAGCCGGTAACACTTTTCAGTGAGTCCTCCTCAAGCTGTGAGAACTTGAGGGTCTTTCTGTGTTTGCTGTGGTGTGAGGGAGGGGTTTCTTCTAAATGCCCTGGCCCCTGGCCTTTCCAGAGGATGACTTCATTGTGTTTTGGACTGATGGCCAGGTGTTCCTCAGCCTGCTCTGACCACAGCCTCCTACACCTATCGGTCCTTCACAGGGTAGCCCTTCCCTGCCCCAAGCACTGGAGGCTGCATCTAAGGTGGTTTGGTCACGGCTGAGGTCCAGCTGGGTTTTAATGAGAATTCATTATTGGGATACCTCATTGTTCCCAACTCAGTTACCCCCCCCCCTAATGTATTCCTGGTTCCTCGTGACTCCAGTCATTTGATGGTGATTCTCCTTTAGTCTTTTACCCAAAGTATCTTTCTGGATCAAGGTGACATTTGCCCCTGGGGTAGGGGACAAGTCTTGGGTGCTTTTATTTCCATCCTGACATGCTTTTCCTGCATCGATCCCCGACTGCTGACACTGTCAGGTTTACTGATCTTTGGCTTGAATGATCTTCATCCTGTAAGCTCTCGGGGGTTAAGGGTTTGTAGCCCAAAGCCCTGTGCTTGCCCATACTATGCACTTAACCTGAATCGTGTATCTTAAACTCCAGAATGGGTCCCACAGTGGTCACCAAATCCCACATTTTATTGGGTATGTCTTGCCCCAAAAGGGACTGGGTGTTAGGATCTGTATGGTAAAACGCAACAGGAAGGCTTGAAGCTGGATCTTGGAAGGGTGACCTTGCCTGGGTTGAATGTTTAAGGCCCTGGATGAAATGTGTATAAGGTCAGGCCATTCATACTTGATAGATGTGCTCAGAGTTGTACGCTGGCTGTGGCTCTGCAATGGACTCCTGGAGAAAGAAAAGATAAATCTGCTTCTGACCATCTATTATGCTTTCTCTAGAGTCCATTGGATCCCGACGACAACTTATCGTATACATCTTGGCTCCACTTTGCAATAAGTCTGTTTGAAGGCAACGCAACTCATTAGCTCCCTTAGATGGCCTGCAGCACACAGCACAGCCAGCTGGCAAGGGACAACTCCACGTCAGCAGAAATGCTTGCTGTGTTGCTTGGCTCTTTGAAAAGCAGATTCCTGTTAAGCTGACTTATGTGTAGGCCATAATGGAGTAGGCCTGGTGACGTCATGTGTTCTTTGATGGTTGCCACTGCCCCCCACCCCCACCCCAGGATGTGAACGTTCCTAGGAGGTATGTAATGGTTGGGCCTCTTTCACTGTGCAGTGTGAACATTCAGGACTCAGTCAACTGGCCTCAGGTATTCAGTGGACTGAAGAAAAAAAAAAACAACACAAAAGATGTGTTTTCCTCCCTCAGATGTACAGTCTTAAACTTTAAGGATTTCAAAGCTAGAACGTAAAATTTGCCTGGGTCTCATCATGGATGGCATTTGAAATACATTTAAGACTAGAATCCAAGCTCCTTCCTCTGTGATCAGAAGAAAGCCACATGTCCCCTCAGGCTGTGTCTGTTCTCTAGAAATGAAGGCCCCCAAGCTCCTGCCCAGCTTCGAGATGCTGAGAGTCTGAGGCTGCAGTCAGAAACCAACATGGGAGTGAAGCCATTCCAAGGTACCAGGGATGTTTCCCAGCTGTACTGAACCTCTGTTGCTTAGCATGACTAAGATCCCTTGGGCACTGCCCAAGTTCAGTGGAATAAATGAACTTGCTTGGATGTTCCCCATTGCCCATGAACATGAATTCGATTCTCTGTTAGGACAGAGCTCACTCACTGTCTCCCCAGGGCTGTGCTGCAAGCAGGGGGACACTATGCGTCTGAGTACATGTCCCGGTTCATTCCCAAGACCACCACCCAGGAGTGCAGAGCCCACTGTAACCCTTATCCCCACCCAAGACATCTCTCCAGTGCAAGCTTAAAGTGTCCCACAAATTAAATAGCAATCTTCCTTCCACGTAGACCCCAATCAGACTATTGTCAGCTCCACCATAATAAACCCCGTGTGATCTGGAATAGACCACACTGGCTCGTAGATCAGGAGTGCTCATCTGTGCTTGAGTTGAATGAAAGATTCTGCCGCATTCGTTTCTACTTGAGGTTTAAAACATTTGAATTTATGTGTGATCTCACTAGGAGTTGCGCAAAGAACCCAGCCAGGCACAGTAGAGCCATGTCTCAACCTCCCCTGATGTCTTGTGTGACTTTGGAGTGTGACTCAATCTAGAAATATTCATCACAATTATGAATGGAGTTGGTGGCCAGTTGGATGCTTTATGGGATTCCCACATTGAAAGCCTTCTTCAAGGTCTTGGCCTAACCTGACACTGACATCAGCTTTCCAGGATATGCACTGACATCTCTGTGGGCCTCTACCTGGGAGGTTGCAGGCTGGGTTTACCTAGGGAAGTGGCACATGGGAGTGTTGCTACCCAAAGACTGGCTCTTGCATGCTCTCCATCTCCCAGAGAAAAGTCACACTGCCTCTATGAGTATGAGGCATTTTTTTCTCCCTTCAGTCCTAGGTGTTGAGTAGGCTGGATACCCAACTCATCCCAGCACCGAGTCTAGCAAGCCTGAATTTGGGAGGGGGGTGTCTGTGATGGGTGGAAGGACTACCTCTGACAATCAGTGTCTGAGACTGGCCAGCATAATGGGGGTGGTGTGGGTAATGCTGATAGACATTGGAAAGATGCTTTCCCATCTCCATCTCTCTCACTGTCCTACTCAGTGACAGATGCCATACCTACAACACTGAGGATGAAGAATCCAGCAGCCAGACACAGCCAGGAGGAACTCTGGGATACGGTGGCCTGCTGTATACCTTAATCTTCCAGTAAGCACATCCACAACTCCTTCCCAGCCTGCCATGTGCCTCAGCCTCCTGACTCTGAGACAAGACAGCTTATAGGCCTTGGAGACTTCCTCTGGCTTTGTTCTCATGGCTCTGGTATCTTTCTCAGCTAGTATTTAAGGTAGGGCTCTGTGAGTGTCCACCCTGGGCACTGGGGTGAGGTTCAGAGGCAGCATATCTTCCAAGTAGGCCTTGCTCTCTCTGGGCATCTCCAATTCCAACATGCATTCATCAGCATTAATAAATAAAGTGTTTGGTGGGTTTCTACCTCCCCAGAGGGTCCTCCAAGATTTAATAAGCATGAAGAACTATTCCTTTCTTGAGCTAGCACAGAGCCCCCACTCCAAGGGTGAACCTTGCCTGTATCAGGTCACACGGTGCTCATTGATGAGTGCATAGGCAGCAAGGTTCCTTGGACACCACAAAGAGCCTGATCCTAATACCCAGGTATATGCAGGTACCTTACCTGAGGTGGCCTTTTCCACCCACCTGAGATTACTGGTTTGTCTTGGAGAGGGTAATTGAGTGACACCCTGTTCAGTTCTCTCTCTCTCTCCCTCTCTTTCTCCTCTTCAGACAACTGGAATTTTAGTTTATTTATGAGTTTCACTGTTGTTTTATTTTTCTAACTAATCTTGGCTTTTATCTTTACAACTTCCCCTTTGTTGTTTTCCTTTTGATTTCTGCCCCCCCCCCCCCGCTTACCTGATAAGATATTTAATCTTTGATTGTTTCTCTTAGAATGATTTATGCTCTGAGCTGGGACCATGCAGTGGCCTTAGCTTTTTGGTCTCCCGGCATCTTTTCCAGTCACACATTGTTTTACAAAGTCTCCAGCTGACTCTTAGAATCTGGAAGAAAAACGTTTCGCTACTAATTTTGCACTTTGTTTCCTTATGAAGCGGAGACTGTTGTTTGAGGTAGTCCTGTCCTCCCAGGTTTAGCGTGAAATACAGCCGCTGCTCAGGCCAGCCTGTGTGGCCAGGCTCTGTGTTCTTGAGTCAGTCTCTGTACCCAGTGAACACCGTTGAGCTGGTTGTTTCTGTGTGCAGTGGGCACGGCAGCTCAATTAGGTTTTCTGGACCCATGTTGGCTTCTTGTTCATCTGACCACAAGCAGGCAGAGGTGCTCTGGTGTTGCACTCGCTGCCTGTCAGGTGTCCCCCTTTCCCCTCCTCATCTCTCCTGAAGCTGTTTTTGTGAGCACTGCCCTCTCTGGTGGGGCAAAGCCATGACTTCTGGACAGTGGCTCCTAATGGTTTTTCCTTTTTGCTTGAATTCCACCTGGCTGTGTATCAATAAAACAAGTGCGACTCAACACACCGGGGAAGAGGAACTGCAAGTGGGGAATTACCTTCATTAGATTAGCATGAGGCCAAGGCTATGGGGGCATTTTCTCGATTAATGATCGATGTGGCAGGGCCCATTTCTCTGTGGATGGGGTGATCCCTGGGCTGATGGTCCTGGGTCCTATAAGAAAGCAGGCTGAGCAAGCCATGGGGAGCAAGGCAGTACGCAGCACCCCTCCATGGCCTCTGCTCCGACACAAATGTTTGGCTTTTCCTCCGTCACAGCTAATGTATATTTACTTGATTGCTTTACTATTACCTGGTTTATTTGCTCCTTTTATGTTTGTGGTGGGATAATTTGGTGTTTGGGAAGAATGTATTTTCATATAACTCTATGAAGAATTTTACATGACATACTTATTTAACATTTTAATTTAATTTTAATTTCTATGTTCCCACAGTCTATTTAATCTTCAACTATTTGGTTTTTACTTCCAATTATAACTATGTATTTTTACCAATATAACAACCCACACATTAGACACTTAGACTCTCTCTCTCTCTCTCTTTTTCTTCTTCTTCTTCTTCTTCTTCTTCTTCTTCTTCTTCTTCTTCTTCTTCTTCTTCTTCTTCTTCTTCTTCTTCT
>JADRCH010000116.1:3455364-3532620 GCA_019843965.1 Rhynchomys soricoides
CTTCTTCTTCTTCTTCTTCTTCTTCTTCTTCTTCTTCTTCTTCTTCTGACACGATCTTGTCATGTGGCTGAAGCTGGTCTTGAACTCACAGATCCTTCTGCCTCTACTTCCTGAGCGCCAACATAACGCAACAGGAGTGTGCCTCCATACTCAGCTCCCTGTCTCTTTCTCTCCTGGTATTAGTTATTCTCCTTGTTGCTATGATGAAACACCGGACAGAAGCAACTTAAGGAAAGAAGAGTTTACTTGGGCTCACAGTTTAAGAGTATATCATGTAATATCAGGGAAGGCATGGCAGCCGGAGTGTGAAGTGTAGTCACATTGCACCACAGCCAGGGACACAGAGAGAGATGAAGGGATGCTCGGGCTCAGCCCACTTTCTCTTTATATTTAGCCAGCAATCCACAAAATGGTGCTGTCTCAAAACCTGGCCAAGTTGACAATAGAGACTAATCATAGTCCTTTCAGTTTCCTTTGTCAGAGGCTATGTATGTGTGTATGTGTATGTGTATACATATCGCACACACACGCGCACACACACGCGTGCACACACATACACACACGCACACACACGTGCACACGCACACACACGCACGCACACGCACGCACACGCACACATACACACACATGCACGCACGCACACACACATGCAAACACGCACACACACGTGCACACGCACACACATGCGCACACGCACACGCGCACGCACACACACGCGCGCACACGCACACGACCATTTTCTGCTTTTATTCCAAATGCTTTGTACTGTCACTGTCTTAGGTTCATTGCTGTGAAGACACACCATGACCATGGCAACTCTTATAAAAGAAAACATTTAACTGGGGCTGGCTTACAGTTTCAGATGTTTAGTCCATTATTATGTGATCCACAGGCAACAGAAGGAGACTGAGACCCATTGGTCAGCTTGAACTTCTTAGACCTCAAAGCCCACCAGCAAAGGAACACACTTGTTACAACAAAGCCACACCTACCCCAGTAAGGTCACACTTTCTAATAGTACCACTACCTATGGGCCAAGCATTTAAATACATGAGTCTATAGGGCTATTCCTACTCAAACCACCATACAGGACATCTGTGCCTTTTACATATACGGGATATATAGGGCATCTGTGTGCATCTTACATATACAAGACTTCTGAGATCTATCTATCTATCTATCTATCTATCTAGACCTTGGCATGGGATGACACATGCTTTTGATCTAGATCTTGAGGAATAGTGGCCATGAAAAGCTTAGGCCCAGGCAAGGTAGTACAAACCTTTAATCCAAGGAGACAGAGGTAAGCATATCTCTGAGTTCAAGTCCAGCCTGGGGCAGAGCAAGTTCTAAATCCCAGGCATGGTGATTCACACCTTTAGTCTGGGCCATACCTCCTACTGGAGTCCTACATAAGGGCATTGGAAGAAGGAAGGTTCATTTTTCTTTGCCTGCTTGTACTTACTTGCCAGCATATCTGATGGAACCTACTTCTTCAGAATTTCAGCTCATACAGAAGACCAGCTGAAACAGCTAGCCTTATGGGACTGAGAAACTACTAGATTCTTGGACTTCCCATTCACTGCTAACCATTGTTAGGACAGTTGGACTACAGTCTATAAGTCATTCCAATAAATTCCCAATATATATAGATATTCCATAAGTTCTGTGACTCTTGAGAACTCCCCACCCCATATATATATATATATATATGGAATTTATTGGAATGACTTACAGTCTGTAGTCCAACTAACCCAACAACAGGCAGCTGTGAATATATATATTTGAAAGCCAAAATGTTCTTTGGCATTTAAACACTCAACATCTTGGAAGATTATGTATACTGCTCAATGTCTTTGAATTCGTGAACATCTATGCAGACAAACACACCCTGCATTCCAAGTGTGCCATGTACTGCCTCCATTCTCCACCAGGACCTGCTGTCTTGAGCCCTTCCCCGTGTCCTCTCCCTAACTCTTCTGTGGCTTCTCTGAATCCCTGCCTGGATAGTCTTCCCTCTTAAGTGCTCCTATTCTCTCTTCAGCTGTGTCTAATCTGCTGTCAAATTCATCCACACATCCGTGTGTTTAATGTTTTTCAACATGTCTCTAATACCCATTTAAAAAGCCTCCAACTTCTTTGGTAAGATTTTTCTTTTACTGTGTCTTTTACTCAGCTAAATCCATTGGTGATAATCATTTTACATTTTAGTTATTTTGAAGTTTGCGTTTATAGTCTGAGGCTGCTTCAGGTCTACTTCTTTTGTCTATTGTTTCCCTTGAATTTGTTTTCTGCCTGTCTCTGTCTCTCATCGTCTCTGTCTGTCTGTCTGTCTACTTCTCCCCTCTCCCCCAGTATCCTGCTAGCTAAGCAGATACTCTATCACTGATCATAGTCCAGCTTGATCATTTCTACCCTTGTTTTCTCGTAAACATGGGGTTTTCTTCTTCCTGCTAATCACCAGTTAGGCTGTATAAAAACCTGGAAACGGTACCAAGGTCTCAGATATCATTTCTTTCTCCACACAGCATTTATGGTTCTTTCTAGATGGTCGCTGGCTGCACCCACAGTCCAGGGTGCCTGACCTCTACCAGCGTTTGAGGTGGAACTGAATCCACTCCCTCAAGAATGATTATTTTTCTCCTGCTCTATGAGCTGCTTCAGGAACTCACTCCGTGGTGGATTCTGGGTGCCCTCCTGGTCCTGGAAGCTAAAGCTCTTCTCAGCAATTACCTGTTTCTTCTGGAATGGACACAGGGCCCTGGAGACAGCCAAGACTGTCTGTTCTTTCCTCTTTCCTGGATCTGTGCCTTGTAATGTTCCTCTGCTGCTTAGCTGCCTGATGTCTTCTCTCAGGTTTTCTTTTGTCTGGATTTTTCTACTTTTTCTTGGCTAACATGTGGGTGGGAATGACCTACTCTGTCATTTTCAGAAGTGGAACTTTTGAGTAATTTCATACTATTTAATATTTCCCTTTTTCTCAATCTTGTCCCTGTGTTTATTTTAGTATTATTGAGAGTTAAGATTCGGAGAAATGGCAGATAGATGTGCAGTTGGCATCGGGGGACTGTCAGTCAGCATCCCTGCCACTGTGCTCTGTACTGTATCAAAGAATCCAAATTGTGGCCACTGGGGAGCCTGTTCTTTTGTACACAGGACTGCCCATCAGGGTTGTGGAGGCAGTGTGCCTGGGAGGTGACTCTCAATGAATCTGTGGTGCTGCTCTGCCAGATCCAAGTTGGCTCTGATGCCAGGAACCCAGCTGCTTCTTGGAGGTCAGCCGACAGTCTGCACACTGGAGAAAGGCACTGTGGACTCTGGAGTCATCTGAGTTGCTTTTTTTCTTTAATAAGCGCTTTGGGTGTGTCTTCTTCATGTATATAGAGCCTTCACCTTCTCTTTATTTAACTCACTTCCCCCCACCCCTTTGGCTTTTGGATCAGTTGGAAAGCCCGTATAAGTTTACAACATGAATAGCGTATAACCCGATGATATTTTGTGACTCGAAGCCAAGTTAAACATATGGCTATTTGAATGTTATTTTGTTGAAAACCTTTTTGGAAATGCCTTTTATCCACTTTTGGGCAGATCTAATTATAGATGGATTTTTAGCTTGCATGTTGAGCACTTGATTTGGTAGGGCTGAACAAACCAGAAGGGGCCAAATCTCCCCCATGGGAGCAGGCAAATCTGTGGGTTGTAGAGGGTTTTTTTTTTTTAAAAAAATAAAAATAAAAAAATATTAACTATTACTCAAATATCAGTGTTCCTTTTAGGCTCCCACCTACTTACACTTACACACTCTTCCATTGCAATGGAACGTCGCCTGAACAGTTACTTATGCAGTTACCCAGCAGCCTCTGCATTCACAACTTAATGTTTAAGCTTCAGAAGAGACTGAGTTTGCCTGCAGCAAGTCAAATAAGCCTTGCTAGAATGCCCCACACTGCCTCTGTACTGCCGAGGTCTCAGTGACCTCGGCCTCCAGCCGTGCCATGGCCTTTGTTGGGACCATGCTATGTGCTACTATGCAGGGCTGCATTCTCTCTAGGACTTCTTGCTGGATGGTCAGGGCTCTGTGGTATTTTTCAGTTTGCATAAATGACCCAGTGGCAGTGAACTTGGGCAGGTCCCTGGCCATCCTGAGCTTCATCTATTCAGTGTCCACATCACAGAGTCACCCTGGATGTTAAACAGGGAAATGGACTTTGCTCACCCTCAGCTCACCATCCCTGGCCCAGTGAGACCACTGGAGACCCAGAATGGGCTTCCTCATATGGTTAGAACACTGTTCCCCGACTCCTGATGCTTTTCCTGATGCTGCAATATTACACAAGATTACAGAAGCAAGAGCATTTCCAGGTGAAGCTTTATGTTAGAGTCAGGGAGAATGGCAGGCGGTGGTCACTGGAATGGTCCCTCTCACCTGAGAGGCAGCGCCAGATGTGAACGTATCAGGAGACTACAGAGAGCCTTGAGGGGGACTAGCAGTCAAATCACAGGCAGCATCCTGGGCAGCTAGAGAGGAGGATGTTGGCTTTAAGGAAATGAAATGCCTGGAATGAGTCAAAGCAAAGTCATCTTCAGCAATCCATCCTCCTGCTAAGTGGCACTATTAGGACGTGTGGCCTTGTTAGAGAAAATGTGTCACTGTGGGGGTGGGCTTTGAGACTCTCCATCCTCCTCGATGCCTGGCAGATTCAGTCTTCTCCTGCTTGTAGTTGGATCAAGATGCAGAACTCTCAGCTCCTTCTCCATCACCAGGCCTGCCTGCATGCCGCCATGCTTCCTACCTTGATAATAATGAACCGAATCTCTGAACCTGTAAGCCAGTCAGAATTAAATATTGTCCTTTGTAAGAGTTGCCTTGGTCGTGGTGTCTGTTCATAGCAAAGGAAGCCCTAAAGCAGGACACCACCTAACGTCACTAAGGAGATGTCTGGGTCCTGGCAGGGATTGAGGCTGGGTGGAATGCTTGAGAGGAGAAGGTGGAGGGCGTTGGGCTCAGGGCTGTCAGGAAGTAGAAGCAAGTCTAGAATCGGGTGGCTGAATAAAGGTTATGTAGAAGAATGTGCTTCGTGACAGACTTTTTTCGGGGGGGGGGAGGAGATTCTCTCTCTGTCTCTCTCTGTCTCTTTCTCTGTCTCTCTCTCTCTTTCACACACACACACACACACACACACACACACACACACCTACTCACCCCAGAAAAAAAAAAACCAAACAGACCAAATTAGTGATTGCACAAAGCCAGCTTGGTAAACCTGTGAGTTTTAATTGGAGCTGGTACTTACAGGAACATGCGTGTGGGGTTATGTACTGGAGCAAGGGCAACTTTAAAGTAACTGCGTCACTAAAAAAGCCCATGGAGTAGCAACCCTGATGCTCTCTGCATAGTTTGCAGGCAGCTGGACAGACGGTCCTGGAATCCCTTTTCTGCAGTTTAGCTGACTACTCTTCCTACACAGCAGTGATCGATGCCTTTTAAGATGGCTGAGGAGAAGCTGTGAGAATCTTCCGAGTTTGTCTTAGTTAGGGTTTTACTGTTGTGAACAGACACCATCACCAAGGCAAGTCTTATAAAGGACAATATTTAATTGGGGCTGGCTTACAGATTCAGAGGTTCAGTCCATTATCATCAAGATGGGAACATGGCGGCATCCAAGCAGGCATGGTGCAGGAGGAGCTGAGAATTCTACATCTTTATCTGAAGGCTGCTAGCAGAATACTCACTTCCGGGCATCTAGGACTAGGGTCTTAAAACCCACACCCACAGTGACACACCTACTCCAACAATGCCATACCTCCTGATACTGCCACTCCCTGGCCCAAGCATATACAAACTGTCACACTCTTCTAGATAGGTAGGAGGGCTATGATTTATCTTCACAGTCTTAGGAGCCTCCTACTTTGCCTGGAAGCAAAATACAGCGGTGTGACAGTGTAGGCAGGAGTGAGGCATCTATTACTGCTAATGGATGGAGAGAGGGTTATTTGGGGGTTGTCATGAGTTTGGTGGGCATAGAATGTGGACATCCTGTGTGTTCCTGAGAGAGCCCCGAGTAAAAGTCTAAAGAGGGAGAGAAAGCTGAAGTGAATGTTTGAAATGGGAGTAGCATGTCAAGGGCCTATGCCATAGACCAATGGGAGTGCAAAGCCTTCCCTGGGTCAAGCTCAGAGGGGTGGAGAGCAAAGCCTCCCTCTGGTCTGAGTGCAAATTCAGACAGCATGTGCAAGTATGAGTGTTTATGAATGATCGGCCTGTGTCTGGCAATGATAGCTTCCTCCTCCCAGGTGTCTACAGCCTAAGACTACACCTCTTAGCAAGACAAGCAAATGCTCCCCCTGTGATGTACATAATAAACATGGCAGGGTTCTGGACAGTCCCATAGTTGGTGACACTCCGTCAGAATGGGCGTGGCCTTCTCAACCCCAACTTTCCCGTAAGTCTGTCTGTCCTTTCTTTATTCTCTCATGGCTCCAGTCAGGTTTCCAGGACCAAGCCGTGCAGGTAATGGCACCTATGAGGGTGACTTTGTATAAGAGGTTCCCACTCAGCTGTTCAGCCAAGGTGGCACTGTGGCTGTCATCGCCAGGGGTTCTTTTCAACATCTATTTTCTCGGTTGGCTGAGATTTCCATGCTCAGAAGGCCAATGTGCCTTAGTTGAGTATCTGTGGGCAATCTGTAAAAGGCTTACACATTCTCCTCTGAAAGGCTGTGCATACATCTCCTACTGCTGTTTTGTGTGAACGGTGTAGGGTGTTACGTTTGACTTTGATTACCTCTGCAGTTGGACTAAGAAAGAGGTGCCAGGGGTAGGGGGGTGGAGTCAGTGAGGTCATCCATCCCCATACTCAACTAGATCCGAGGACTCTGAGTGATCAATGGGTTAACCCCTTGATGGAATCACAATGCTGGTGCCTTTGAGAAGTGGTGTTAATAGAGGTGGGACCTAAATGAAGGAAATGCTTCTCGATGAACAAGCCCTTGTGAGAGATAAGGACACATCCAAGAGGATGGTGGAAATGGGGCTGTTTTTAATGTACCAGCACAGAGAAGAGGCAGAGACGAGCTGCATTGGCGCAAGACAGCGGGTTTTTAAATTCCTAACTAGGTGGCGCACGCCTTCAATCCCAGCACTTGGGAGGCAGAGACAGGCGGATTTCTGAGTTCGAGGCCAGCCTGGTCTACAGAGTGAGTTCCAGGACAGCCAGGGCTATACAGAGAAACCCTGCCTCGAAAAAACAAAACAAACAAACAAAACCAAAAACAAACAAAAAAACCAACAACAACAAAAGAAAGAAAGAAAGAAAGAAAGAAAGGAAGAAAGAAAGAAAGAAATCACACCCCTCCTTTTCTCACGGGCCAGGATTCCACTAGTCCCGCTCCCTTTCCAAATCCCGCGTCCGATTGGTTTAGGCTCCAAGCCTTACATAGGTAGTATTTTGGGACTTGAGAGTGTTGAGTCACTTAGTAGACTGCCTGATGAACTCTTCAGAGGGCCCCACACTTTAAATAGACTGTGGCAGTTTCTTTCTTACACTGGGGGACACAGAATCCATGACTCCTTCCTGTCTTGTTCTGTTTTTTGGTTGCCATGGAGTGAGCCACATCCTCAAGAACACATTCCCACTGTTGTGATGTTCTGCCCAAGCACAGGGACCAAGTGGCCACAGTCTGAGCCCTCTGGCACTGTGAGCAACATAATCTCCCTGCCTTTCTCTGTCAGGTATTTCTGCTGTAGAGATGGAATAGAATGCAGTGGGTTCTGGGTGGAAGCTGGGATCGTCGAGTTTAGCTATCCATTCTTTTTAAAGCATTGAATGTTTAAATTCCTCCTCAAACACTCCCTGACACAAGGGTTTCATCAATCAGGCAGCCAAAAGCATTTTTGTCATTTCCTGTATGATTTTCCCCCCTTTGATCCAAAAGTCATTTATATTCATTTTCCCATTGATTTTCAAATATTTGGGGGAAAAATGAGGTATCTTTCTATTATTAGTTTTGGCTGATTTTCATTTTAGTCGGAAAACATCTTCCAATGCCTTTAAATGTATCGAGATTTATTTGACAACATTACTATACATTTTACTTAGTGGATATCCCCACTCACTTAAACATGGTATAAATATCAGTCACGTCAAGTGAGCTGACATGACTTTGATATCGTCAGTAGGTTTTCTGTCTTTTTTTCCCTGTTATGGACAGAATGGTGTTGAAGTAGCCAACAATGGATTTCTTTATTTCCTTTTTTTAAAAAACTCATTTTATCTTTTTTTGCTTTATGTATTTTGAAGTTCTCTTATTAAAGGGCTATGCGTGTAGGCTTTTTGCAGCTTTTTAAAACTCAGTACTGGCTCTGGTCTTTCATTTGGATAGTGTTTCTTTATCTTACTATGTTTGTTGGGAAAATATACCAACTAGGTGTTTCAGAACACTGCAGACCAGATGTACACAGAGGAACATAGGCGATACTTGGGGTTTGAGGGGAAAATGGGGGTGTGCCAAGCTCTGCCCTCACTTAAAATCACATTCATGTCCTCCTTTGTGCCTGTATTCCTGGGGCAGAGGACAGGATAGCAAGAACAGTTTTAGGCATTGTGTGACATCTATTCTAGAAAGAGCCACCCTCAGCTATATGTAATGCTCTATCCAGACGGTGACACTTCAGGGTGGTGACACACAGCTCCTGTTCACACCATGCTTGTGTTGTTTATTCTTGTAGCACCATGTGCGCAGGCGCTGTTTGGTTTTAGGAAGAACTTCATGACTTCGAGTCTGCAACAGCACCCAGTCCACAGAAGTCTGGAGGCTTCTTGGTTTACACTGCTTGCTGATGTGCCACAGCTGGGGATGACAAGAACCAGGGTCCCACCCAGCTCTGAGGAACCCCAAAGCCCAGGCCTGTGGTGCCTTGTTTCTGAAAGATCTGCTCATCTCGATCCCTCCCTCACTTCTCACTGAAGGCAGGCAAACAGGTTGGAAGCCACTGGAGGAAGCTGCCCTTGGGGAATGACTTAGGGCCTTGCCACAGGAGGAGATGCATTTGGACACAGGGCTTGGCCTTGAGGTATGGCTCCAGGAGCTGTTGACTTCGAAGACTGTTATGATGTGGATGTGAAATGCTCTTTAAATATGTGAGCCTGTATTTGAACATTTGGGCTCCAGCCAGTGGCGCAGTTTCAGGACATTACTGAAGCTTTGGGAGACAGGGAGGGCCTGGCTAGCAGATGTAGGTCATATGGGGTGGGTCCTTCGTAGTTGAGGTTATAATGCAGTCCCTCCGTACCCTAGCCTAACTCTGCTTCTTCCACCATCAGGATTCGAAGGGACCTTGCCATGAACACCTACCACCCTGAACACCACCAAGTGTTTCCATTCATGATGAACTAAGGGTATGAGCAAA
Organism: Rhynchomys soricoides; assembly: GCA_019843965.1. Classification (NCBI taxonomy): domain Eukaryota; kingdom Metazoa; phylum Chordata; class Mammalia; order Rodentia; family Muridae; genus Rhynchomys; species Rhynchomys soricoides. The sequence continues at coordinate 3,464,773 of JADRCH010000116.1, forward strand.
AATAAATCCTTCTTCTTCTTCTATCAGATATTCTGTCACGACAAAGGGGAAAGTAACATAAGCTGCCAGGTACTGCACTGGAGAGCAATATGGCCAGGAACCAGTGGGCCTGGCTTCCTCACACCTAAGCCCTGGCCTGGAGCGCTTTGGTTAGGAGAGCAGCTCACTCAGCCAATTCTAAGAGACAGGTTGGAAGCCTTGGTGTTGGGGATTTTTTTTGTTTTTCTTCTTCTTCTTTCTTCCTGCTCCACCCGCCAAGTTCAGGGTGTTTCTGAAACACTGAAGAATGCAGATAAGAGATCAAGCTCCTCCCTAGAGAGAGAAGATGGGGATTTCTGGGCTTGGTGAAGTCCCAGAAGTGAGTAGATGCTACACCAAAGCACAGTCCTGTAAGGAGGATGAGTGTGAGCTGCTTTGATACTTATTCTTTTGGCAAAGGGTGAGCACATTCCAGGTTGGATGGAACCCGGAAGCATTTCTGGGCAGAACCTCACTTCCAGGCCCATACAGTTCTGTGTGGGATACCTCTTCCCTCTGCCTGGGCCTTGCCTGCTTTTCCACAGCATCTTAGGAAAGCAAGACTTCAAATGTTCTGCAGATGTAAGTTTTCAATGAGGTGACCTAGGACCAAGCGTGCCAGAGATGCCAGAAACACTGTGGTAAAACTTAATCCAGTTGTGTTGGTACCTCTCCAAACGTGATTTATCTTACACTCATCAGAACTCAGATGGAGTAAGGAAAGCAAGCTCCCTTCTTCCCTTGCTCTGGATCCTCCAGCAGACCGGACCCAGGTCCTGTTGCACTCTGCTGCTTCTTGGCCCTAGCTTCCTTTGCATTCTATTTTTGTGTAATCATTAGCATTCCTTCCCCCTCTAAACTTTTATAATGTTCAAGTCAGCCTTTTATATCCTTCCCAGAAGGGCTGAGATCTCGTGAGCTCCTGCTGTAAACAATGGCCGTCTGGCCTTAATGCCGAACACGTTCAAGTTTCTTTAAAAAGCCAGGCTCCTCGGTGGGAGCAGCTTGGACAGATTGAAGACTCAGTAAAGATAACTGGCCCTTCTCACAGCCACAAGCCCAGCTGCTGTCTCTGGTGCCACAGAAGTCTGCAGGACAGAAATGTCATGCTGGCCTTAGCATGGCTAGTGGATCAGAGCCACTATGCTACTTAGTCCAGAGATCCCGGGCATCTGGCTGCATCTGTTCTGCTTCAGCTTTGACATCTGACTGAGGGTCTTCTTCATGGGATCACTTTAAGAGCCAAGAGTCCTAATGAGCGGAAAGTGCAGGTCTGTTGCATGCTCAGTTTCTGAGTCAGGTCTTAGAGATGCAGAGGTGGGAGCTGTGGTCCCTCCCCATGACTAAGAGTATATCACCTAGCTCAGAGTTCTTATCAGAGCAATGCTGTTCCTGGGAGACTGGCTAATGTCTAGAGACAGTTTTGGCTGCTGTGATTTAGGATGTGTGTGAGTATGTGTGTGTATGCGTTGGGGTGGGTGGAGATACACAAGCATTGGTTGATAGGAACCAAGGATGCTGCTATACTGTGTACAGGATAGCCCCTAACAAGGGTGTATCTGGCCCCAAAGCTCACGAGAACTGAGAAGGAACAGCCTAGGTCTGGCTGTAAAGCTGCCTAAACTAACAGACTGCTGAAAATCTGCAGTGAGAGTTTCAGTAATGGGTGGATCCAGGTGCCAAGGGACCTGCCTAGGTCACTGAGTGTTTTGAGTCCCTTAAGAGAACACATTCTAATTTGTCAGGTGTTTGAGCCTCTCCTAGCTCACAGAAGAACTGCTACTCTAATGGCATGGCTCATCAAGCATTGACCATCGAGGAACATCTACCAAAAAGCTCGCATTTCAAGCAGGCACCATGCTGGGAATCTGGCCACCATTTAGTCATCTAACCCTGGATGAGCCGGTGGAAATGACCTAGCTTCCCAGTGAGTGGTCATCCTTGGCTTCTGTCTCTGAAACCTGGGCTTCCACAATGATACAATGCCCCCTCAGGATGAAGCCTAGGAATGCCCCATTCATCCTACCACGATGACTCTTGCTCAAGTCTGCCACAGCCATGATGGAGCTAGAAGAGTTAGCAGAGCCCTCTGTAGAGCTGAAGGCTCTAGGGAGACAGACCTTCTGTATACCCCAGTGAAGAGTCATTTGCAAGAACCAGGTGAGGGCTGTAATGTAGGCCATCTCTCTTGGTGTGACGTTTGCAAAGCAGGAACCAACTTCCTTGAGCACTGTTGTTTTCAGAGTGGTGGGTCCTCGAGGCATGATTAGCATCACCTTAGACCCTGGCTGGGCCTGTTGAATCAGAAGCACTAGGCAAGACACCTAGCAGCAGCCCATGCTATGACTGCCCCCACTCCAGGTGACTCTGATAGAGGGTGAACTTGGACCACCTGGGGGAAAGCAAGACCCATGAGTGGAGGCAGTTGAACGCCAACGCTTACTCTGAGCAAAAGCAAGCAGGGTCCTTGACAACCTACTCACCTCACAGGTGTCTCTGAGACCTTCACAGCCAGCAGAGTGGCAGGCAGAGGGAGGCAAGAGGGCAGTTCAGCTCAACAAGATGCAGCAGCCAGTGTCGGTTCAAATTTTGGGAGTCTGACTCTGTGTGATTTATTTAGGCATCTTTAAGCACAGCATAATTTGGTGAACATGGTTCTTGTGATGATCGGCTCAATCCTGCATGTACAACAAAGCTTCCTAAATCTCCTTGAGGAACAAGGTAAGCTAAATACAGGTCTGACATAACGACACTGAAACTCCTTGTAAAGTCCATAAAGACAGGTTGGATAGCTTGACGGAGAAAAAAACCACATTTATGATAAGGATCCAGAGGAGGGTCTGGTGCCATTAAAGACTCTAACCACACAGTTGGTGCAAAGGTCACCAGGTTAGGAAGCACATCCACTCCAGCCTTCTGGGCGGATAACAGGTGTTACATTACTTCCCTTGAAGGAGCAACCTATGTGCTTAACATTGACCTCTCCCCTAGTGCTTGTCCGTGCACACAAAGACCTCCTTGCCCTGAGTCACCTCCTCACATGCCACCAAAACCTTGGTTACTCTTTTACAGGATCTTTTACAGATAAACTGTGGCAATGGCACACGCACACGCACACACACAAATACATTTAAAGTTCTCTTTAGACTTCATCTTTGGCACATGTGTTACTTAGAATTATGTTTAGTTTTCAGATATTTTGGCATCTTCTATCTATGCAATTTTTTTAAACCTCTAGTGTAATTCCTCCAACATGGTAAAAACCCACAGCCTACATGATTTGCATTGTTTTGCCTTTTTTAAGGTGCACTAAGCACTAATTTATGTCTCAGAATGTGGTCTACCGTAGTGGAGGCATGTGTATGCGGTGTGGTTGAGTGAGGTCGTCTATAAATGTCAGGAGGCCAGGAGCAGTTGAATTACAGCTCTGTTCCTATAATTTTCACGTGAGGTTTTATTTTAATCTGGCTGGAAGCTGACCTGTGTTTCATAGTGTGGTAACTCGAGATGCTTCTCGCCTTTTGCACAGGTTCTCGTGTAGGCATGTGTTTTCATTTTTCTTGAGTCTACACCTTGCCGTGACTTTCTGGCAGCCTGTGGGTAATCATTCGAGGGACTACTCTTTTCCAGAGTGTCTGCAGCACTCTGTGATTCCACCCACCATGGTGAGGCAGAATTTGTTCTTTTACCAGTGACTTATAATTTGAAGCCTATCTGTCCTGGCTAGTTTTACATCAGCTTGACACAAGCTAGGCAGCAGTTTTCTACCGATGGGTCACAGCCCCCTTGGGGGGGGTGTCACATATCTGCTATCTTGCATATCAAATATTTACATTATGATTCATAACAGTAGCAAATTTACAGTTATGAGTAGCCACTAAATAATTTTACGATTGGGAGTTACCACAACCTGAGGAACTGTATTAAAGTTGAAATCTTAGGGTGGTTGAGAACTACTGAGCTAGAGTGATCTGAAAGGAGAAAATATCAAATTGAGAAAATGCCTCCATAAGATCCAGCTGTAAGGCATTTTCTCAATTAGTAATTGAAGGGCTCAGTCCTTGGTGGATTGTGCCATCCGTGGGCTGGTGGTCCTGGGTTTTATAAGAAAGACTGAGCAAGCCATGCGAAGCAATAGGTAACACTCCTCCATGGCCTCTGCCTCAGCTCTGGTCTCCAGATTCCTGTCCTGTGTGAGTTCCTGTCCTGATTTCCTTCAGTGACAGACTTCAACATGGAACTGTAAACCAAATAAACCCTCTCCTTTCCACCTTGCTTTTGTTCATGGCGTTTCACTGAAGCAGTACAATCCTAACGAAGACACTATCCTTTTCACATGTGGCACTTTGGTAGTATGAAGAGAGACTTTCTGCAAATGGGCATGGCTGCTTGGCCAGGGTTTGCTTTCTCAGCCCAATCCACTGTTGATATCACATTGCTTCCCACCAGGCTTTGGCTTGCCTCTTCTAACTCAGTTCTCCCACTCACTGCCAGTATCTCTCTGCCATGATTATACCTAAGGAGATATCTCCAGCAAGGCACTCCCCCGGCCCCTGCCCCAATGCTTCTGGTATTTCTGGGTGGAGGTGACCCGGAAGGCCTGAGTTCCCAAGCCTTTTTAGGTCTGTTTTTTCTTGGAGCTTCTCAGACTATTCTGACCCATCACATATGGCCTTATCTTTATTGAACACAGCCATACTGTGCAGGGTCTGAAGAAATGGCTGGCCGTGAGTGAGTGTGACTTCTTAAAAATCTGGCTTCATCAGACCTTCTTTTCCCCAGCCTTCTTGTCTTTGGAGTTGAGAAACAAGAACCGGAGCTGCATGCTGGTTGGGTCTACAGCTCCACTCTGCATCTGGGCCTGGCTTCTACCACCGTGGGACCTCTGAATGCTCGATCCAGCAGACCAGTGTTCACTACACAGCACAGCTTCACTGAATCATCCTGCCCGAGAAAAGCCATCAGGAACAACAGGACCAGAGGTAGCAAGGACCATGGAGATGAAGACCAACAACAAACCTTTGTCACAGATTCGATAGAATGGGAACTCAGACATGACTAATGCTGGAATGCAGACAGACACTGTCCTGTCTCAAAGAAAACTGGGACATGGCTCATGTGGTACCCGTGGCTCTTCCCAGCACTTCTCGCTCCTACACCTCTCCAGCCCACGGGCTGGGCTTGCTTCCCTTCCCTTCTCTTCCCTGAGGCTTCTCTCTCCTACATAATCCTGCCATTTCAGGCAGGTGCTCCTCGGTCCTCTGCTCTTGGTTCCTGGCTTGGCTGGCTCTTGGCCTTTTTGTCCCCAGCTCCTCTCTTTCTCTGCATGTCCCCCCTCTCTTCCTCCTCCACTCCTCCTTCTCTCTCTCCTCTCATGGCACAGTTCAGCCTGGAGTCTTTTCCAGATGCCTCTGGCTGTTCTTCCCCTTATATCTCCAATAAAATCCTCCTCAACCATAGCTAGAGGTGGTTATGTCTTCATTTTCATTCAGGCACAAACCAAAGGTGATGCTTCAGTTGAGGTTCCCTCTTCCCAAGTGACTCTAAGTGTGGCAAATTGAAAATAAAAACTAACCATGACAAGGAGGTTCTGGAGACTTTAGAAGGTTGGCCTAGACAGAGGAAGCAAATCACTGATGGTGTCCCAGTGACCTCATTGCTCCTGGTATCTACCACAAGGCATAGGAGCTCATCCACCATGCCCTCTGTTGGCTGTGATGTTCCACCCAAATACACACATGGGACCAAGTCATCATGGACTGAACCCCAAGGAGCTATGGGCAAAAAGTAAATTCTTAGGTTGTTCTTGAAGGAATTTTTTTAAAAACTTCATTTCTTATATCTTTTTCTTTTTTTCCTTTTTGTTGAAAATAGTCTTTTCTCACATATAAATATATCCTGATTACAGTTTCTCCTCCCTTTTCTCCTTCCAATTCCATTCCTACTTCTCCTCCCATGCAGATCCACTTTCTGTCTCTCACTAGAAAAGAACAAGCTTGTAATGGATAATAAAATATAACAAAATAAAATGAAAACTATCAACATTGGAGTTGGACAAGACAAAAAGAAGGAAAAGAACCCAAGAGAAGGCACAAGAATCAGAGGCCTGATGAGAGTGGGTGGGTGGGTGGGTGGGGGAATACCCCCTTAGTGGTATGGGGAGGGGGAGGGAATAGGGAGGTTCCAAAGGGGAGATCTGGAAAGGGGGAAACATTTGAAATGTAAATAAAGTATGAAAAAAAAAAGAATCAGAGGCCTACTTTTTTATCACCCATGAATCCAATGAAAACATTAAGCAAGTCTTAGTGTAGACCCATGCAGGCCCTGTGCAAGCTGCTTCAGTCTCTGATGATATTGATTTAGAGGGCCTTGTTTTCTTGGTGTCCTTCCTCTCTCCTGGCTCTTACACTCTTTAAAGACTGCCATCCAGTTTAGGGCTGAGTGTTCCAAGGTCTCTCACTCTTTGGATAATGCCTCTCTATGGGACTTTGTATTTCTATTTATCTTCTGCAGGAGGAAGCTATTCTGATGGTGGCAGAGCAAGACACTGATCTATGAGTGTAGCGTAATGTCACTAGAAGGCATTTTATTGCTACTTTTTGTTTTATTATTTACAATAATAGTATTTGCTTTTACCCTAGGTCCCTGTGCCATCTAGTCTTAGGTTCTTAGTGCTGGGTATGGGTTCCATTTCATAGACTGGGCCTCAAGTCAATCAGATATTGGTGGTTACTTCCATAATCTTTGTGTCACTACTGCCCTAGCATGTCTTGCATGCAGGACGCCACTGTAGATCAAAAGGTTTGTGGTTGGTTTGGTGTGTTTGTTCATCTTTTGGTAGCTTGCCTGGTAACTTCCTACACCAAGGATGCTAGAACACAGGGGTGAAGGCTTTTAAAGGTGAAGCTTGACCTCTCCATGCTCGATGAGTTATGTAGGTGTTGTCTTCAGCAAAGGATCCTTGTTGTAAGTTTATGGAAAGCCACGTATAGCCTTGGCAACAGCCTGGGTTCCTTGGGCGAACAATTCAATTGGATATAGCCCATTCCTGCTGAAAGCTTCATTTGGTGACAAGAGAGATGGCCAGTTGGGACTCTCCCTCATTCTATTAGTCAGGGTTCTCTAGAAAAACAGACCTTATAGGATGAATCTCTCTCTCTCTCTCTCTCTCTCTCTCTCTCTCTCTCTCTCTCATTTATTATAATAACTTACAGGCTATGGTCTTCAATATATTGTCTTCAATATATGCTGGAATATAGAAAAAGTAGGCTCTAATGCCAGTGAAGGAATGGATTTGCAAGCTAGGCAAGAGAAAGCAGGCAAGAGCAAAGGCTAATTTGACTTAAGGCCTGTTTCTTATACAGACTTCCAGTAGAAGGCAAGGCCCAGATTAGAGGTGAGTTTTCTTAGCTCCAAAGATCTGGATTAAAGGTGTCTTCCTTCCTCAAAGATCTGGATTAGTTGATCTTCCTACTTCAAATTAAGCAAAAATCCCTCACAGGTGTGCCCCTTCATTTTTTGGCTTTTAGTTAATTCCAGATGTAATCAAGTTGGCAAGAAAGAAGAACATCACAGAAGTATTTGGCTACTTCATTTAGATTGCCTTCATATATGTGTATATTTTAGGAAACCTACTGTACTTGATGTCCGTACCATCCCTCAAATGGCCCTTAATTTTAGCTGTCTCTTCCCATATTCCCTCTCTCACCCCTTCTTCTTTCATTGATTTAATCGTATTCACACGTAAGCAAATACATACCATGTTTATCTTTCTGAGTCTGGGATACCTCACTCAGGATGATGTTTTCTTCTAGTTCCATCCACTTGCCCACAAATTTCATGGTGTCATTTTTTCAAATGTCTGAGTAACTATAAATGTACCCTGCATTTCTTTTCTATTCTTCTGTTGAAGGACATCTAGGTTGTCTTCGATCTCTGGATATGAAGAGAGCAGCAATGAACACATCTGAGAAAGTGTCTCTGTGGTAAGATGAAGCATCCTTTGGGTATATGGCCAAGAGTGGCATAGCCGATTCTTGAGGTAGATTGATTTCTATTTTCCTGAAGAACTGACACCCTGATGCCCACAGTGGCTGTACAAGTGCACTACCAAAGCAATGGATGAGTGTTCCCCTTACTCCTAGCCAGAATGTGCTGTCACGTGTTTTATTGACCTAGTCATTCTGATGACTAAGATCTATAAGATGAAATCTCAATATTGTTTTGATTTGCTTTTCCCTGGTGGCGAAGGATGTTGAATATTTCTGTGTTTCTCAGCCATTAGAGTTTCTTCTATTAAGAATTCTCTGTTTAGGTCTGTACTCCATTAAAAAAAAAATAGTTGTTTTCTTCATATCTACTTTTTTGAGCTCTTTATATATTTTGGGTATTAGCCCTCTACCAGATGTATATTTGATTAAAAAAAAAAAAATCTTTCCCCATTCTGTAGGCTGCCACTTTGTCCAAATGAGTGTTCTTCACCATGTAGAAAACTCTCATTCATTAATTGTTGATCTTAATGCCTGAGCTACAGAGTTTGGTTTAGAAAGTGGTTTCCTATGCCACTGAGTTCAAGGCTATTCCCCACATTCTGTTCTATCAGGCTCAGTGTATCTGGTTTTATGTTGAGGTCCTCAATCCATTTAGAGTTGAGTTTTGTGCAGGGTGATAAGTATAAATCCAGCTATCCAGTTTGACCAGCACCATTTGTTGAAGATTCTCTCTCCTTTTTCAGTGTGTGTTTCTGGCTTCTTTATAAAAAAAACAGGTGTCCATAGGTAGGTGGATTTATGTCTGTGTCTTAAATTTGATTCTATTGATCAATGTATCTGTTTTTGTATGCACCACACATTTTTTATTACTACAGCTCTGTAGTATAACTTGAAATTAGGGATAATGATACTTTCTGCAGTTCTTTTTATCATCATTTGGGATTAGCTAACTTGGATTTTAATGCTTCCACATAAACTGGTATTGTCCAGTTCTTTTTATCATTTGGGATTAGCTAACTTGGATTTTAATGCTTCCACATAAACTGGTATTGTCCAGTTCTTTTTATCATTTGATTAGCTAACTTGGATTTTAATGCTTCCACATAAACTGATATTGTCCAGTTCTTTTTATCATTTGGGATTAGCTAACTTGGATTTTAATGCTTCCACATAAACTGGTATTGTCCTTTCAGGGTCTGTGAAGAATCATGATGGAATTTTGATGGGATTTCATTAAATCTGTAGATTGCTTTTTGGTAGCATGGCCATTTTTACTGTATTAATCCTACTGACCCGTGAGCATGGGAGATCGTTCCATCTTCTGATATCTTCAATTGCTTTCTCCACTGACAAAGTTTTTATCATACAAGCCTTCCACTTGCTTGGTTAGAGTTACCCCACAATATTTTTTATTGTTTGTGGCTATTGTGGAATTGTTTCACTGATTTCCTTCTCAGTCTGTTTATCATATGTATATAAGAGGGCTCATGATTTTTGTGAGTTAATTTTGTATCCAGCTACTTTGCTAAAGGTGTTTATCAGCTTTGGGAGTCCCCCAGTTGAATTTTTCAAGACACTTATGTATACTATTTTATCATCTGCAAATAGAGATTTTGATTTCTTTCTTTCCAACTTGTATTCCCTTGATCTCCTTCAGCTGTGTTATTGCTCTAGCTAAGACCTCAAGTCTTGAGTAGGTATGGAGAGAGTGGACAACCTTGCCTTGATCCTGATTTTAGTGGAATTTCTTTGAGTTTCTCTCCACTTAAATTGATATTGGCTATGAGCTTGTTGTAAGCTGCGTTTATTATGTTGAGGTAGGTCCCTTGATTCTCTAATTTCTCCAGGACTTTTATCATGAAGGAGTGTTGGATTTTATCAAAGGAATTTTATACGTCTAATGAGATGGTTATGTGGTCATTGTCTTTCAGTTTGTTTGATAGATTAGATTTATTGATTTATACATATTGAACCATCCCTGCATCTCTAGGAGAAAGCCTGCTTAATTATAGTGGATGAAAGTTTCCTGGTGTAATACAATCCCCAATGCACAAAGAAGTATAATTACATCGAAACTCAACTCAGGGTGCATGTTATTTCTTCCAGGAAGATGGTTTCTAGAGATAGGTAGGGTACCTGTACTAGCTTAAAGTCCTAAGGAAGTGTCTGGTGTAGAGGTCATTTGGGCTATTAGCCACCTTTGATCCTGATTGTGGGAGCTTGGGGAAGCCTCCTGCTATACAGTTAACGTAAAGATCATTTAGGCTGTTCAGTATCTCTAGACCTGGGTGGGAACTTAGCCCCGGTCTGTAAGGGTAATTTAGATTATGAGCCCCCTCTAGTCCTGGTTGTAGGAGCCTGATATGGCCTGGCCCAACAGATAATGCAGATCATCAGGCTGTTAAAAACTTCCAATTCCCAGCTTTCTGGATGGAAGAACAGGTTTTATAACTTTCCCATTGGAAAGACAATCCTATGTGTTTAATATTCCTGATTTCTCTGGATATCTGTGGGCACAAAGACCTTACATCTATGTTCATAAGGGAAATTTGCCTGTAATTCTCTTTCTTGGTTGAATCTTTGGATGGCTTGAGTATCAGGATGACTGTGTGGCCTCATAAAATGAATTTAGCAATATCCCTTCTGTTTTTATTTTGTGAAATAATTTGAGGAGTATTGGTATTAACTCTTCTTTGAAAGTCTGATAGAGTTTTGTCTAAAACCATCTGGCCCTGAGCATTTTCTATTTCACAGACTTCTATTTCACTATTAACTGCTTATCTGACCTTGACTTAACTCTGGTGAGTGGTATGTTTCAAGATAATTATTCATTTCTTTTAGATTTGTCAATTTGGTGAAATACAGGTTTTTAAAGTATATCCTTATGGTTCTCTGAATTTCTTTCAGTGTTTGTTATTATGTCCCCCTTTTTATTTCAAATTTTGTTAATTTGACTATTCTCTCTTTTAGTTAATTTAAATAAGGCTTGTCAATTTTATTGATTTTCCAAAGAAACAACTGGTCTCAATTGAGACCAGTGATTGTTGTTCCTTTTTGTTTTGCTGTTGTTGTTGGTGGTGGTGTGGTGTGTGTGTATTTCCCATCTTTTGATTTTGCTGGTCTGGGATTATTTATTCCTGTGTTTTCATGGATGTAGTTAATCTCTTTAGGTTGGAGTTTTCCTTCTGGCACCTTCTGTAGGGCTGGATTTGTAGACAGATATTGCTTAAATGTTTTTCTTTATTGTTTCAAAGAAAAAACTCTGTTTCATTGAATTTTTTTTATTTGATTATTTTTGGTTTAAGTTTGAGTCTTTGGGCAGGGGGGCTATCTACTCCTTTGATCTCTTCTTTTTCTAGATCTTTTGGGTGTGCCATTGAGTTGCTACTATGAGATCTCTCCAGTTTTGTTTTTGTTTTTTATTTTTTACTTTATTTTATTTTCATGTAGACAGTGCTATGAACTTGCTTCTTAGCATCAGCTTTACTGAGTCCCATAATTTTGGGTATGATGTGTATTCATTTTCATCCAATTCTAGACAGTCTTTAATTTCCCTCTTAATTTCTGTTTTGAATCATTTTTCATTCAGTAGGAATTGTCCCGTTTCCATGAGTTTGTAAACTTTCTGTTGTTTCTGTTGCTGTTGATGTCCAGCTTTCATCTGTGGTGGTCAGATAGGATACAAGGTGTTACTTCAACTTTCTTGTGTCTATTGAGTCTTGCTTTGTGTAGTCGGTTTTGGAGAAGGTTCCATGATATACTGAGAAGTTATATTCTTTTGTGTTTGGGTGAAATGTTCTGTAAATATTTGCTAGGTCCATTTGGTTTATAAATTCAGTTAGCTTCAAAGTTCTCTATTTTTTTGTCTGGATGATCAAATTGGCGAGAGTGGGGAATTGGACTCTCCCACTATCAGTGTGTGAGGTTCAATATGTGATTTAAGTTGTAATAGTGTTTCCTTTACAACTGTAGATTCCATTGTGTTTGGTGCATAAACGTTATAATAAATTAACATGTCCTCTTGGTGGATTTTTTTTCTTTGATGAGTATGTAATCTCCTTCCCTATCTCTTCTGATAAGTTTTTGCTTGAAGTCTATTTTGCCAAATATTAAAATGGCTACATCTACTTGTTTCTTAGGTCCATTGCTTGGTAGATCTTTTTCCATCCTTTTACTCTGAGGTGATGTCTATTCTTGATGTTAAGGTGTGTTTCTTAGACTCAGCAGAAGTGTAGATCCTATTTTTGCATCTATTCTGTTAGTCTATGTCTTTATATTTGGGGAAATTGAGACCAGTGATTGTTGTTTCTTGTTATTTTGTTGTTGTTGTTGGTGGTGGTGGTGTGTGTGCATTCGTTTTGTGTGTGTGTGTGTGTGTGTGTGTGTGTGTATTTCCCATCTATTGATTTTTCTGGTTTGGGGTTATTTATTCCTGTGTTTTCACGGATGTAGTTAACTTCTTTAAGTTGGAGTTTTTCTTCTAGCACCATCTGTAGGGCTGGATTTGTTGACAGATATCACTTGAATTTGGTTTCATCATGGAATGTCTTGTTTTCTCCATTTTGCTGGTTATAGTAGTCTGGGCTGGCACCTGTGGTTTCTTAGAGTCTATAGCACATCTGTTCATTCCCTTCTTTCTGGCCTTTAGATTCTCCATTGAGAAGTCAGGTGTAATTCTAATAGGTCGCTTTTAAAGTTACTTGGTCTTTTCCCCTTGGAGCTTTTAATATTCTTTCTTTGTTCTGTACATTTAGTGTTTAGATTACTCTGTGCCAAGGGACTTTCTTCTCTGGTCCATCTGGTGTTCTATAGGTATCTTATAGGCATCTTGATAGGCATCTCTTTCTTTTGGAGAATTTTTTTAAAGATTTTGTTGAAAATATTTTCTGTGCCTTTGACCTTATGTTTCTTCTCCTTCCTATATTTCCGTAATTCTTACATTTTGTCCTTTCATAATATCCTAGGTTTCCTGAATATTTTGTGCCAGGAGTTTTTTAGATTTAACATTTTTTGACTGATATATCCCTTTCTTCTGTTATGTCTTCAATGCCTGAGATCTCTCTTCCATATCTTGTATTCTGATGGTGAGGCCTGCCTCTGGGATTCCTGTTCCAGTTCCTAAATCTTTCATTTCCAGATTCCCCTCAGGTTGGGTTTTCTTTATTGATTCCATTCTCCCTTTCAGGTCTTTAATGGTTTTATCCATTTCCTTCCATTGTTTGCATTTTCATAGATTTCTTTAAGGTTTTATTCATTTCCTCTTTAAGGACCCCTGTCAAATTCATAAAAGCTGTTTTAAGGCCTTTTCTCTTGTGTTTCAGCTATGTTGGAAAACTCAAGGCCTGCTGTGGTATGGTTGCTGGGTTCTGGTGGAGACGCATTTTTCTGGCTATTACTGATTGTATTTTTACATTGGTGTCTAGGCATTTGGGATTGGGAAGATTGTAAATCTAGGTGCTGATTGATATCTGGCTTTGTTTTTGTTGGGTGAGTGTTTTGTTTCTGGTACTTAGGAGAGTGTGGTAGCTGTATGTTGTCTAGTAGGAATTCTTCTTGGGTCCTGATAGGTGTGGGCACTTTGAGTTCCAGGTAAAATGTATTTCTGGGTGTTGGGAGGTAACACTTAAGAATGGGAATGGGCTCAGAGGGGCTATTGAGGGGGTCCACAGGAAGGAGGAAATCAGGGTGTTCTACCAGGATCTGCTTAGTCCCCTGGGAATGGGGTCAGAGAGTGAGGAGGGACCATGGCAGAAGGTCTGCTACAGAGCTGGGGGTGTTATTTGGGGGGTTGGACTTGGAGGAATGGAGGGAGAGGTGAAGATCTGCAGTCAACCTACTTGCTTGGGCCTGGGGGTCCCCAGAAAGTGCTTTCTGGAGTTGAGGGTGCTGGGACAAAGCCAAAGGTGGGGAGAAGGAAGTTTCTGGGGATATCTGTGTGATACACTGGAGATAGGAACAGGGGAAGAAGAGAATGAGAGTGGGGGATAGATTTGGAGGAGCACAGGGAGAGATGAAGATCTGCAGTTAGCCTACCCACTTCCCTGGCCAGAGTGACCCTCTTAGGCACTTTGGGTAGAGCTAGAAAAAGTAACCAATGCTGTTGTCTTTGAACAATATATTTTCTGTCATCTTGGCCATGGCAAACCAGACCACACAGTCCATGTGGTCAATCAATTTGGACAAATGTCAGGAGGGAGCCCTGCCAAGAGGGACACACCATACCTGTATCCCCAGCCAGGTTGGTATGGTATAAAGGGAAGTCGAGCCTAGGATGAGGAGACCTCTGGGGTCCAGGACTCTTTCCTGCTGCTTGCTCCTTTCAGAACGAAGATACTAATCTGAAGTGGAATTTTAACTCCGTGAAGATCCTTCTAAATCCATTTGACTCTATGAACTTAAGGCTCATGCAGACAGTTACACTCTGGGCATGTTGCTGGAAGCAGCTTCCAAGCCTCTGGTGTAATGGGGGAACTGAAAGAAGCCATACAGCTTCTAATAACTGTTGCTAAGAGTGATGGGCACCTTGGCAAAGCTAAGCCAGTACACCCAAGGTGTGCGCACTGCCTTAGGTATTCATGAAAGTGGGTGCCTTCCATGTCTGCCATGGGAAGGGAGAAGGGCAAGGGGAACAAAGGTGGGGGCCCTACACTTCAGGTTAATGTGCAAAGCAGGAGCAGGTGCTGGGCTGCGGGCCATGAGGTGCTAACAATTTCCTCAAGCACCGCAGGGGAATGGAGGAGCCTGGAGCCCAGGCCTCTGCAGATAAATGGCTTGGTGTGGTGTTAAGTCCTGTATTTAACAGCTTGATTAATGGGCCGGAGGAGAGCAGCTTGGTTAATGAAGTGTGCAGGTGGCTGTTGGAGGGTCAGGGCTGTTAAGACAACAATGGCTATCATGGCCTGCCCCTGAGAGCCCCTTCCTCTGTGGGAGTGCAGGGAAGCCACTCACTGAGAACTCACCTGGGAAGATGGAAGCCAGAAAGGAGGATATGAGGGGTTGGAGGTCTCAGACTTCCAAAACTCACAGCCCAGGGAACCTACGACTGAAGGGGCTATACACATACCTCCACGTTCACAAATACTTATCCAAAGACTTGAGAAAACACCAAGGACTCAGGCCTAGGGAACAGGAAGAGAAGCTCCTGTCAGTTAGACAATGGACGTGTGGAAGGTTTGTACAGTTGAGCTAAGAACTCCATCAGCCTCCTGCTTCCCGCCTCTCAGGTCTAACCTGGGCATCCTGACCTCTCTGGGCCATGACTCACAGCCCATGAGTCTCTGAAACAGCACTGCTGTCATGTGGTCCCCTCCCCTTCTGCCACCATGGTATGTCAGACAGTACTCTCCTGTCAACTCAATGAGAAACTACTAATCCTTTAGCTTCCCTGCCCCTGCAGCTCCTCTCCCCATCCCTGAATCTTCCCACCCCACCCCTGCAGCTCCATACTCCATGCCTGTAGCTCCTTACCCCTACCCCTTCAGAGCTCCTCACCCCACCCCTGCAGCTCTTCACTGTCATGCCATTGCTTCAACAGCCAGCAAAGTCTCTCCTTGGTTTCTTATGGCTACCTGGTCTCTGAGACCCAGTTCCTGCCAGCATCAGTCTCCTGGTTTTCCATCCACTTTCCTGCACAGCACCCAGCTCCTGACACACGGCTGTTTCACAGCCTTGATCTACCTTCTGTCCTGGCTGCTTCTAATTCTCTTTACACACCACTTCCTCCCTGACTCCATATCAAATCCTAAGGCCTGAGATAAATCTTCATTAAGTTTGGCCAAGAAAGATTCAGGCCACTAGCAAGTGCTCTTGGGTAGTAGCCTTGAGACAGGGGACCAGCAGGAACACACAATGGCTTAGCTCTTCATGTCTTAACACAGCCTAGGGATCAGACTGTGGGGTCGAGTTGAAGAGCAGCCTGCTACTGAGCTCTCTAAGGAACAGGGAAGACTACTTTGCACTTCATCGTTTGACTGAGCTGAGTCAGTGATGATGAAGGTGATGTCAGCCTCCTAGTCCAGAGCATCTTAGAGTTGTCTGTATCCTCACCATGATATGCATCCCAAAGGTGAGAGCACAGTGTGGTGCTCGCCATCATAGTCTGAGTCTCAGGGATGACAGTAGCCTGTGCCAGCCTCACAGCTGGAAGTCCACAGGGAGCCTACAGCCAGAGGCCAGAGCCATGCCCGCATAGTGGTAGTGTTGGGAAGCATAGAGCAGGGTGGGTGTGATGAGGGTCAGTCTCTGAGGAGCCACGGTGAGTCCTGGTCAGCCTCTGCTTTGCTTTAGACCAATGTCTTGCGCGTTAGTCTGAGAAGTTGTTCTGCTGTGAACACATCTGTGCTGCTGTGGAGACCATCAAGAGGCCTGAAGCCATCTCAGGTCTGCCCATACCTTGCTCCTAACTTCATCCTCCTGTACCTCAGACAATGAATGGTCATTGCAGGCTTTGCTTGTGACAGTGGCTTCAGGTCACCTGACACTGAAGATTCTGGTGGAATAGCATTCCCTGACCCTCTCAAGTTGGGGGCAGCCCTAAGACCATGGCCACAGTGGCTGATGGTGGGTTTGATAACCTTGTCACTGGAAGGTATGATCCAGGTTCTTGTGTTGAAATTCTGTGTGGATGCCCTGCTTGTTTTTGTGGTCTCTCCAAGCAACAGCTTGTCAAGAATTTTACACCTTAAAATGAAGCAGGGCTTAAGGGCAGGGACTTCCTTGTTTGCCTGTGGGTTAAAGCCAGTGGAAGGATGCTGCAAACAATAAAGCAGTCCATAGGCATGCAGAGGTGAGGCATAAGGCACCAGCTAGCAGTCTTCCACGCATGAGGTGTTTTCCTTACGTCTGGCTACAGCCCCAGGCTTTCTCCAGCTAAGTCTTGGGCCATGGTTCTGCTTTTACCACATGGACATCTGCCGGGAGGCAAAGCAACAGTTACCCGTCACCCACATGTCACACCGTAAATCTGCACGATGACTCTATGAGGCACAAGAGTCCAGCAGCTTTATGAGGTGCCACCTCTATGATTAATGGAGTCAGAAGGCTGTGCAGCAGGAAGGGGGGAGAGACGAGAAACACTGGCATGAAGCATAGGTTCGCATGTGTACACATAGCCAAATATACACACACACCTACACGTAGACAAACACACAAGTGTATGTGTTCACACACACACACACATGTACATACATATGCGCATGCATATACACTCAAACTCACACAGTCACACATATAGACACATACATCCTCATATACATGCACATATATAAATCATACATAGTCTATACACATGCATTTATATACTCAATGCACATATGTGAATGCACACATTTATACGCATACGCACATCCACAAAACACACATGCGGAATTCCAATCCTTACCACATTATCCCAGGGACAGTCACTGCAATTCCGTTCAAAATTTGCTTCCTGGACTATGGCTACCCAATGGTGGAATATAAAATTTTATACTCGAAAGGTGTCAAACATTTGCCTTTGTCTAGGTAGTGTGCAGTTTCCTCTGTTGGCATCTTGTTTGCAGCTTTGGGACACTGATTTAATACATTCAGAATGACCTCACTAGGAACTGTGTGATAAGAAAGGCAGGCGACTGAGTGGCTTTCAGAGCCGAGGGGGAGGGGAGCCAGAGCCTCACCACCACTGTTGTTTGACTCTGTTGTCAGGTTTAATAGTCACAGTTGCTCTCTGAACGGGGCATTGTTTGCCACGTTTTCCAAGTGAAGAAAATGAGGTTTAAAGCATGTCTGAATTCACAGAAATGAACAGTGGCAGGGCTGGGAGCCAAACCGAGCCAGAGGGTGCCAGCGCCTGCTTGGTCTAATGTGTCACACGGTGGGTAACATGCACCCGCTAAACTGACATCAGACATGGCTCTGTGCCCAACATATCCCTTCAAAAAGCAAGCAGGACTTACTGAGAGTGTTAACTACCATGAGCAAGCAAAGCTCCAATAGCCTTTGCTTGGTAACTTTAGTTTTGCCTAGAGGTGCAGCCACTGGATGGTGTGGGTTCAAATCCTCTGCAATCTGTCACAGTGTATAGCAGTGGAATGGGAGCCTCTAGCTTGGGAACTTCCTCAGAGTGTGAACGGGAGACACCCATCAGGTGCTTGTTAAAGAATGGTAAGATGAAGGTCATGATTGAGGAGATGGAATGAACCAGCGGATACCTGAGGCTCTCCTTTCGCCTAGTGCTGAGGGAAATCCAAGAACTCGAAGGCTGAGGAACTGCTCACAATGTCTAGCAAACCGCAGCTGGCCAGCATGTTTCCCCTGACAGAGCTCAGGTTAATGCAGATACCATGGTCCATGGATGGAGGTGCCTGTGAGAGGAAGAAAGGCTGCATCAGGCTGATGGGGGAGGGAGTCACTGCGGCCAGTAGAGTGGCCAGTGAGGAGGTGCTGGTGTAGCAAATATGGGGGAGGTAACAGAGGACAGAAGACTGAGGGAAGAGGGAGAGCTGCGGCTGGCTGCTGGGGAGCTCACAGGAGCGAAGCATGGAATCACCGTTAAAGAAAGCAAAAAATGAGGGGAAAATACTGTCATAGACAGCAAGGAAGATAACTGTTTGGGATTTGAGAAACTAGACTGCCCTGCTGAGAAGTAAAATGTAAGAACACTGATCAGCTGAGTGACTGTTCTGCTTTGGCTTGTTCTCAGAGATGTTGCCACCTGTAGAGAGTTTCTTGTGTGCTGTAGGGATGCACCACCTATCAATTTCAAAAGCCTACGGCCTATGGCTTAGGCAGGAAATGGAAAGTGGGACATTCGGGAGGCGGAATGATAGAGCCAAGCATGGGGAAATCCACCTGGGGAAGACGTGAGCTGACGGACACATGGTACCTGAATGCAGGTAACCAGCCACGCGGCAGAATGGAGGTTAAAATGAATAGGGTATCTTAAGTTAGATTTAGTCACAGAAGAGCCCAACTATGTGGCCAAGGTATTTGTAAATATATTTGAATCTGAGTCTTATTTCGGAGAGCGTGGGCCTGGGAGGAAGAACCAGGCCAGACTTCTACAGCCGCCCCTGTGCAGCGCGGCAGCAAAGGCTATGGGAGATGAGGAAAGACATGCAGGGAAGGAGCACAAGCCAGGCTAGCAGTGCAGGCCTGTGGGCTGTGTGGGAGGCTGAGACGGGAGGATCGAAAATTCAAGGTCAGCATGGGCTACAAAGTAAATTCAAGGCCAGGGGGAACTTAGTGAGGCCTTATCTCAAATGGGAAGTGAAAAGAGGGTGCAGCTTAGTGGTCAGGTGCTTGCCTGGGTTCTTCAGGCTCTTAGGTTTAGTCCCAGCTATACACATGCAGGCTCTCACTTGTACACACACACACACACGAAATGTGTGAAATGTGTGAAAGAATACACGGATGCACACTCACACTCTAGCACACACCTATACTTGCACACACTCTAGCATGCAAGCATGCATTCCTGTGCACACACACACACACACACACACACACACACACAAAATCCCAAGGCCATTCATCCTGGAAACTGCCACATCTCACCTTCACACCAGGTAGAGACAAGTTGCTTCTCTGGAAGGCTTTTTGTTTCCAACGGTGCTGGCTAGCTTTATGTCAACTTGACATAAGTTAAAGTCATCTGAAAGGAAGGAAACCTCAATTTTAAAAATGCCTCCAGAAGATGGGGCTGTGGAGAAGCCTGTAAAGCATTTTCTTAATTACTGATAAATGGGGAAGACCCATCCCACTGTGGGTGGTGTAACTTTGGGATCTATAAGAAAGCAAGCTGAGCAAGTCATGGAAGCAGGCCAGTAAGCAGCACCCCTCCATGGCCTCTGCATCAGCTCTGCCTCCAGGTTTCTGCCCTGCTTGAGTTCCTGTCCAACTTTCTTCCGTGATGAGCAGTGTGATCTGAAAGTATAAGCCAAATAAACCCTTTCCTCCTTGCTTTGGTTGTGGTGTTTCATCACAGCAGTAATAACCCTCACCAACCTATAGCTCATAAGAGCTATACAAAGATGAGTAGAGTTAACCTACCCACAGAGATGTGCACCATAGTGAAATCCGCCCTGCAATCTGAAATGAAAGTATTCCTACCTCTCCCGCCAGGTCATTCATAATGCTTCCTTGTCTGTGGGTGCAGAAGAGGAAACAAGCCCCTAAATTGAGTTCCAACTTATTTGCAGGTTACACTTTACATTTTACCAATGCTGAACAGTTTATTCGCTTACCACTTTGGGGGCCCTATGGAGTTTGGGCTCTAGGGAGGATGCAGGCATGAAAATGGGGCCTCTTGTTTCTCAGTTATGAAGAGCAGAGCTTCCAGGCCCAAGGTTGTGCAGGGTCCGTGTGCATGCAAGCTGTTCCACACTGAGCAAAATCAGGAGCCTTCGAATTGGGGCCTGCTGGGCAACTAGCAGCTTTCTGGGCAGCAAATGAGAAGAAATTTCTGTGAGTAATGAGGTGCCAAGGTGAAAGTCAGCAGGCATTTCAACATGGCATATGCTTCTTCCTACAACTGGGAGTGAGGAAGGATCATGCTGATGTCCTTCAGACATCATCCTTAGGCAGATTTGAATTTCCTTCCCAGTCTGAATGAATTCCACAACTGCCCTGTGGCTATCAAAGTCACGTGATCTTGGTGTGGTGTTTCCACTGTTTGTCTGGTGAGGAAGTTCAAGGTTAAAGAGAATGAACAGAGACTACTGGATAAGGCATGCACCAGGGGCAGGTGACAGCCACCAGGTTCCAAGTCTCTTTGAGGAGACAGGTTGTGGAGGAGATGCTTTCCACAGAGCTCTGGTGGGGCTTGGGGGTGGCTTATAGAGCAGGAACCATGTCACTTAGTACCGCTGTCTCCTAGGAAGATTTAAATACTTTGTCTCCTAGGAAGATTTAAATACTTTGTTGCAAATCTATGTCTTCTTCCACATTGAGTTGAAGTTGTGAACACCGGTCTACGTGGGTTGATTTTTCTGTTGTTATATAGATTTTGTTGTGGGCATACATAAGAACTATTGAAAAGACTCCCACTTTATACATGTTCAGTTGACTTTGTAACAAAGGGAGGTCAGGACATTGCTGAATAGCGACAAAAATGTGCCTTTTGCTCAGATGGATCCATCTAGCTTTCCATGACTGAAAAAGCTCAAACTTTCATTTAAAAAAAACTAATTGAGATGGCTCAATGGTTAACAGCACTGGCTACTCTTCCAGAGGGATTGGGGTTCGATTCCCAGCAGCCACTGTGGCTTACAACAATGTCTAACTCTAGTCCCGGGGGATTTGTTGCCCTCTTCTGGCACCAGTCAAGTATAGTGCACAGAGATATATGCAATACAAACACGTATACACATAAAATAAAAATAAATACAATCTCAAGAAAATATCTATACATCATAATACTACTGTAAAAATTTGCCTTTTTCTGCTTTTCTCGATGTTTAAAACTCTGCTTTTCATTATCAGAAAGAGCCAAGCTTTTTTACCCTAACCTCAAATCCACTGTAAAATAAATAACACGACATTCCATTAAATTAACCTCCATAAAACGGTGCAGTGCAGTGTTTTTTTCAGATGATGAAAAACCTGAAGACATCAATGGCTTTTTATCAGAGAAATTTCCCTCACCTCTAAAGAAGACTGGAATTAATTTAAATAGCACCAGAAATAGAATAGAACTTGCCAGCCAAGTTCTTTTTCAAACAGCAAAACTAAGCCTCACAAAGGTGGATGTTTCTCATAGTTGCCATGCTCAGAGAGGTGACCTTGAAGATCCACGCGTCTGTCCGCATCTGGACATGCGGCGGAGCTGTCAGGTGGATAGCTCACGTTGGGTGTATTTCAAAAGCAGCTTGCCCCGTGTATGGCGCAGGTCCCTCTTAGAAGTCATTTCAGTTTCAAAGGGAGATTACAGCCCTTTGAAATTCCCTTAAAGGAGAAATTCCACCTCTGCTTTTTATTAGCCTATTGCATTAGTTCGTATATTAGGATAAGAAGAACCACATTCTGCTCTTTAAACAATAGGAAAGGGAAACATCACCCCTGGCAGCCTTTCTTTTGGGGGAATTATAATCCATTCATATCCTCAAAGGCACTTTCATTCTTCAGGGAAGATTTGAGGCCCAATTAATAGTGGCCCCTTGGGACCCACCCTTGCCCTTGAAGTTTTATCTGGTAAAGACACAGATGCTATTTAAGAAGCTTGGGGTCCACATGGAATAAGAACAGTGCAGTAATCAGTGGAATCACCTAGGTGGATGGAATGTGTAATCTATACCCGACCTGCTCAACGGTGCAACCATCTAACCTAGGCCTGGGAGGTCTGGGGCAGTCAGTTCCTCTTTCCTGGCCACCAAGGGTCTGCAGGCGTGGCACATGGCGCACACTTGAAGGAGCATTTTCCTGCCTGGAGCTTTGGTAAAAGGTCTTTCTAAGTTGGTCCTGATGTCTGTGGGACAAAGGTTAAAGCCATCATCCTGCGGTCTTAGCCAATACAATTCTAAGCAAACCTTTTTGAGCTAAGTAGCTGGTTTTGAGGAGGAAAAACTTGAAGAATGGCTACAGGAATGGGGGTCTTTCTCTGTGCTCTTAGCCAGCCTTCCCCCGGCAGGGATGTGCTTCGCTTTTAAGTATGCGGCTTCTAGATAATTTATATCATCTAGCAGTGCTTTATAGTTCCACTGAACTTTCTAGGCATGATCACGATGAAAATCTAGAGCCCAAGCCACACTGTGTCTGGCATGTTCTCTTCCTTCCTGCTCTGTTGGTATGAAATACGCAAATGTGTCATGGTTGTGTGCTGACCAGTTCCTCCATCAGCGCAGGTGTCACCTTTCTCAGGACAGCTTAGTTCCCAGCCCTCCTGACACTTTCCGATGAAAGCCTGCCACACTGACTCAGCTCTGGAGACTCATCAGCCAGTCTAGGTTAGCATCAACTAGACTGGCTACTCTGCCTGCCTTCTGTACCAGCCGGCACTAGAAGTGATGGAGGTGCCAGCATGACAGTCCCCACAGTAGCAGCTTGACCCCCTAATTGCTGGCACCTCCTTACCACCCTCTGTCATCACTAAAGGGAGGTGAGCCTGCCTGCCCAACCTCACTCTTCTTTCTCACCTACTCTGTCTGTCACAAAAAGGACATAACCAGAGCTAACCAAGCATAGACATCCAGTCGCCTGTTTCAGCACTTGTTCCAGCATGCCATACCTAGTTTTGATACAATTGACAAGAGAGTATGTAATGTAAAGACAATGTAACTGTAAGAAGAAAAAAAAATTTAGTATCAGAAATGAAAACGTCACTGGGCAATATGGCGTGGACCGCCTATGGGTCAGTGTGTCCACCCTCAGCTGGTGGTGGCAGCCCGTGAACCACTGTGTCCAGTGCACACTGGAATCTGTCAGTCATGTCTCGTCTGCAGCCCACTCCTCCTTTGCCTGCCTGCCTGCCTGTGAGCTGTCTGAAGGATGGGGTCCTGGTTGTTCTTCAAGTCCCAAAGCCAGGAACAGCATGCTTTGTATATCAAACACCCAGAAATACACAGCAGAGCGATAGGCTCATATCGTTTGCAGTATTGCTTATGCAAAGGGAACCACAGAGTCGTTGATAAATTCTGTGCACCTCCATGGCAGGGCACATTATATCCACTGGGATGTTTTTTACTTTTGAAGACTAAGGACATGAGCATTTTCTTTTTATATAGTTCTACGTGAAAATTGGTTAATTATATAACCTTACTTATATGTACAGCCTGATCATGCATTTTTTTGTTTGTTTTTTTGTTTGATTTTGTTTTTCGAGACAGGGTTTCTCTGTGTAGCCCTGGCTGTCCTGGAACTCACTCTGTAGACAAGGCTGGCCTCGAACTCAGAAATCCACCTGCCTCTGCCTCCCGAGTGCTGGGATTAAAGGCGTGTGCCACCACTGCCCGGCTCTGATCAT
Source organism: Rhynchomys soricoides (assembly GCA_019843965.1). Lineage (NCBI taxonomy): Eukaryota > Metazoa > Chordata > Mammalia > Rodentia > Muridae > Rhynchomys > Rhynchomys soricoides. The sequence goes on from JADRCH010000116.1 coordinate 3,488,716, forward strand.
TCTTTTTAAAACTTTCTTTCACTATTGCCAAATGGCATTTCAGGAAAGAGATTCTATGTGAAACAAACCACCATCCTCACAGAATTTATTTTCTAATCAGTACTGATAGAAAAACAAAATAAATAAGTGTATATTTTATTGGATTACAAGCACTAGAGAGAAAACAATCTGTGTATTCCTGAAGCTATAGCAAGATGCTTCAAACTAGATAATTTATAAATCACAGTTCTGGAAGCTAGAGAATGTAAGGTGGAGGTGCCAGCAGTTGTCAGCTGGTGAGGGCCTTCTTCATGTGTCCCCACCGGGCAGAAGCACAAACGGCCAGGGGTCCAGCTGCTTCCCATGGCCCTTGGAGAAAGCAGAGCGCTCTGCTCCAAACCAATGCTCCAACATTTTCACAGCTCTGTGTAGAATCAACTCTCACCATGAATTGGGGTGGAATGGGACAAGGGCACACCTAGTGTAACATACACAGCTTCCAGGGCCCCAGAAGTAGGGTTTTCAGGGGTGTTCTAGGTACACTGACTGTGAGAGACTATGCAATGTAGAGTCCTAAAAGAAGGTCGTTCTAGAAAGAATAGGAAGCCAAAGGGTGTGGAGCTCAGAGTAAGAACAGTGAGCCCGAGGACAGTCAGGGAGGCCCGTGTGACTGCAGCAGAGAGATAATGAGGTGAAGGGAGGCAGGGATGGTGCCCAGGCTCTGAGGTTCCAACACAGAGATGACCTAGTCAGCTACTGTCATGACTTTAATTTTTTTCATTTTAGTCATTTTTATTAGGTGTTTATTTATTTATTTTTGAGGATTTTGTATGGACGAGTTTGGCCCGTATTCACCCCTTCTGGAGCTACCCACAGATCCACCCCTTCCCTGTGTGTCCTTTTCTGTATTTTCACCCACCCAATCTGACCCTTGCTGCCCATGTATTTATGGATGCTTGGCCTTCGGCTGGGGCCTGGTTGACCCACCAGTGGCAACACTCAAATAAAACCGACTCTCCTGCCTCTTGGCTATCTGCTGCTGCCAACAGCTTCTTGGCTAGAGGTTGGACTTCATGTCTCCCTTCTCCATGCTGAGGTTTTTTCTGACTTGAGCTGGCACAGGGCTAGTGTATGCTCTTACAACTGCTGTGAGTTCCTATGGGCAGCTACCCTACTGTGTGTCTGGAGGACACCATTTCTTTGTGTGCTTTATTACCCCTGGCTCTTAAAGTCTTCCTCCCCCCCCCCTTCCACAATGATCCCTGTGCCTTGGCAAATGAAGATGCAGGGTAATGTTCTATTCGGGACTGAGCATTCAGCAGTCCCTTATTCTCATTAGCCAGGTGTGGGTCCCTGTGTTAACAATCACTATCTAACTACAAATAGAAATATTATTAATTGCAGATAGAAGCTTCTCTGATGAGCATTAAGAGATGCACTAAACCCATGGGCACAACGATTCTTTGACCTTTTCATACAGTGTGTTTTGATTGTATCCCGCTCTCTGTCCCCTAGCTCCTGCTCTCTGTCCCCTAGCTCCTTGTAGGTCAACCAGTCTCTCCCAACTTTGTGTCCTTTTTCCCCCTCTTCATAACCCATGGAGTCCAGTTTGTGTTGCTTGGATACTCCTAGGTGTGAGGCCATCCACTGCGGTGTGATAACCCTGGTTTTTAGTCTCAAACAGGGCAGGATGGATCAGAGAAGCAACATGAACGGGACTCAAATACGGAAGGGCTCACCCTAGTGCCCTGTTAAGGCTCGTCGGGGCCAAGACTGTGGAGTGTGGGTACCTGTGTGCAGATGTATGGTAATGGACAAGGCAGGAGGTTCTCAGCTTCAGCACAGGCCTTGGTCTCCTAATCCAGACACAAGAGTTAGAGTATTATATAAGACAGGCTATTATAAAGACAGTGTAGAGAAAAAAATGGAGAGCCACAGCCCACTATCAACAGGAAAACCGCAGGGGCTAAAGAGTCTAGGGCAGTGACTCTCAACCTTCCTAATGCCTTGGTAATGTTCTTCATGTTGTGGGGGACCCCAACCATAATTGCTACTTCAATTACTTCATAATTGTAACTTTGCTCATGTTATGAATCATAATGTAAATTTCCGATGCTCTTAGGTGACCCCTGTGAAAGGGTAGTTTGACCCCCAAGGGGGCCATGACCCACAGGTTGAGAACTACTGGTCTAGGGTCTCCATGACTTAGGCAGCTAGAAAGGAGAGAGGGTGATACTTCTTCAAAGTCTTAAAGCATCTCCATCTCAGACTCAAAGTCACAGTTAAATATAGGTGGCAATGAGAGAACTCTCCAGAATCTGGTTTAGCCGCTCACTCTATGCTGTAACAGCCCACCCTGCTTCTGCCATAGGCTGCAGGCTGCATGACAGAAAGATAGGGTGCTCAGAGGACTTGCGTGCAGTGGGCACTTGGGATACTGCTCTTTAAAGCTTAAATCCATCACCAAGGGGCACAGAATAAGAAACAGAAATTCCACTGCTTCTTACGGCTCACACACTGTTGGCTGCACTGTTTTTTCCTGGCTCTACAGGTAGGTGTTAGATAAGTTAACTCCATCCTTTCGCTCCCCCTGCTCCCTACAGAAACACAGAGGGCCTTGAGCATCTTTGGTTCTTTCTGGGACAGCAAAACCTTGGCCATGTCTGCCTTGTGCACAGGATGTCTTTGTGGGTAGGGGACTCTACTGGCCATATCTGCCTTGTGCCCGGGATATCAGGCCCCCCCGTGGGTGGGAGGATCTTCAGAGGTGGACTTTCTTAGAACAAATTGCTATGGCAGGGTCTCTCCACCAAGACAAGTGTGGACGCTCAGAGGATGCTCACAGAGCTGACACATTTTGAGTTTCATTGATAAATCTTTTAAAACGGTAGCTGATCTCACCTATGGATTCAGCAGTCTTCCTTATTTGACTTTAATTTGTGGACCATATGGGTTCAAACACAAGAGTGGCCTTATGAGGGAATAGCTTGGCCTTTGACTGACCGCCCTTGGTAGACAGCTGGCCCTTGGCCTGCACGCTCCTAAAAGCCCACGCGTTTTGAAAGTCAAGCCATTCAGGTTTGGGTGCCCAGATCTTTGCTGCTAGAGAGCAGTGCTGAAGGGGACAGCTCCCTGCTGGGCCTCTACAGCTGGCAGTCGTGCCCTCAGAAGTCGGGCAGGTGCAGCCAGCATCTGGAGTTGGGGGCAGAGAGATACTGTATCAGCTCTGCCTTTGATGAGCTGAGAGGCCCCACCTGACCCTCCTACATGAGAATGCTCCCTAGCCTTCACCTAAATACTGAGTTTACATGACCTTGGTTGGTGACAGGTCTATCTATGTTCAGCAATACCAGAATCTAGAAATCCCAATAGATACTCTTTGGATCATGATAGTTATCTATAATACCAATGTGTGTGAAGTATCCAACTGCTTAGGGTTGAGACCAGCGTGGGGGTCAGAGGATGCTCGTATACTCAGAACTGATTAGCTACAGGAAGCTTAGACACCAGCTACCAGTCACTGTGAGTCTGGGGAAAGTGCATTCAGAACAACATGAGACAGCTAGATGCTGGTTAGTAATTGTGGCCAACTTCTTGGCCATAAAGAGCTGTACTAAATTCTTCACATGCCTGTCTCTAGGGATACTCAGCAGATTCTTCAAGGAATTGTGTGATGGAGCTCACAGTCTTTGTCCGACTGAGTTAAACCCAATTTCACTTCTCTTGTGTCCCTTTGTCACCCACATCTGAAACCTACCTGTCCTTCAGAAAATGGAACTCAAGACACATGGAAAAAACAGTGGGCTTGGAGGAGCAAGAGGGGCCGGGCTCCTCAGGGTGTGAAGGTGACCCCTGACCTGTGGTCTGACCTCTGAACTGTGGGGAGGGCACCTTTCCTGGGGTCATTTTGGGGTGTCTTTTCCTACCTCTACTTCCATAGATTCACAATGAAAGTGCTCCCTTACATTCATATCTCTGTAATATGCACCTTGCCTTCCTTGTAGCTAACCCAAGAGTAGATGACTAAAGCTTCATTTTATTCAAGTTGTGGATCTGTGTAGTTCAAGGTCCCATAATCTAAGTCAAGACAGCTTTGGAAGAAGCGCTCTGTGAGTAGAAACTGGTTTTACCATGACAGGAAGGAGCCCATGCAGAAGGGCTCAGTTTACTAACAAGGGCTACCCTACACTGCTGTCCATCCTGCAATGCTGCCTGCCCTGTCCCCTGCCCCCTCCTTTCTTTTGAAGGCTCGTCTGTACCTTTCTCCTACAGGAGTGCTCAGCTCCCGCTCTCCCTCATAGTGGGTGGCCATCCATGCTACCTTATGGCTGTGTCCTTGAGTCTGCAGATGCTTTGTTGTCACTTCCAGATCTTCTCTCCTCCATCTCTGCTCAGTGACTTTTCTCCCATCCTTTAGCTCTCTTAGCTCCCTCTCCCTCCCTCTCTCCCTCTCCTTCTCCTTCTCCCTCTCCCTCTCTCTCTCCCTCTCTCTCTTCCTCTCTCTCTTCCTCTTCCTCTTCCTCTCCCTCTCCCTCTCCCTCTCCCTCTCCTTTTCTTCTGCAAGCTTCCCCTCCTGGCTCTTGAATCCCTAGTGTCTTTGTAAAAGTCCTGCCCACTGCCCGGGTTCCCCTTCCCACCAGTCCCCTCCATGGTTCCCAGCTCTTGTGGTCATTCCTGATAGCAGCAACCCTTCTAGGCATTGCTTTCAAATACCCCACTTTCTCTTCAGTTTTCCCCCAACTTGTTTGGCATCTCATTTAAATCCCTCCTGTGGATCCCTTTGGATGTTCCCTCCCCTTCCTGGGTCCTCACTGCTCCTCCATTACTATCTTCATGCTCAATGGCCTCCTGTGCCTTCAAATGTAGGACATAAGCCCTCTCTATGTTGGTCCCTGTCCACCCATGTAAGGGGACCTGGGGGTTGCCAGCACTCTTCTGGACCTCCCACTGTCTGAACAGTGACAGCACAGTCTTTTGAGACCTGGCTCCTGCTCCTGCTCCTACCGCCAACCCCCAATACCCCCAGCAACACAATCACAAACAGCACCCAGAAGCTCTTGGGTCCTGGACAAGCCTCCTTCCCTAGCCACAACATCACTGGCAGGAATGGGAAGGGACAGAGCCCCATTATCCTTGTCTTTGTTATGTTTCTATTTCTGTGACAAAACACTATGAGTGTGGCAACTTCTAAAAGAGAGCATTAAATTATGCTTATAATTTCAGAGGCTTACCATTCATGATGGCGGAGCAAAGGCACAGCAGCAGGAACAGCTGAAAAGTCAGATCCTGATCTGCACGAAGGAGGCACAGAAAGAGTGGGGTGGGGCACTGGAAATGGTGCAAGTCTTTTGAAACCTCCAAGCCCATCCCCCAGTGACACACCTCCAATAAGCCCATAGCTCCTAACGCTCCCAAACAGACCCACCAATTAGGGTCAATTATTCAAACTTATGAGCCTTAGGGGCCATTCTCATTCAAACTACTACGAGTCTCTGAAGCCCTTGCCCTCATGGCAGCTTTAACCACTGCCTTCTACCCAGCATGCTCTGCTAATCTGGGTCCTCTGCATAGGGAAAGCTAGGACCCCAGATGCCTTTAAGCCCTTCTGGAATTCCCACACAGGGAAAGGTGTCCCCACCTAAACACCAGGCACTCCTGGCTTTCCCAGCTCTATCTGCCTGAGTAGCACTCACTATCAGCTTCTGGCTTATTTGTTGTCTGCCCCATGACATGGCAGCTCAGACAGCTCACGAATGTCTGTCTATCTTGTTTCCTGTCTCTTTAAGGACAATGCTGGGTGTAGGCAGCAAGTTGGAAGTCTTCGAGTATTTAAGAAGAGAATGTGTGTGCTCTCTTACTGATGAGATGGCTTCATGCTTAGCTCAGCTGGGAATTCCCAAAAACTCTGCTGCTTATCTTCAGCCATGTGACGGCCTCTTTGTCTGTGGTGGCTTTCTACTACGTGACTAGGTTGGTTTAGGGCTGCTGTATGAGGTTATTTCCCACTCTACCACACGTATGTATGTACATTGTATGTATATACATTGTATATCTGTACACATATGTACCATTTACACATATCTCAAGGACTGCATGACTGGAAACTTTCATTTCTCCCTCCCAGGTCTGTACAACTAAGTTACACATTTTGCTTCATGTATTTTAAGCCGACACAGTGTGGTTGTTTTTGTAGATATTAAAGAACCTTGAGGTATGTCCACAGAACCTCCTTTTCTGCTCTCTGTTCTTCCCTGCAGGTACATGTGGTCTCTGGCGTCACCCCTACCCGTGATAGTGTGTGCCAGGTGTGAAACCGGCTTCTCTTCACTTTGATACATCTATGGAATCTCCAGGTCACCCTCGTCCTTGGCAAGCCTTCTCCTGGGTGTAGAAACCTTTTGCTTTCCTACTTCATCACACCTTGTGGTTCCACCTTGCTCCTTCGTTTCTGGCTCACATCTCTTCCTGGCAGGGAGTCAAATGACATCCTTGTCTGTCATGCGTCTTCCTCACTGACAAGTTTGTGATTTTCTTCTTTTCATGATGTTAAGAAAAGTTGTTTCAGCTTGCAATCCTACCAGCAGTGGAGGAGTGTTCCTCTTTCTCCACATCCTCGCCAACATCTGCTGTCACCTGAGTTTTTGATCTTAGCCATTCTGACTGGTATGAGGTAGAATCTCAGAGTTGTTTTGATTTGCATTTCCCTGATGACTAAGGACGTTGAACATTTCTTTAGGTGCTTCTCAGCCATTCGAGTTTCCTCAGTTGAGAATTCTCTGTTTAGTTCTGTTCCCCATTTTGTGATAGGGTGGATCTCCGGAGTCTAGCTTCTTGAGTTCTTTGTATACATTGGATATTAGCCCTCTATCGGATGTAGGATTGGTAAAGAACTTTTCTCAATCTGTAGGTTGCCGTTTTGTCCTATTGACAGTGTCCTTTGCCTTACAGAAGCTTTGTAATTTTATGAGGTCCCATCTGTCCATTCTTGATCTTAGAGCACAAGCCATTGGCGTTCTGTACAGGAACTTTTCCCCTGTGCCCATGTGTTCGAGACTTTCCTCACTTTCTCTTCTATTAGATTCAGTGTATGTGATTTTATGTGGAGGTCCTTGATCCACTTGGACTTGAGCTTTGTACAGGGAGATAGGAATGGATCAATTTGCAATCTTCTACATGTAGACCATCAGTTGAACCAGCACCATTTGCTGAAAATGCTGTCCTTTTTCCAATGGATAGTTTTAGATCCTTTGTCAAAGATCAAGTGACCATAAGTGTGTGGATTCATTTCTGGGTCTTCAATTCTATTCCATTGATCTACCTGCCTGTCACTGTACCAATACCATGCAGTTTTCATCACTACTGCTCTGTAGTACAGCTTGAGGTCAGGGAGGCTGATTCATAATACTACCTGAGGGCCAAGCTATACCACTCCTGGACATATACCCAGAAGATGCCCCAACATGTAATAAAGATGCATGTTCCACTTTGTTCATAGCAGCCATATTTATAATAACCAGAAACTGGAAACAACCCAGATGTCCCTCAACAGAGGAATGGATACAGAAAATGTGGTACATTTACACAATGGAATACTACTCAGCTATTAAAAACAACGACTTCATGAAATTCTCAGGCAAATGGATGGAACTTGAAAATATCATCCTGAGTGAGGTAACTCAGTCACAAAAGAATGAACACGGTATGTACTCACTGATAAGTGGTTATTAGCCCAAAAGTTTGGAATACCCAAGAGTCATATCACAGCAACCATAGGGCTGAGTGTGAGGTCCCAGATGGAGGAGATGGAGAAGGGACTGAAGGAGCTGAGGGAGTTTGCAGCCCCAGGGAGGGAGCAACAGTGGCAACTGGCCTTACCCCTCGATGTTCCCTGAGACTGGATCACCAACCAAAGAATGCACATGGAGGGACCCATAGTGCTGGCCACATATGCGGCAGAGGAGGGTCTTGTTAGCCATCAGGGGGAGGAGAGGCCCTTAGGCCTGAGGGTGTTAGATCCCTCACTATAGGAGAATGCCAAGGAGGGAAGATGAGAGTGGGTGGGTGGGTGGGGGAATACCCCCATAGTGGCAGGGGAGGGGGAGGAAATGGGGAGGTTCCAAAGGGGAGATCTGGAAAGGGGGAAACATTTGAAATGTAAAGAAAGTAGGAAAAAATGAAAAAAAAAAAACTAAAAAAAAAAAGAGCTTTGGATAAACAAGGGAAAAAAAGAAAAAGAAAAGTTTCTGTCTTTCTTCTGTGATTGCAGCTTCCTACACTTGATGCCTCCGTGAGCTTCTTATTTCTTACAGCAAATGTCGGACACTATTTCTGTTTTCTGTTCTACATGTATCCGCAATCCTTTCTTGGACTTTCCTTGGAGCTTCAACCTGAAGGTCCTTGTAGGGTCGGGAAATTTGAGTATCTAACTCCACGGCAGCTCGGAACAGTGAACTAGAAGTTCAGCCCAGAGGGTGGTGAGAGATAGACCCTCGTCATCTGTCTTGACCACAGAGACCCCCATAAGTCTCTGTGAATGCCCTGTTATTGAGGAAAGGACTGTGCTGTGATGATGGATACTTGGCTTTGATCTATGTCGTTTCTGTGTGATGGGGAGGCTGAGTCACTTGCAGCCTGAGTCCTGTGAAGAAGTAGAAGAGGAAGAGGAGACATTACTCTTGAGCTGGGAGGCACAGACCATTAGCAAGAGCAGGATTTAAGGCTGATCCTGGGAGACAGGAGCTTTGAGGTCTATGTGGGCTCATGCCCAGTTTGAATCCATACAGGAAGGTGTTGCAGAGACAAATCCTTACAGCAGAGGGAGGACCAGAAGGACGGAAGGCAACAGTCACCCTGTGTAGTGACCTCACACCCTTCTTATGACAAGGACCAGGGTGCTCGATTGAATCTGATCTCCACCCAGCACCTTCTCCTTTACAGGAAGGAGGGGCATGGAGATGTAGCTCAGTTAGTAGGACACTTACCTAGCAAGCACAAAGCCCTGGTGAGAGCTCCAGCTCTGCATAAAACCAGGTGTGGTGTTCATGCCTGTAATGGGGCACTTGGAGAATGGAGACAAGAGGGTTAGAAGTTCAAGGTCATCCTTAGTGTTTAAGACCAGCCTCAAAGAAAGAAAATAAAAACAAGGAGGAAGGAATCAAAGGAGAGGAGGAGGAGGAGGAAGAGAAGGAGGAGGGAAAGAAGGAAGGAAGGAAGGAAGGAAGGAAGGAAGGAAGGAAGGAAGAGGAGGGAGGGAGGGAGGGGGGGGAAAACGAAGTTCTAAAGGTCGCAGGACAGAGATTGTGATTTACAAATAGAATCTTATGCTCAGTGACCCCCTTGACTCCTGGGCTTCCACCAGCCACTTTCTTCTCAAATGAATGAAGACAGCACGGAGACTCGTCCCAGCGCATGCGCTGCTGCAGAGGAAGAACAAAGCTGTGGTCTGACCCGCTCAGAACTCTGTCCATTCATCACTGCACCAGCCAAGTGCTCCCCGCCAAGCCTGCCACCTTCTCCTGTGTCACAGCCCCTGATCACTTCATTAACGTTCATTACTAGCAAGAAGAATGGCACCTCTGACCTCCACCTCCGCCCACACCAGTCACGTGGCCAAGTTCTAGTTCCAGCCTTGGAAACATGACCATTTCAAAGGCCCTAAGTGTTTTCAGAAGGGATCACAGTGCATCAAGAAACTGTGGGTGAGCCTCTGAGCAGTGTCTCCTGCAAATGGCCTGAATGGCCATTTACTGTCTACACGCTGGTGTGGCCAATGCTGGCAGTTCCCACCCACTTCATACATCTTGTCTATGTCTTAAGTGTTTCACTGGCAGACTGTGCTCCCTGGACACACATCTGCACACAATATGGACTTTGTTGAACATCCCCTCTGCGATCAACTGTAAGCAAGTGTCCCTCATATCCTTGGGACCTTTGACAGCCCAATGACTAAATCAGCCATGGCTCTGAGGAGGTCTATAAGTCCTCACCAACCCACCCCATCCTCAAGGTCGTTGGAAGTCCTGGGCAGCTGGAGTTACTGTCTCAAGGTGCTGTGTGTTCAGATCAATCTGGGAATGGCAAGTTCCTGTGTCCAGAGACCAGCAGAAGAGTAGGACAATGAGCCAGAAGGCAAAAGAGGGCCAAGGGACATCTTGGAAGATTTTCAAGGGGAGGCAATCTGTGAGATTTCTAGTGGGCAGAGCATGATGGGAAGAAACCTGAGTAACACGAACCATGTCACAGTATTAGGTGTACCCCGCTGCCTTCAGTTGGCTCATTCTCCACATCTGTGAGTATTCATTCCCCCCAAGGCCTGCAGGACAGAGCACAGGGCTGCAAACACAGGCATAAACTAGCCCTGGCCTCATGGGATCAGAGGCAGGAGGGTGCTTTTCAGTTACTAGGAGGGTTATATTTGCATGACATCAAGAATCGTGGAGATGAGAAATGTTCCCAGAATAGAAGGCAAGAAGGCATCTTCAAGGAGAAGTAGAATAAAGTCCCCAAGAGTAGAAGTGGAAAGCTGTCTAGGGAGACCCAGGTACTCTGAGCCCAGAGGAAACAACAAGAATGAGGGGCTAGATCTTAGGCACTCGTATTGAGGAGGAGCATACAGGTTCTCCTTAGGTATGATGGGACATTTTAGAGAGTACTGAACAAGATGGAGATGCCTTCTCCATTGGCCACATTGGATGAAGATGTAGAACCCAGCAGAGGAGGAGATGGGGAAGCTCCTTTTCCTTAGCCCACCCCAGGTCTCCTGGAGATGCCATGTGTCTATGGCAGTGCTTCCTGGTGGGCCTTGTCTGTAGACCTGACAGACTGGACACTTGGGTGGGGGAAAACATTGAGCATGAAGAAGAGTCAGGAGACTTGGGACATGGTTTGGGTAAAAAGCTGACAGGATCTGGAAGTACTTGGGTATCTAGTGAAGCAAAGTTGAATTGTCTCTCCACTTTCTGTCCCAAGCAGCCGGTGGACAATGAACCATTTAAGCTGAAGCATCTGGTCCTTCCAGGTAAAGACCAATTGCTGAGGGTTGAAGGACACCAGCTCCCAGGGCTGGAGTTCCCACTCAGTGTTAGTGGAAGAAGTGACCATAGACTGCTGTGAAGAAATTGGACAAGGTGCAGCAGAGGGTCCATTCCCCAGGGATGTCATCGATGTCCAACGAAGGCCATGAATGTCCTGATCTGAATAGTTCTTGCCTCTAGTGGACACCATGGCCATCCAGACAGTCATCTTGAGCCTCATGTATCACCCCTGGAGCCAGACCTTCTCTATTTGGATATGCAGCTACTCTTGTGCATACAGGAGTGTTTCTAGGTACCTTGAAAAGTCTTTCTGGTCCTAGTCTGGTATAGGGCCTCAAAAGGAACTTAGTCCTAATTTTACAAGGATTGAAAGACAGCTTAGAGCCTTGTCTTGATCTGTAAAATTGCAGACTTGACCCCTACTGCATGAGTCTGCTGTGACTATCAACATCATCTAATACACTGGACAACAGACCTATCTGCTGCCTCCAGCTGCCCCTGTCATTACTCTGTGCTCATCTCTTTCACAGGTTCTAAATGGTAATCTCCAGCCCCGAGAGCCAGTGTTGAAAGTCCCCCAAGGTTTAAGAGTCAAGCAGGCCAGGGAGGAGACCTGGTAAGGCTTTGCTCTGAAGGAGCTCTCCTGGTCTCACAGTAATGGGCAGGAAGGACTGGTATCCATACTGCCACATCCAACAGAGACCTTAAAGAGTGAAGGCTCAGACTTCACACCCAGGCAGGTGGTCCTGAGCATGGCTACCAGCCCAGCTGTGTAGCCTGAGTCAGGTTCCCAGTGGCAGTCTCTAGTGGCCATGGGCTGGACAAGAAGAGCTGACACCAGGGCCTGGAGAGTCCTCTGGAACAGTACTGAACTGGAGAAACCATGCCAGGGTCAGAGTTCAAGTTTGGAACAGAGGAAGACCAGAAGAGCTTGTCTGGGGCTGGGAATTGTCCTCCAGCCAAGGGGTTGCAGACAGGAGGGGAATTTCTTATTATCTGCCTATTCATTCTACTTTTACAGAGATAAGATTCTTGAGGTACAGAGAGACTCAGAAAGCACACCCTAAAAATAATTTCTGAGTCCTGTGGTAGTTTCCTAAACCATGATCTTCCTCTGTGTCCCAAGCAGCCCTTCACCCTTCTGTTCTTTGGGTGAACCTTTTCTGAATCCCCTAAATTAAGAATCCCCACAGGTGTCCCTTCAACAGGTCACCTTGGATCTCAGAAGAGAAAGTTGGAAGGATCAGCTGAGAACGATGGTGCTCAGGAGGCATTTACTCCCACAGCTTGGTTATTCTGACTTCCAAGAAGGAATTTCATTTGTGGCCAAGCTCAACTTGAACTTGTGTTATCCATGGCTGCTCCTCCACAAATAGCGATCAGAGAGCTTCAGACTGAAGGTGGTGCACACAGGGCTCCACCCGCTCTGGCCTCTGCAGGCAGGTGTGGAGAAACCTTTTCAGTCAACACCTGCTGCCTCTGTCACCCGGCTTCTTCAGTGATTTTTAAAATAGTTTTAATCTTTAAAGAGGCGGTCCATGTCATCTGAGATGCGGGTTCATTGTTATTCTTGTGTGTGTTTATGTGTGCTTGTATGTGCTTGTGCATATGAGTTTACAGGCTCACCTGTGTGAGTACACATGTGTATATAGGAACTGATGCATGTAGAAGCCAGATGTTGATGTCAGGTGTCTTCCTGGATCATATTATATATTATATTAACTATATTTATTATATATTGAGGTAGGGTCTCTCACTGAACCCAGACCTTACCACCTCAGCTTGTCCAACTTTCCAGCTTACTCTGAGGATCCCCTGCCTCTGCATCCCTAATGCTGAGACTACAGTTAGGTCTCTTGCCCATCTGACATTTATGTGGATGTTGGTGATCTGAACTCTGGTCTTCATGCTTGCCTGGCAAGCACTGCTCTCCAGTCTTGTTGGCATAGTTCATACACTACTCCAGAGTTGTTCTTCACATTTTCACTTTCTCTTGCTTTAAAACTCGGTAGTAATGTTCTGTGTGCTTCAAAATCCATATCCTGTCATTGCACAGAAAATTTCTCATCAGAAAGCTTGACTTGCTGAAGATGTACTTGTATTGATCACTGTGGATTCTTGGTCCATATGTTTCATCTCTTACTGATAGATGTGTACTGAGATCTCTTTGATAATTGTGATTTGTCTATTTTTCTTTCCAGGTCTGCATGCTTTTGCTTCATGTCTTATAAGGCTAAAGGTTTTATGACCCCACTGTGTTCCCATACATGGCTTTGTAGATTTCTGCTGCTTCAGTGACCCTACGGTGTATGCCTTTATTTAAGTTGCTGCCGTGTGTCTTCAGGTAATGGTGCCTCCATTTCTTTGCTCCTGGGCTTTATACTAACTTGGTCATTCATTGCATGTAAGCAACTGTTATAAATCCTATATCATAGCATTTTTTTCAGTCAATTTTTAAAGGAGGTCTGTATACAATAAGAGAAACATGATTATGCTCCTACAATGGCCACTAGTCCCGGCACCCCATTGCTCTCTGAAGGTTCACATTTTGTTTGGTGTCATTTTTCTTCTGACATGATTTCTTGAACATTTCCTGAAGAGGAATCTGCTGATGATAAATTTTTTCACCTTATTTTTTTGTTTTGTTTTCTGAAAGATGCTGATTTTGATTTACTTTCTTTAGTAGATTGTGACATTAAAATCAGCTCTAAAATCCTAGGCTGACAGCCACTTTGTTTACATTTGAATGTTGGTCCCCCACCTTCTCGATGTTTCTGAGAAATTTACTCTCATCTCCCATGGCTCCCTGTATGTGATATATCATTTTCTACTTTAAAGCTTTTTCCAGACACCACAGGTTCTGAAGCTCTGTGCTACAGCTTTCTTCGAGTGGGGTGTGATTTCCTATGATTGAGCTTACTCGTTAGATCTTTGAGCTTAAAGTCTTCATCAAGTCTAGAGCAAAGTGTATCTCCACCCGTGTGCACTCCTCTCTCTCCTGCCCGTCTAAGGCTCCCATTCACAGCACTGAGACCCCTTGAAGTTCCCTAGCACCTTGCTGGCTTGCTTTTACTATCTTTCTAAATTCCTTTCTTTGTGCTTTCTTCTGGAAAGTTTCCAGGACTGTGTTTTCAAGTCCACCAATAGTCTCTCAAGCAATTAACATCCCACAGTCAATCCATTCCTGCTATATTTGATTGTAGACACCACAGTTCGGATATCTAACGCTCACTTTGTCTCCCATGTATTTTTCGAGTCTTCGCTTCAAATTTTTGAACATATGGGACACAGTTATGGTAACTTAATTTCTCCATCTGTCAATCCATCTGTGCCAGTTCTGGTTTTGTTTTGGCTGATTGGTTTTCTCCTTGTTACAGGTCATACTTTTTCTGTTTCCTTGCCGACTGGTAATTTTTGATCGGATGCCAGATACTGTCACTTTCATCTTGTTGGGTGCTGTGGGTAACTTTGAACTTCCTTCAAGATGCCATTGAGTTTCTTTCTATTCTGGAGTCCTCCTTTTGATTTGTTAGGTGGGATCAGCTCCTCTTAAATCTAGGGCTCTTATTCTCCTCTGTGGGAGCTAATGCTGAGCACTCTGTCTGCTGTTCTCAAGGCTTCTAGGTTTGTAAGTGGGAACAGACACTACTAAAAGGTTTATGTGGAAACCAGGCATGATTCCCTCTCTCCCTTAAGGTAATGCTTGGGTAGTTTCTTAACCTGCATCCACTGCTCAGGTCGTGATGAACTTCTACCCACTTTGTCTCTGGAGTTCTCTCTCCTCTGGGACTGCATTTGATCACTCCCCACTCTCTACTCTACTTTCTCAAGGTTAGGGCCCTGGTGGGCTCAGCCTGGTGTGGTGTTCTGAAAGCAACTGGGCTGTTCTGGGACTCACCTTACACCCCCCATCCCACAGTGACTGCTGGCCTTCAATGTCAGCTCTGGGGTTTGGAAAACTGTTATGTCATACATATAGTCTGTTTCATTGTTGGTTTCTGTGTAGGAAAAGCGTAGATTCTACTATTACTCCATATGGGACAGGGGGAATCAGCAGGATCTACAGCTGTTTTGGAGGCACTCTCCCTGTCTATACTGGACCTGTCTTGTCTTAATGCCTCCATGCCTGAAATGGCCCAGACACTTAGCAAATGTCAAGTGCATGTAGGCTATGTGAATGAAAGAGTAGATTAATTGATCTGGGAAGTCTCAATGCAAGTGCAAGACAGCTTCCCAAGCTTCCGGCTGTAACTGGTATCTTCCATACTGATTTATGCACGGGTCTGTTTCCCCTAGACTTAATTACTAAGGTCAGGGTGGCTTTTGAGTCTCATCTTGCAGCAACCTGAGGCTTAGTAACTCTGTCTTGCCCGCATGAGGCTTCCAGAGAGTGTTCGCTTAGTGAGGAATTCACATTCTGACGTTTATAAATGCGTATCGTAAGTTGGGTCTGAAATGTGAACACAAATTTGTCTTCGAGCCCAGTGGTGTCAGGCCTTTATTCTCAGCCCTGTTTGATGATTGCCAACACTGGGCACAGCTGATCACAGGCAAAGGGATCATGTACCTGTGGAAAATGTACTATCACTAGTATATGGGACATCTATGGGAAAGAGCTTGTTAAAATGAGCGTGTAAAAAGCTCTTGGAAATCAATTAGATAGAATTCCAGCACAAGCTGGGTGGAAGGGCACCAGAGCTAGCAGAAACTCTGTTCCCATCATCACCAAAGCCATGGCATCTTTAAGGATGCCAGTCACTTGACAGGCAGTCCAGAGTCAGGCTGATGGGGGTCTGGCAAACAGCAGATACCAGAATGCCAACAGGTGTCAGCCTTGAAGGAAGATAGAACATCTGCAGGACGCATACGGTATTTCCAAGCACAAGAGTGGCTGTGTCATCAAATGAAGACACTTTATCAAGACACAGGACATAACCTCTCTGTGTCCACCAAGGTAGAGGAGTAATGTGTTTGAGCAAGAAGCACACCAATATTTCTTCCTTTCCATGGTAATGTTGCAGTTTTCAAGTTACCCAAGCCTTTCAGAAGACCTGAAGTTCACACTGAGGTGGCATCAAGCCCCAATAGTAAGTGAGCCATCCGTTCTAGGTCTAAAAATGCCACAGCTCTGAGCCTGCCTTTGAGAGGCAGGGCTGTAAGCCCCGCGGGCAGCTCTACTTAATTCTTCCTTCCAGCTTAGTCAAGTACCTGACTTGAAAACACCTTTCATTGTTCAGTGAAGTCTGTTGGGAGATCACAAACATTCTGGTTTTGAATCATCTCGGCTTCTCCAGCCATCCCCGACATGAGTGCTCAACCCTTGAAAAAAACGGGGAGAGGGAGCTCCCTCACCCCCTGGAGCCTCCAGGGACAGACCCTGCCAAACTCCTGGAAAGAACAAAGCCCCCTCCTTGAAGGAGGTGCTCAGCGTCATGCTGGAAGATTCTGGCGAGCATCGCCCCCTTGTGGTCTTGCCGCAGATGAAAGACTTCAAAGGCAAGTGGACAATGTGTTCTCTATTAGGAAAAGGCTCGACAGACTCTCTTCTTTCCACATGTGTAAGCACACGCAGGGGCAAGCCAGAGAGATGCCATGGCACAGAGGATGCAGTGCTCTCCTCTGCTAACTACTAACCTTAGATTTAAAAAAAAAAAATGGAATTCTGAAGTCTCAGGGTGTCCAAGCTGGGGGGTGGGGGGAGGGGAGGGGAGGGGAGGGGAGGGGAGGGGAGGGGAGTCTGAAATCGTCTTATTCAAAAGTAAGGGAGACTGGACCCCAGAGAAGTAGAGTGGCTGGCCTAAGGTCACACATCCAACAGTTGGTGGTTTTGGAAGCAACCTTGCTTATATGCAACCCTTGGCCCCAACTAGTCTCACTAACCTCCCTTTCAGATACTCTGGGTCACTTTTCCTTGGCTAAGGTACTAGTTAGTAGGGGCTACTCTGAGGCTCAGGAGCAGGTTGCAAATGAAGGTTTTCTTGTGTTTGTATTATTATTTAGTGTGAGGTTAAAATGATACATATATGTATGTATAATGGTATTTCCTAAGCTAGCCATTTTAAAGTACTCAGTTCAATGCACTGACCACACTCACTCATATTCATGATTTCTGAGGAGCTGTTACTATTCAGAAATCTTCCCAAGCTGAGCCCATCTCTACTCCACACTAACTGCTGGTCTTTTGCCCAGCTCCGGAAACCTGCCATTTTGCTTTGATCCTATAAAGTACTTTGGGGACATCACACACATGTTGCCACATGGTATTTATTTACACCCTCATATTCTGATCTCTTGAGACACTGTCTTAAGCATATGTGCTCACTATGAAGTCCAGGCTGACCCCAACCTTGCAATAATCCCCCTGCCTCAGCCTTCAGAGCTCTGGGATTATCGGCACGCACACCACCATATACCTAAGATATTCACCGGTGATATTTATCATTTGTATGTTGCTTATTTCATGGAGTACAGTGTCTTCTTCATATTTCAACCTGCACTAGAATTTCTTCCCCTTTTAAACACAAAAATGTCATTATCCTGTTGACAAGTTCCTTCTCTTTATTGGCGCCCTGTTTGGTCACTGGGTTGCATCTGCCACAGCAAGCACTGTACTGCTGGAGGACCGTACACCTGCTCAGCAAGGTTCAGTGGCTGGAGAGTTCCATCACTCTTGTCTAAAATGGGTCTGTGTCCTTTTGGAGCAGGGTGTTCAACAGGCCTGGGCTTCTCAAGGCATTCCATGGCTACAGTCTGGGCTTACAGATATTTGGGGATAACCTAGAACCTTTTTCCCCATCCTGGTCTCTTTTGACTAGGCCATGGCTGGGGCTAAATCCCCAATCAGATATATTTGTAATCTAGATTTGAACTCAGAAGGATCAGGAAGCTGCAAGCCCCTGCCTTTAGGGTAGATCTTAAAATGAAGAAAACACACTGGTTTGAGGAAAAATGACTCTTAAGTAGCAGATGTCAGAGGGAATTTGCAGGTCTAGAGTGGTTACCACTGAGGTCGGGAAGCCCAGTGTGATCACAAAATGCTACCAGTTCTATGTCACTCCCTGATTTTCCTCTTTGTTGAATTTTCAGGAAAAATACAAAATGCATTCTCTGCAACTGCTAGTTTTGGGCTGAACTCCCCACCCCCCACTTTCCCAGGGAGGCCCAGGGTACCATGATTGAGGCTTTGAGAACATCCTTACTGATTAGCTCTAATCAATGGCGAGGGTCATGGTGGATGTCAGTCTTTGCTTGTGCGTGTTTGGAACCATTACGGACTCAAGTGCTCTCTCCCTCCACAGCACTTGTGTAAGCCTGGCCACTTCCCTCAACGCATAATTACAGCCCAAAGCTAAATTCAATCATGTACCTCTTGCTTGTTCTCTGCCTCCTGGAAGGCTTACTTTTCTGAATCCTGAAAAAAGAACGCCATTTTTCCACCCAGCCAGCCTGTCTGTGTCCTTCCAGATCTGCCAAATGTCTTCTTCTCTCCAGTTTACAAAAAGGCCAATTCCCGGGTGCTCTGTGCAGCCTAGGCCAGGCTCCGGGGGTCACAGGGATCAGGGCCGGAGCCAGTTAGTTCCACACCGTGCTGATGTACAGTGTCCGATCCCTGAAAGGCAGCGGTAGACCCTCAGAAGGTTACCTAGAGTTCAGTAGTGTCACTCAAACAGCAAATACATGAGCCGTACCATCAAACGCAGCGAGGAAGCTCACGGACCACAGATTTCCGAGAAATCCAGCAAATAGCTTTAGAAAATGAAAGTACTATAAAGAGATTTCCACGGGGGACCAGGACATGTGTGAGGGGCATGGTGGCACAGAACCCGAAGCTTTGCAATCCCCGATCTGTTCTAAACTACAGCCTTGGTTAGTGAGGGCAGGATTTTTCTTTCAAACAAACTTTAAGGTTTTTCCTCCCCCTAAGTGCTGTTCTGCTTAAGTCTCTTAAAACATAGTTTTAAAATTGAAAGTGTACTCTGGAAACAAGTCCATAACTTCTAGTAAACTTGATGCAGACCATTTTGTAGTTAAAGGGATTCTTTTTTTTTTTTTAATTACTTTTAAATGTTCACTTATTTGAGCTGTTTTGGAAATGGAAGCGGGTTCAATTAAGTCAGAATGAATTTCTTTGTTATCGCTGCTAAGGAGGCACCAACGCCTTCCTGAGCAATTCCCCATTTAATTAAAAATTAAAACTTATTTAAAATTTCGCAGAGAAGGATACTATTTAAATCAGAGAGCTTTCTCTCTTTTTTATGGTTCCTGGGTAAAGCTTGGGTATTCTGAACTCTTCAGTGCAGCTATATACATAAATAAAAGCACTGAGAAGGTTGATATATCTGGTGTCAGCCTTAGTATATTTTCATTTTCACAATCTTGCCTTTAAAAACAAACAAACAAACAAACAAAAAAACCCCCAATGAGCACGCAAACCCGAAAGCTCTGGTTTTAATGAAACCTCTAGCTACTTCTACATTCGGCAGAAGTGTTGGCAACCACATACATCCTCTTGGAAAGATTTTCTAAGAGGTAAAGATGGTTTTGACTACTGTTTCCTAACTTCCAAGATAACACCTCTGACGTGGCACAGTAGGGTTTTTGTTTTTGTTGTTTGTTTTGGTTTTGTTTTGTTTTAGTGAAAATCCCTGTCTTAGGCCCCTGGCTTTCCCTAGATTTGTCTAGATAAAGTAGAGGAGGAAAAGTTCTTCCCACCTACAATTTTCTTAGGTTATAAAACACTTATATTAATGTTAGGAATAACGTCCAAGGTCTGAAACATCGCTACAGTTATAAATTAGTTCTTTCTCTAGCTATTAAGCAGGTGTAACTTGTACACAATGCCTGCGCCTGTGCTTTTTACCCAGACACACAGACAAACAAGAGCAGCACAAAGCTGAGCATTTTTTTTTCTTAACTGCAAACCCAGTGTTTAAACAATGGATGGGTTTTACTCATTAACTTGTATAAAAAAGAGTTTGTGGAAAAGCTGAGCTTGGCTGATGGAGTTCTTTCCTAAATCTTGTGACAGGAAGTACGTTGTATAATTAAGAGACAATATACAGCAGACAGCTTTAAGAAGCTAATTTGAAGCAATATGCCACTTGACAGTCGCTCTTTGAAGGATAAAATGCACCAAGCCAGCCACAGCCTAACCTTTTGTGGGCCAGTGGTGCTGGAGGCCCAGAAACAATCAGTGCCCCGTGGATCGGGCCCCATCCGCTGGCTGCCGTGCTATGAGCCCCTCTGGTCTCCCGATCCCTGCCTGTGCCTAGAGCTGAGTTATTAATGCAGGCTGCATGGCCTTGGATTGTGTCACCCCAGTGTCCCCAGATTTATAGCCAGGACATACCTGACCATTCTCTGCCCAAACCCAACTGACCATGCCATGTCACCTCTGTCTCCAGGTTGGCTGCGTTCTCTGGGGACTCAGATGTTTGAGCTCCCTGTAGACTTGTCACTTGAGCAGGGTCCCATGGGATCACTGTACCAAAGCCCTGCAGGTGTGTGGCTTGCTCTTAGCTGCGGCCAACCAATGCCAAGATGTCTATGCAATTAGCCAGGGTTCCTTACTCCCCTTTAATCAGTTGCTAGCACCTTCTTGGCTGTTGAATATCACAGCAAGCTCTGCTACAAACAGTGGGAAAAAAACGGGCTCTTGAAATAATTAAGGGCAAAACTTCTCTGTTTAGTAACAAACGCAAAATGTGTCATTCCCTATAGAAGGACTTTCTATAACAGTAACAAAATATCAATATCGATACTGTCTGGTTTATGCTTTGTTCTAGTCTGGGGAATTTTATTTTGACAAAGAAACATTGTGTCTTTTGTTTATTTTCATCCATCTGATGGAAGACAAAATATACACCAATCTTTTACCCAAGGGCAATTGGTCCCGGACTCATTTCAGAAAATGTTGAATCTATAGACTTAAAAAAAAAAAAAAAAAAAAAAAGAAGAAAAAAAAAGAGACCATGCCTCCCAGAATGACAACCATTAAGTCGTAAACACGGCTTAGATGTTATTTTCCTCCAGCAAATAACCATCATTTTCTAGAAATCTAATTCTTTAGGTAATTAAAGTTACTTACTTATTTGAGGACTTAAATGTCCCTTAGCATTTTAAACGCTTTTAGTATTTGTGTAAAACTCAATATTTGGGGCCCCGTGTTGCATTTAGCGGCACACTGTAATTTTACCGGGCTGTGTAACGCACGCTGGTGCTCTTGTAATCATAGTGTAAAAAGGCTGGTATGCCCAGGGAAAGGCGTGGGGGGCAATGTGTGCTTCACCAGGCTGGGGCTTTTCTTGCCCTGGAGTCCTTCAGCATCTCCAGACGAGTGTCAAAGCTTGATTTCTTACAAGTGTGGCTGAGAGTGGGTCTCCCAGCGTGTTTATTGATACAGAATGTTAGAGCTGACAGACGGGCCTTTGCCTATGATCAAGCGACTTTCTGTGCAAATCTTATGGAATGTGGCATTCCAGACTTTAAAGGGAAGGAGAGGTCGTCATGGCAACGGCACATGGGGGCTGGAGATGGGGGGCTCCCCTTGGGAGCTCAAAGGCCGGCAGAATTTTAAGCATTTGCAACTTAAAAAAGAAGAAGAGGAAATCTGTGCAGCTCTGCCAAATATGTCTCCAGAAATGGAACATGGTGAGAGGGCCCTCAGAAAGACCCAAATAAACACAGCTCTGGGCCCCCATAGTGGGGCTGGAGAAGCCAAAGCTGGCTGAACACACTGCAGGACCTGGGCTTGAGCTTCTGCTGAGGTTCTAAAAGGAAGGGACCTTGTGAGAGAGACCAGTAACCCGCCTACAAGTGTACTCAGCCTGACCAGCCACACTCCAATGTCTCCAGATAGAGACTGCAGTCTGACTGTAGTTAACCTAAGGCTGGTTGTATATACCTCTTTGTCTCTTCCCGGGCTGCACCAAACCCACCAACCCTTGGCCGGGGCTCCCTATGCAGTCATAAGCCTGTGCAGGGTAGTCTGTGAATCGCTAGAATCCCAAATAACAAACCGAAGAGAATGGAGCATTAAAAAAAAGACCATAACCAATAGATTTGTGGTCATAGCATCTACAAGAAGAAAGGGACAACAGACGGCAGACGGGGCTGCTCAAGCTTCCTGGAAAGGCCCTTATCAGAAACTCCTAGCCCAGCTACTTCATTAAGCCAAGGAGCTAGCATTCTGAAAATGGATACTGGACGGAAAGGGTCACCTATGTCACCACAGAAGTCAGAAGGCAGCCTCCCATCTTCTGTAGGGCTCAGAGGGGACAGCCCCAGGGGGTGAGTGTCCATCTGTGTACTACATACAATAAATGATCTCAAGACAACTCCCAGCCAGCCTGGGGCAGGCGGCCTCCCATCACCACAGAGTTCATAGGAGACGGGGCAAGAGTGGGGAATTCTCTGGTTAATGTCAGTTAGAAAACTGCTGGGCTGTGTAGTGGCTGCACACGCCTTTAACCCCAGCATGTGGGAGGCAGAGGCAGACGGATTTCTGAGCTCAAGGGCAGCCTGGTCTACAGAATGAATTCTAGGACAGCCAGGCCATACAGAGAAACCCTGTCATGAAGAAAAGGGAAAAGAAAAGAAGAGAAAAGAAAAGAAAAAAGAAAAAAAGGAAGGGAAGGGAAGGAAACAGTTGGTTTGATGCCAAGGATCTGGGCAGAGCTGAGTGTTTGGATAAATTTGCATATGGACACGTCCCAGACGTGACCACCACAGAGGCCTGTCACAAGGCCTCTGACAGGCAGAGACTTCAACTACTTAAAACAAACGCATTCCAGCAGACAGGGTGAGCAGGAAGGCTGGCCTGCAGTGATGGAGGCCTCTCTGGGAAGCAGCTCTTACCTGCAGGGCCTGCTCACTGCTCACAAGACCCTGGGGCATTTTGCCTTGCAGGCTCTATTTTCTTTGCACAAGAGTTCTGACAATAACCTTCTCCTTCGAGGATAGGTAGTTGAAGAAAGAAAAGTCAGTAGAACTGAAGGAGGGAAGGCGACTTCCATTTCTTTCTCTGGTGGCAAAAGCTCCACATGTTGTCACACATGCTCTTAAGAAAACACAGAATATAAAAAAGACATCCTAACACAGCGAGAACTGGCTTGCAAATAGACTCACTGCCAGACCCAGACCGATGTCTGTCCACTCTTGGGGCTAACTAAACGGCACGGGCAGCTTGTCATGACCAGAGCTGCACTTCTGGTGGCTACAGAGCCATAGACTTTTGTCTACATAAAATAAAAATGCCCTTTACTGAACTCAAATTCTGCTTAGTGAGTACATATATGTGTGTGCCTATGTTTGTGTGTGTGTGTATGTGTGCATGTATGTGTGCATGTGTAGAGAGTGTGTGTGGTATATGTGTGTGGTGTGGGTGGGTGGTAGTGGTGTGTGTGTCTCTCTCTGTGTGTGGTATGATGTGTGTGTGGTGTGTGTGGTGTCCTATGGTGTGTGTGTGCCTATGTGTGATGTGTGTGTATGTATGGTGTGGTGTGTGTGTGCTGTGTGTGTAAGAGAGAATTTTCCTTGCATTTGAGATTCATGTCTTTCCTTAGTTAAAGGCATACTAATATCTGCTCTGCTGCTTTGATGATGCATCAAGAAGCAGCTAAAGCAGGGGTTCTCAATCTTCCTAATGCTGCAACCCTTTAGTTCCTCATGTTGTGGTGACCCCCAACATAAGATTATTTCACAACAGTAATTTTGCTGCTGCTATGGATTGCATTGTAAATATATATATGTGGAACATCTGATATGCAACCCCCAAAGGGGTCGAAACCCACAGGTTGAGAACCGCTGAGTTAAAGCCAGCTTTTATGGAAGGAAGATGCTCACTGTGTGCTCAGGCTTCGAAGAATCCCATTCTCTCTGAGTGAGTGCCTATCAGAAGTCTGGAGGCTGAACCCCTCTGGTGCATGCAGCTCTGCTAGGTACCAGAGTGCTCAGCCCCAGCTTACAACATGGTGGTTTGTCTCTGCTACATCGTGGCTCCATTTGGTTCTTTTAGCTGGTGGCCTCTGCACTACAGTGTGTTTGTGCTGGTGGCAGAAGGTGTGCAGAGAAGAAACTGTGGAATCACTCTGTGTGAGATGCAGTGAGGCAGAGTCTGGTGGCAGAGAGCTTTGCTGGTGGCTCTGCCTTCCTCTGGAAGATGCCACACCAGGGCAGCAATGCCCACCCTGTCTAGCACTCACTGTATGAAGGGCAGAGAGAGGGCTGGTCCCTGAATCTATGGACCACATCTGCACTCAGGGGCCCTGACTGTTGGCTGTTCACTGTGGCTGCATACTTGCTCTGTCGCTTCCTCTGATGGGAACCCCTGCTCCACTCTGCTGCTCTGCAAAGGGACTTCCAGCTCAACCTGGGTGGGCATCCCAGGGACGAGGGGCTATGAAATGCACTCTGGCAGGAGCTGAGAACTTGGGTGGCTCCGAAGGAAGTTTGTTGAATTAGTGTCGCTGGCACTGAGCACACACATTCTTTCGGCTGTTCCCACATTTTGAGCAAATAGCGAGTGTTGGAAGGCAATCTCTAGGCGCTATTGCCACAAGGCCTTCCTAAAATTAAATCTCCCTGCAGAGGACCCACGCCCAGTGTCTTCCTGATTCCAAGGCTGAGACGGTCCGTCAGAGAGGAGATGGAACAACGGGATGTCTTGATTGTCCTGGTGGATGGACAGCTGTACTCATTTGTCACAACTGAAAAGGACGGACTTCACCAAGTGCAAACAAGGAGACGCAATGTGAAACTTTAAAAAGATTCTGATGGTTGAACTGCCAGACACCAGTAGCCACTGGCTGGCTTTTCCCTTGAACCAGTTCAAAAAGCCTCTGATAAGAAAACATGTCCAGGTCGGCCAAGCCACAGTGTTCTCCTCTCTGTCCCTCGTCTTCCCAGTCTCCTCCCTGTCTAAGAAGAGGCCATTCCTCTGGGAGGACACTGTTCTGTCCCTGCAGGAGCCAGTACAGACCTGCCATCTGAGCAGGCAGGCCTGCAGTGTGTGCTGGGGAGCAGGAGAGCAAGCAGAACATCTGATTCTTATTTTTAAATTTTATTTCGTGTGTGTGTGTGTGTGTGTGTGTGTGTGTGTGTGTGCACATGTACCACGGCATACATGAGGACATAGAGAACAACTAGGCAGGAACTGGTTCTCTCCTCCAATGGGGTTTGGCGACAAGTGCCTTCACCCGCAGAGCCATCTTGTCAAGCATAATACTGAGTGATCAAGTTACCTCTAGCAACTCAGTAATTAAGAGGATAATAACGACAGCATACCTTTAACCCTGCGGTCGATGTACTTCTAAGATATGATCCTGGGAAGTGCCTTGAGAGCATGCAGCCATTCAGCTGGGATGATGTTTATCACGTCTCTTAGAACAGTAAGAAACCACCAGAAACAAAGACTGAAGCACGGTGCCTCGGATAAGTGGGGTGTGTAGATGAAGTGGTATAGGCATGGATGCTGTGGCTCTCGGTTTACAAGGCAGTCTTTAAGAGTTGGCCTGTAGACTGTCAGTGTAGATCAGGTGTCGCACTAACCTAGCATGGGTGAGGCCTGGGGTTTCACCCCATCGCTGCCAAAAAGTGGCATTCCCCGCCTTCCTCTAGCCACTTCTGTGCCCCTCAAATTGATGGCCTCTTTTCCTTTATTATCTTTCCATCTATAAAAAGATACACAGATATTTTATTACAAACTGTACTCTCTTAGTATGTGTAACTATGTGTCAATATAAATGTAAAATTGAAGTATATTTAATTTTTAAAAAGAGTCTGGTTTTAAAAATAAACAATCCATAGCAAGCACTTGGTGTGCTTTCTGTGTTGTGAAATGACAGGAACACACACATACACACACACACACACACACACACGCATGCTACTTTGTGTTAAAGAGAAATGTTTAAAAATTAAAAATAAGCCCACCATATGCTCTACTTCCTTTTCAAGGTGAGTGCTGGAGGTGCTTCAGGGCAACGCACAGAGAAAACGGACACCTGCATGCGCGTGCCCACAGCAGTCAGACTATGGCATCAGCTGAGGTGCCTGTCCGTGGATGGATGGAGAAAAAGCACCATATACATACAGTGGGCTTTATTCAGCCACAAGGAATAAAATTATGCCACTTGTTGGAAAAGGGATGCAACTGGAGATTATTGTGTTCAGTGAAATAAGGTAGGTGCACAAAAACCAGAGACATCTTGTTGTGTATTCTTTCATTGTGGGTCTTAGTTACACAGAC
This sequence comes from Rhynchomys soricoides, assembly GCA_019843965.1. Taxonomy (NCBI): domain Eukaryota; kingdom Metazoa; phylum Chordata; class Mammalia; order Rodentia; family Muridae; genus Rhynchomys; species Rhynchomys soricoides. Next base: position 3,514,975 of record JADRCH010000116.1, read on the forward strand.
CTGTATGTGAGGGGTTGGGGGGGCAGAAGGGATACCTGGGGAAGGGAAAGAAAGAGGGAGACATAAGGAGGAAGATGTGAGTGAGTTAATATACTTGAAAGCAGTTGTCTATATGAAGTCAGACACTGAACAATGAGAGCCCCAGCAAAAGGCTACTGTTCCTCTCAGGCCTGTTCTATCCGTTGTTACAACAGTGCGATACAGTTAATGCTGTCTTCTTGGTCCACAAGGCAGCTCAGACCCGTGCTCCCGGGGTTGTCAATATGCAAGGCTTTCTGCCTCAGGGGTTTGGTGTGTTCCTTTTGTCCCTTCCTGAATCGCTATAAATGGGACTTGGTTTCTTAATAGCTTTCAGAGTGGCTCGTAGTGTGAAGAACACATCTGGCTTTTGTATATTGATTTTGTCTCTTGCAACTTTCCTGAATCCAGCCATTCATTTGGATGGGGCTGTTTGTTTGACTCGAGGGTTTGTCCTGGGTAGGATCAGTTCTTCAGGAAGCACATATTTTACCTCTTCCTTCCTGGTCTGGATATCACTTCATTATTGATTTATGCCTCATTTCTTCTGCTTTTGGTTTACAGTACTGTGCTTAATAGCGGTGGCAAGTGTGGGTACCCAGGTCCTTTCCTGATCTTAGGAGAAAAGCTTCTAGCCCTTCACCATTGGATATTATGTGAGCAAGTGGACAGATAATTTTAGGGTTGAGATGTAAAAGATGAAATCTGGAGTCTGGGAACTAACCCCCACATACAAAGGTGCTGAGTGTTGCTGGACTTTAGTGTAGCCAGGCACACAGACCATGCACACCTAGTGCTGTATAAAGGTTTCATTCTCTGCTGTCTCACCCCATCCTACCAGGGTGTGGATTATTCCTCCACCCAGCAAGTCCACACTCTGTAGGTGTGCTGTGAGCTGTCGTCACTTAGCAGCTATCTGGTGATCTGATTGTCCAGGTCTCCCAGTGCATGTGTAAGTAGCCATCATTTTACTTAAGAATGTCCCCCAAATGCAGCTGTAGCAATGGTTGGAGGATTTATTAAACTCTATTGTTATCATTAGCCTATTGTCTTAGTTAGGGGCTCTATTCCCGCACAAACATCATGACCACCATGCAAGCGGGGAGGAAAGGGTTTATTGAGCTTACACTTCCATGCTGCTGTTCATCACCAAAGGAAGTCAGAACTGGAACTCAAGCAGGTCAGGAAGCAGGAACTGATGCAGAGGCCATGGAGGGATGTTCCTTACTGGCTTGCTTGCTTCTCCTGGCTTGCTCAGCTGGCTTTCTTATAGAACCCAAGACTACCAGCCAGGGATGGTACCACCCACAAAGGGCCCTCCGTCCTGGATCACTAATTGAGAAAATGCCTTACGGCTGGATCTCATGGAGGCATTTCCTCAAGGGAGACTCCTTTCTCTGTGATAACTCCAGCTTGTGTCAAGTTGACACACAAAACCAGCCAGTACACCTATCTTATCATCACTGCTAACCTCCTACTGGGCCAAGTTTTAAATGTGTGTGTGTGTAGTTGTGTGTGTGTGCATGTGTTGTACGTGTATGTGTGTGGTTGTGTGTATGAGTGTGTATGTGTGAATGTGTGTACATGTGTACATGTGTATGCATGTGTTGTTTGTGTGTACATGTGTTATGAATGCGTGGTTGTGTGTGTGTGTGTGTGTGTGTGTGTACACATGTGCTGTGGATTCTGTGTGGAGGTCAGAAGACCACTTTGAGGAGCTGGTTCTCTGCTCCCACTGTGGGTTCCAGAAATTGATCTCAGGTCTTTGGGTTTGCACAGCAAATACTTTTGCCCATTGAGCTATCTCAGACCCACAATTGGTGTTGGGACTCAGAGGGACTTCAGCAGAAGCTTGCCAAAGTCCAGGAAAAGCTGTGATTCTGTGGCATTTTCGTCTGGGACAACTGTGACCAGATGATAGCATTTCTAGAAAACCCCGAGGTTGGGAATTCGGTTGCTGTTTGGGATCCTCCGTCTGACCTGTGTTGTTCTGATCACACTCTGTAGCTAAGGAGTCATGGGCTCAGAGAAAAACCAACCCCTCCATGGACATCATTCAGCAGGCTGGTTATCTAATCCATGCCCATGGCCCTCTCTGAGGGTCAGAGTAGACATGCCCTGAATTACCACTGAACTTAGACAAGCTGCATGTGGCAGGACATGGCCTGTTTTGCATGTGACATCCATGACCACACACTACAGTTATTCCAGACTTAGTGGAGTATTTGAGTCTCCTTCCCCAACCTGCAGGGAAGCAGAAATAAGCTCAGGTGAGCCATGCTGGATTAGGGGGTAGCTGATACCAAGACCCCAGGGACCGGGAACTAACCATGCCCATATCTAGTCCCAGGAATGCTCACATCTCCAAGCTACCTCCATGTGATCCCTAAAGCTTCAGGATGCAAGGGAATGAGACAAACACTGCATGGGGCCACCCTGGCAGAGTAGGTGATTGACACAGCAGGTGGTCAGGTCTGTAGATACCTGTAAACAACAAAGCAAGCCTTCAAACCAATAAACTTCAAAATCTTAGGTTAGCCTGAATTTTGGCAGCAGTCATTCTGGATTATTCCATGTCCTCATTCTTGCTAAGGCAAGTACATTTCCTAGGGTTGGAACAGGGAGCTGGGCAAAGGAAGATGAGTAGCCAGGGGCAAGCATTCCTGAACTCTAGAGCCTACCCACCATCCTAGGAATCCTAAAATGCCTCAGCAAGAGACGAGAAGAGAGAGGCCTTCTTCTAGCCACCCTCCAGCAGTCAGGTGCTGGTTGCCTCCCAGAAGGTGGTTTTCTTTAGGGTTATGGGTTGCTTTTCAGTACTGGGCATCATGGGTAGCAGGCCTGTGTGATGGACATGGTGGGGGAAGGGAGGATGGTTAGAGCAGGCTGGCTGTGGGGTCATAGGAGGTAGGCACCCTTCCATCTGCAGTGCTTGGTGGATATCCAGAATGTGCAAGTCAAGGCCTCAGGAAAGAGATAAGACCAGGTCTGTGCCAAGGAGGAGACTGCTCTGAGGGCACCAGCTCACCCCTCTGCTGTAAAAGCAACCTTTCTATATATAAAATGGAGTGTACCACAAGGAAGTCAAACTTGAGGCATAATGACAGAGTGGAAAATGCAGGTTAGAGGGTAATAAATAAGACAAGAGACAAAGAAGAAGGAAACTTCTAGACCATGAGAGAGGGCCCTGAAGAAATGAATTGGGAGGCCGAGCAATGCCACTGCAGAAGAGAACTTTCCTCAGCTATTTGAAAGGGGCTGAGTGTGTCAGCCAAGGATGCTGGTCACCATGATGCAGGGCTTGTTCTTGATGAAGAGGGAGAGCCACTGGCAAGAAGAAAAGACAGAGCACAGAACACGGAACATGGGTGATTGTGTTGTATTTCTAGAAAAGATTGAGTCTGAACACATAATCCTTTAAATTCACTCCGATTAGGATTTGTGTGGGGTTTCTGTAACTTCACAAAATAAGCACATTTGGAAGAAAGCATGTGAAAATGGTTTCAATGGAAGAGAGAGCAGAGGGGGCTGGGAGATGGCTCAGGAGTAAAGAGTGTTTGCTGCTCTCTAGAGGACCCAGGTTCGATTCCCAGCACCTACATGGCAGCTCACAGTTACCCATAACTCCAGTTCCAGGGGAACTGACACCCTTTTCTGGCCTCTGTAGACTTCTGCATGCAGAACTGAAAGCATATCTATTCATAGAGCTAACAAAAAGGGGGGCTCCTCATCTTGGCCCACTCCTACTGTGAGGACAGAATATTTCAGGCTGGTCCTTTTAAACTGAGGGGATCTATTTCTCAGAGTTCTGGAAATGGAGACACAAGATGAAGGTGCCAGCAGATTTCATGCCTGGTGAGGGCTGCTCCAGCTCCTGAGATGGAGCCTCATTACTGGGTCCTCCAAGATGAACAAATGCTGTCCTCGAGGGGCAGAAGGCTTCTCTGCCACCAGAAGATGGGATGTAGCTGGAGACACAAAGAACTGAATGGAAACAAAATCTGAAAACTCATCAGCGGGCAATACAGAGAGATAAGGAAAGGATTCAAAAGAGAGATAAAGGCATGGAGAACAAAACAGAGAGCCTGGACAGGTCTGTCAGAAGCTCCAGAAAGAATGGCATAGGCTGGAGAGCAGGCAATGTCTACAGACATAATGCTGAAGACACCTTCAGACTTGGGGGGCTCAGACAGGGAGACTTTAAAATCCCTCTGGGCTTCAGAAAGACAAATAAGAGCAGGAGCATATGAAGCCAGAATGTAGCAAACATCAGAGCAACCAGGGTAAGGAGAATCCCTTAAAACCTCTGAGGGGAAGAGAGGACAAGACAGCCTCAGTTAGCAGGCCCATCATCAGCATGGTCAGGGAAAGAGTCAGCAAGGTACAGTGAGGCAATGTCTGTAGTCACCACATGGTCCACGGGGATGACAGATGGGCTGGGGAGAGTGGAGGCTATCACCTCAAAAGAGGGAAGGAACATGACTATGCCACAAATATCACAGTCATTGGGCCACCAGTGATGCTCACCAGAACCTGTAGGCTGCTCAGGAAATACCCTGTCTACTTCATATAAGAATCACCAAAGAGTTAAAAAATAACAACAGAAACCAGGCTTGGTGGCTTATGTAATCTTAGCACTTGGAGGCTGAGACAGGAGGATTGCTGTGAGTTTGAGGCCAGCCTGGACCACAGAGAGGGTAATGGTATCACAACTGCCTGGGCACTTAGTAGGTCTTCCACTGTAGTAGTTACTTCTCTTTTGCTGTTATAAACAACACTATAGCCAAGGCAATTTATGGAAGAAAGGGTTTATTTGGGGCTTAGGGTTGAGAGGGATAAGGTATTTATCATGGCGGAGAGGCATAGCAGCAAAGTGTAGGCATATCCATAGGAGCAGGCAACTGACCTGCAAGAGATAACTGGAAGTGGCACAGGGCTTTTATCTCCAAGCCCACCCCCAGTGATGAACTTCCCCCCACAAGGTTACACCTCCTGAACCTCCCCAAACAGTGCCACTAACAGGGGCCAAGTATTTGGATATCTGAACCTGTAGGGGGATACTCTCATTCAAACCACTCCACAATTTCACATGCGCGTGCGCGCGCGCGCGCACACACACACACACACACAGGGAGGAAGCTGGTGAGGGAGGGGGGAGGGAGAGGGAAGGGGAGAGGGAGGGGGAGAGGGAGAGGGGGAGAAAGCCAAAACTCCAGGAGTAGCCAATAATATAGAAGGTAAAATAAGTAAGTTAAAAACTTATTTATCATCACTCATAACTGCAGATCAGAAAGGCAGGTTCTAAGTAGCATCTTTTAAAGCCCTGTTTTCCACACGGGGCCTAAGTCAAGGTAGATTAGGTGTTCTCCTGGGTTCTTCTGGATGGCCAATAGAATGCTTTTGGAAAGTGGTTTTGAAGTGTAGATTAAAAGTGATCACTCAGCAATGCCACGCCCACTCGTCTTCTTTGGGGATAAAGGAAAGTGGAAACAGTCGGGCCTGAAGCCATTCATCACCACCTCATTTATAAGAAGGAAGTCTGAACACAGCCAGCGTGTCCATCACCAGATGCAGATCTTCAAATAAATACCAGAAAATTAGCGATGAAACCCTACACTGCTGTGTAAACGATTCCCCAAGAGCCTGAACTAATTGTAGGAATAGCACCCTGTCCTGTTAGCTAAAGTGGACAAGGCTCACAGGGGCCCTTTTAGGAGGTAATGTGGGGATGTTTGGGGTGATCTTGTTTGTTTGTTTGTTGTTTATGGTTATGTGTATGTGTGGGCTCTATGCCTATAGGTGTTTGGAGGATGTCAAATGTCTCCCTCTATCACTTTCTGGATTATTTCCTTAATATAGAGTCTCTTACTTAACCTGGGACCCCATCCCCCCATTTTTTCTAGATGGGTTGACTAGCAGTCCTTTAGAGATCTTTTTGTCCCTTAGGGAAGGCCCTCCCTTCTTCATAGTAACGGCGGCGTTATAGGCCCACGCCCAGCTTTTTACATGAATACTGGGGATTTGAACCCAGGTCTTCATGCTTGGGCAGCAAGCACTCTTACCTGTGGGTTCACCTCCCCAGCTCTGAGTGACAGATTGTGGGACATCTTCCACGGATACTTGCTTCTGTACTCTCCACATCTCCTAGTGTGGGTATGGTTACTTTATCAAAGTCACAATTGATCACCTAAGATATTTAGAGCACCTGGCAGAAGGAATCAGAGGACCTGGGGGCACCCCTGCCCTTTAACGACGGGCAATCAGTACCTCCCACAGCAATGGAAGGCAGAGGTGTCCGTGGGGAGAGACTGTGAGCCAACAACTTTGAGGACAGAGTTTGTCTGGGAACAGATGTTTGGTTAGCGGGTTCCAGATGAACACAGGCTGTCTCCCTTAACTCTATGCCCTGAGGCCAAGGAGCCTACCACCTTCTTTCCTTCCCCAAGAGGACTCGATCTCAACTCAAAGAATCATGATGGCCCACTGAGACTGCCAAGAGGAGACCAATTAGCACAATGTAAATATTTCTCCACCAGGGACGTGGACGTCGGCCACCAGAGCACTTCTCCGAGGGCAGAAAACACAGGGTTTCCTGCGTCCAGGGCCAGCTGCAGCCAGAGATGAAAGAGACCAGAGTGCCTCCCCACACAACCTCCTGGGCTAGGGCCGGCCGGGCAATTAGACTTCAGCATTTATTTATGGAGCTAATTTTGTGTGTACCGCTCCTATTTCCGTCAGTAGATAAAAAGCAGAGATAGTTGGCTTGGCACTGGCCTCGAATACTCTGGAAGCCCCATGAGGGGACCACTTGAAAGCAGAAGGATTCTGCAGGGAATGGTTGTGAATTAGGGTCGTGAAATTCCACTCCAGCACAGCTTCAGACTCCCCTTTCGCCATTACGCCTTTCTCCCGTGGATCTAGGGAGGGGGTATTTAGAGGATTCCCACCATTTATGGGAGGTGGGATAAAAGAGAAAAAATAAGACGGGGGCGGCATGCTCACCTAGTAAAAGCTAACGGTCATGGCTGTTTACTCCCCGCCCCCGCTTAGCTCCAGCCTTGCAGCTGGCTGCGTCGCCCTGCCCCCCAGCACACCGGGTGAGCAGCGGCCACCCTCCCAGGTCTCAGAGATGATCAGTGATTAGTAACTGGAAGCCCTCCTGCTCTGCGTACAGTAGACAGGTGTTCCTTTGGAGGGCTTCTCGGAGTTCTCTGATGGATCCCTGGCAGGGTTCACTGACTGTTAAGTCACACAAGACAGTGGAGGGCTCGAACACCTATCCTGACTGGTTCTCCCAGAGCTTTCTCACTTGCCATTGTTAACATTATATTTACAGTCGGTTTTAAAGGCCACACCCTGAACACCGCAGGGTAGCTAGCGACTTAGAAAGGAGTAATTGTACAATTAAAGTATTTTTAAGTTCGTTTTATGTTTCCTGCTCAGAAGTAATGCGGGCCTCTTCAGACCTGAACTAAAATGCTAGAGGGAGAAAGAGTTACCTGATGTGTTTTGAGATTTTTAAAGTGGTTATTTTTAAGAATTTAGAAGTGGTTTTCCTGCTCCAGACACCTGCATGCCATGGCCCTCTAGAAGTGCTTGAACACATTTTTAAATTAAAAGGCTCTCAGAGGGCTACAAAGTGATCTGTTACTGTGAAGTGCTGGGGGGACTTTCAACCTGAGGGAAAGCACCCTGTGCTGGACCAACCAATGTGCTCTTTGCTAAAACTGTCCACGCTGTGGAGTCAGACTCAATAATCTGGGAGATAAACACAGTATTTTATACTAAAGGGGACTTCACACATATCTTGCTCTTCCAGATAAGAGTTTTAACTTGAAAGACTGAACAGAGGTGACTAAAGAGTGTTCTATCTGAATTCCCAGAGAGACAAATTAATTAGTACAGGAGATTAGAGAGGCTAGCTGGGCTTTCCCTTGGCATATGAAAGAGACACTGCCTTTGGCTCTAGTCTATCCTACCTTCTGAAAATGCAAGGGTCTAGCTTGCTCTCTGCATGAGCCTGTCTCTGAACAATCCAGAGCATTTCGAAGTGGCTTCTGTTGCAAGCCAAACCTTATCTTTACAATGCTTGGACCCTGGAAGAAACATCTATTTGGCAATCAGGTGAAGAATATTTCAAAAACTCTGAGTCCAGAGTTGTTGCCAGTGGGAGCAGTTCTGACCAACATCTCTGTTTGCCTGGGAAAGGAGGAGAAGCCATCTGGGAGCACCTGCCACTTGGCTTGGGAGGAGTTGCCGCTGGTACTAAGTGGGCGTGGATGTATTTAATCCCATCTTGTGGGATTCCATGGCCCCTGCAAAATCAGTTTTCTCTTTAAGCTCATCCTTCAGATTTCCTTGGCTTGGGAGCTTTCCTGGAATGCTCTGCCAGGGCCCGGTGAGCTGCTGGGAGACAGAGGAGGCTGAGGGCTCCAGCAGTACCTGACATCTTAATCCTACAAGGCTGCAGCTCTGTGGTGTCTGGAGCTCATCTTCTGAGCAGAGGTATAGGAAATGGGTCACCTGTGACAGAAGGGTCCCCTCCTGGGAGACACCAGGTTTAACAGCTGTGGACCAACACTCCGGGGATGATCTTTGGCAGCACACAGCAGACTCCATCCTACTCCCATAACTAGCTGAGTCCAGTGTACCAAGATTCCTGATGGAGGATGGGTGCCCAGAGTCAGAGAAGGCATGATGTCAGTTAAGGCGGAAGCTGCACAAATCTCACCAAAAAGGCACAGAGCTGACCCTGCTCAGAAGTTAGGGATCAGGGAAGGTGATGCCAGAGGCATGGCTGATCCACAGAGGCAGCCGGTTCATAGTGGAATTAGGCTGTTCCTTCACGCTCTAGAGATAAGGACACTGGACTTTCAGGGATGAGGACACCTCAAGCAGTAAGTGCTGCCCGGGGCAGGTAGGCATCCTGTCTCCTCCCTTCTCCCATCTTCAGACTCCAGCTGATGAGGGAGTGGACAGGGTTTCCCCATAAGCTCCATGGAGCAGATGGCTCCCACAAAGCTCTGAACAGGTAGCACCCAGGGAGGGATGTGATTAGAGCAAAAGATTGTGAGCAGCACGCCCCACACCTCCCGCTCTTTACTTTTCTCCAGAAGGAATAACCAATACTTTTAACCACAGTCCCCTTCCTCTCTACCCTCTGAGTCTCCTACCCAATAAAGGGGTATGTGAGGGCCTTTTGCCAGCAGCTGATATCAGCTGTTCTAGAGAGTAGTTAGGGCTGTGGTCCTAAACCTGTGGGATGAGACCTCCTTGGCAACCGTCTATCTCCCCCCCAAAAAACCCTATTTATGTTAGATTCATAACAGTAGCAAAGTTACAGCTATGAAGTAGCAACGAAGATGGATTTATGGTTGGGGGTCACCACAACATGAAGAACTGTGTTAAAGTGTCTCAGCATTAGGAAGGTTGAGAACTGCAGGAGGGACTGGGCATCTGTAGGGATTTTAAGGATTTATTCTTTTTTAAAATTTTATGTGTATGAGGGTTTGCCTGCACATATGTAAGTGCATCATGTGTGTGCCCACTACCCATGGAGAGGGCATTGGGATCACAGATGACTGTGAGCCATCCTGTGGGTGCTGGGAACTGAACCTAGGTCCTCTGTAAGAGCAGCAGGTGCTTGTAACTACTGAGCCTCCACTCCAGCCTTCCCTAGTCCACTCAGTGGTGATTCTAAATAGAGGAAAAGGTGATTGGTCTACAAACTTGAATGCCAGATGTGTGCTATAGTGTGATGTCATATCTCAGTGCACATCTGGCCATGGGTAGCATTGTGTGTGGAGGACAGGGCTGGTATAAAGCTGCAGTTCTCAGGCGGCCAGCATCCTGTCTGAGCATTGCAAGGAGATTCCCAGCACACAAAACCAGATATACACAGGAACCAGCCACCAGGATGACCTCAGAAGTGTCCCCCATTGTTAACTCTCCTAAGCTCAGAATGGTTGTAACTTAACAACACAGGGATAGGTTGTCATTGATTTGTTTTTGTACTTTATATAAAGTTAAATCATGCAGCATGTTTATCTGCCTGCTGCTTCATTGGCTTCCCATCATCACCTGTAAGCATTCAGTGTTCCCTATGGATGTCCAGGGCTCCCTGTGAGCATTCACCACAGCCTATACCGGGCTGCTCAGCCAGCATTTAGGGATTCTGTTAGTTTTCTCACGGCAATGAGAAAACCAGCTTGAGAAAGCTCACAGTTCAAGGATATCAATCACCTGGCATGGCAGTGGGAACCTGAGGGAGCCATCACATTGCTTCCGAAGTCAGGAAGCAGAAGAGAGACGAAGGATGGTGCTCAGCTCACTCTCACCTTTGCACTCAGATCAGGGATCCAGCCCAGGGGACTATGTCACCCATGCTTAGGGTGCATTTTCTCACCTTGGTTATCCACATATAGAAACTCCCTCACAAACAGGCCTAGAGGTTTGTTTCTGACGTGTTTCTAGATCCTATCAAGTTGATTAACATTAAGCATACAGGTCTATCAGCTTAGGAAATATATATATATATATGTTATTTTTTCTAAAAATGGGGCTGGAGAGATGGCTCAGAGGTTAAAAGCAATGACTGCTCTTCCAAGTACCCACATAGCAGCTCACAACCACCTGTAGCTCCAGTCTTAAGGGCTCCAGCACCTTCTTTTGGCCTTCACGGACACCAGGCATGCATGTAGACAAAGCAGTCATACACATAAAGTTAAAAAACAGTAATTAAACAAGTTTAAAACGAAATGAATCTAGATGGCAAATTCCAACTTCCTCTTTCAAGAACTGATAAGTTGTTCTCATTGAACCAACATTCCCAGAACTGTGTCGTATTATTCCACAAATTGATCGCCTGCATTTAAGTAAACCATCAGCTGACTTGGACCACAGCTTTGTTGTCGATGAACTGTAATTGTTGTGTGTGCCTGGGTATGATTAAAATATACATTTGTGTCTTGCAGTGGCTGTGAGCCAGGAGTCTGGACATGGCTCATCCGGGTTCTCTTGGACAGACTGTGCATTCATCTGGAGACTGGAGTCTTCTCACCTCGTTCAAGTTGCTGGCAGGATTCCTTATAGGGCTGAGACCATTAGCTCCTGGAGGTTGCCTACTATACTCATCCACAGGCTTCTTCCAGATCAGTGGGAGAGTACCTTTGTCCTCTGAGCCTCATTACTGAGCACACCTGATCATCCCGGACCCAATCCACCATCATCCTTCTTTGTCAGTTCCCAGGAAGAGAGGGTCCAGCCTCATCATGGCTGCCAGGATGGGGAACTCAGGAACTCCAAACTGGAGCTCACTGTAACACACAGTAGCTCAGAGCCTAGGTAGCTACATTCTTGCCTGCAGAATCAGGCCTCTAAAGTAACTTACTAGCATTTTTGTTCTTTCCATTGTCCTGCCTTTCTGAGTTCCACAAGTCTCCTACTTTCTCCTAGAGAACACACTGTTTCTTGTGGGTGGACAAGCTTGCTGGCTGGTGGGCAGGCTTGATGGTAATCACACACTTGCCGCTTTTCTTCAGAGCACATTTCCATTCCTGAGCATCATTCCAGGTGTGGGACTCAGGCCTAAGGTCTGTGTCCTTGCATCTCCAAAGCTGCAGCAGAGAAACTCACCTCCATTCAAGTTATCCCCTCCCCCCCATCCAGGTACTGCTTCCTGTCACTGATTCCAAGGCCTGGGGTGTGTGTGTGTGTGTGTGGTGGGTGTAGGCCAGAGGATAACCTCAAGTGTCATGCCTCTGAAGCTGTCCATCCTGTGTTTAGAGACATGGTCTCTCACTGGCTTGGGACTCACCAATTCATCTAGCCATTGAGTCCCACGGACCTGTCTGTGGCTGCCTTGTCAGCATGGGCTGACAGGTGCACACTCAACTTTTTAGTGTGGAGTCTGGGGACTGAACTGAGGTCTTCTTGCTTTCAAGGCAAGCACTTTTTGGGAGCCATCTTCTGTGGTTGATGATGGCTTTGCACATGGGGTTGATTCCATTTAGGGTTTATTCTCAGATGTGTATGCTCATGGCTTTGGGCAGATTTAGAGAATTCCAGTCATGAGTTCCTGGAATAGTTTTTCTGGGTCCCCTTTTATCCTTCTTCCTGGGACTTTGATGAACACAGGCCACCAGTTACAGTTCACAGGTACCGAGACTGCCTGTTTGTTTTTGTTTTCTTTTCAGTTCATCATTCAGTCTTGTTTTGTTCACTCCCCCCCCCTTGGTTTTATATTTCAATATTTTTCAAGCATCATTTAATCTGGGTTTATTTTCATTTTACGCAGACCTTTAAGTAGCTACAATATTTCCTAGTTTATATTTATATTTTAGAGGTACAAGTCCTGTAATACTTGCTAGTGAGGTGAGTGTCACACACTGTTATAAGACAGGGTCTCACACTGTAGCTATGGCCATCTTGAACTCTATGTAGACCAGGCTGACTCTAAATTCAGAGATTCACTTACACACTTTTAAAGCTGTAAAACCAGACTGGGAAATAATGCTGCTCAGAGAGGGTGAGTTCCATCCAAAGAGGAGTGCTCAGGACTCAGACCCCTTGACCCCCTGTTTGTCTTTCCCATGTTGGATTCAGGACCTCCTGCTAAAGGCTCACCCTCCTGCTTTAGGTACCTCCTGAGGCATGGGTCCTACTTTTCTTTCTAGAGCTGACCCTAAGTTCACAATTCTAAAAATCTATTGCCTGTTGTCCCAGGAAAGCTTCTTTTGGGGTCTTGGGGTCTCTCCCAAAAGAATAATGACTTATGTGCAAACTATCTTCTTTTTGTGGGTCTTAAACATAAAAAAAAAAAAAAATGACCAGGGTAGTATCTTTTAAATGTGTGTGTGTGTGTGTGTGTGTGTGTGAGTGTGCGCGCGCGCGCGTGTGAGCACACACATGAGTATGCTTGTGGTGGGAGAGAGAGAGAGCCTGTGTGTGTATGTGCATGTGACTGTTGACTGTGTTCTATTGTATACAGGTAAATGTGCATGCATCCAGAGACCAGAGGTCAACCCCTGGGGTTATTCTCAGGAACACCGCCCACCTCCTTTTTGAGACAGGATCTGTGACTGACCCGGAGCTCACCATGCCAATCAGGCCAATCAGGCCAGACTCCAGTGTTAAGGAGGGGGCAGAGTGGAGCTTCCTCTGGGTGAGAACCAGCCCCTCCTCTTCCAGCCTCTCCAGCTCTAGGCAGTTGGCTGGTTGGTCACATGGCCCTCTGGTATCATCTCTTTTGTCTCTCAAGAGGACAGTATCATGTAGATCATCTAGAAATGCTTAATTTTATGGGCAAAAACTTAACCTTTTCAGTAAGGGCATATCTTTTGGGGACCACCACGTAATTCACTGTAGGACCCGATCATCGGGAAGGCCAGGATTTGCTCCATGTCCTCCTTGAATATACAAAGGTAAGTTCTGAACCAGCTCTCTAGAGCTTCCCTGTCGTCTTGAGATGTTCAGGATCCTGATTTAGTTTCATCCCGCCCCACCCTAATGACATGGCAGGATACTGGCCAGCTTCACTGTGGAACTGCCCCTGCGCAGCAGGAAGTTCCAAAGTTCCAACCCACCTAAATCTGAAGAAGTTTGCCTGTGATGGCCTCACAGCTGTCTCAAGTCATCCGGAAGTCAGTGGAGGAGTTTCTAGGCTGAAGCTGCCACATCTGGGCGCTGGTGATTCACAGAGAGGTTTCCATTTCAAGCGATGTTTACAAGGAGTTTAAACCTTTGCCTCTCAAAGCTTCTTCTTTAACATACACCCGCTCACTTCTCACAGAGCCTGCTTCTCTCCGTAAAAGCAGAATAACGTTTTCCACAACCATATCTTCGGGAAACGTTGAAGGGATTAACGAATTCCTATTCTCAAATCAAGTTCAGATCGGCTAGTCTGCAGGTTTAAGAATTTTTTTTATTTGCTAATTAAAACCATTTCCCTAAAATTTTGCTTCCCTCCCTAATTTAAATAACAAAGAGAAACAGAGATAGAACCACATCTGTTGAATCTTCTCAAATATTTCTGAATTCAGGGCGGAGGGAAAACATGAGCCACCCAGAGCATGACGCACAGACACTGAGGGAATCATCGGCGTGCCGACTGGCCCGCACTCAAGGCAAAGGGAACAAATGTGCTTCTATTTCTGCTCTCAATTAAATGTCAGCTCCCCAACCTTTTGTTCAATTCTCTTTCATGACAAAAAATAAGTCTGGGCTATCCTGGTCTACGTCTATATTTCAATATCCCTCCTTTCTCCGGTCGGTCTTCAACTCTAAATCTCAATAGGAAAATACTGACCACATCATGTGCCCAGAGGCCAAGTGGCACAGAAGGCAGGGGGATGAAGAGGTAGATTAGGGTAGGCTTTAATCATATATGTGTGGTGGGGGTGTCTGTAGAAGTTGCTCCTGGTTCTTCCTCCCAGCCTCATGCTCCCAGAATTAAGACCCAGACTCAAAATATATTCACAAATACCTTGGTCATATAGCTAGGCTCTTCGCCGACTAGATCTGAACTTATGATAACCCATTTACTTTAACCTACATTCTGCCAGAAGGCTGCCTACCTGTGCTTGTATATCTGTCTCATTGCATCTTCTGGGGTGAATCTCCCACCCTGACTCTATCCCAGAATTCTTTCTGCCTCCCTTTCCTATAGGCCATAGGGGTTTTTAATTGACAGGTGGACCATCCATACAATGCACACGACATTCTCTCTCCAGGTGTCTGTGTGTGGGTATGTGCATTTGAGTGCAATTGCCTGGGGAGGTCAGAGGTATTGACTTCTCCTAGAGCTGGAGTTATAGACCTGGGGGTTGAACTTGGGTCCTTTGGAAGGGCAGAATGTGCTCTAAACCACTGAGCCATCTCTCTCGTCCAACAATACCATTTTCAAATGTCCTCAATGCAGTCTGTGATGTCCTGTTGTCAGAGGACACGGCAGAAGCATCTCTTTCACTTCCCACTTTGCCCTGTATCATCCTACACACTGGGACTGCTTGACAGACAAGTTATCTATGCCTGTCTGAATAAAGATAGACAATTCCACACTGCTGAGAGGGACCACAAGCTTCTCAGTCCTGCTGGACCTGCTGGTCACATCTTAAGCTTCCCACATGAGGAACTGCCCTTCTACCCGACATAGATCCCAGACTGTTTTATTGCTTGTGTTCGAAAACCTGAAATGGACTTCTTCCCAGAGAGCCACATCTCTGGGATGGCGGCTGTAGGTTTAGGTTGGGTTTGACCAGTTCTCCATGTCCCTCTCAGAGGAGTTGAGGTAGAAGGGAGCTCTGAGAGAGCTTGGAGCTGGACGGTAGAGCAGGTCTATGCTGTTTCTAAGAGACTCTATCTTCTGTCAGGAAGTCCCACCAACATGTCAGCCTGGTGAGGCGGAACAAGATTGGTCTGTGTTTGTTCCTGCTCGGCCGTTGGCTCTAGTAATGACAGCTTGTCTCATGTGTCCATATTTGGCTTCTTCATCTCCTTGCCAGGTCCCTTTAAGCACCCCGAGTCCTAGCATCAGTCTTGCCGGGGTCAGTTGTTGCCCTGTGCACTGAGTTCCTTTGTCCCCGGAGCTCCCAGTGTCCTGTAGTGGTGTTACAGTTACACTTTGTGTAGCTCTAAGAATCCCTCTGGGTTGTGTGGTGGTGCTGTGATCACATGCTCAAGACTAGGAAATGGGAGGTCGGGAGGTCAGGATAGTGGCCTTCTTGCCTCTTTCTCGGTGACTAATGCTTCCAGTCCCTTGCCCTGTCTCCTGGACAGGTCCCAGCATGGCTGGGGCTCCTCTCTCCACAAGCTGGAGGACTGCCTCTGAAATCTTTGTATCTTCTAGCCTCAGTCCTCCACCTACCATGCCCAAAACAGCCGCTCTCAGAAATCTTTAACCCAGAAGCTCAAAATCCCCAATGAAATGACCATCTCACCTCAGACTGCATCTGCTCCATGTCACCAGCATCTCCCCACATTGAGAACACTATCCTTTTCATCCCTGGGACATCTCTCCTGCCCCTCCCAGTATGCACTGCTGATCCTTCTACAGAGCCACAACCTGCCTTTGCCCTGTCTTTCCCACTATGTCTCTCTACTCACATGCTGCCAGCAGGGACCCAAGTATACCCATTCTCCACTGGAAGCTCCTCATAGACAGCTGTCACATCATTCAGGGTGCATGGATGAATTTAGGGCATCTTATGACATGACCTCTTTTTCACCCCCAACTAGACTGTCAGCTTACTGAAGTCTAGTCTCTTAGTTCTCCTCCAAAGCGGTTCCTGGCCTTGTTTCTAACAGACTAAACTCTTTTCTTGCTATTCCATGGACACGCCCCTTAACAGTGAACCCCTAAGGAAAGAGCCACAAAGGCTGGTTCCCAGAACTCCCATCTCTTTTTATAGTCATCCCAGCAATTATAAACTATGCTTCTAGGGCTTTCTTTACTCTATGGGCCCCTTCCAAGGATGGGAGGGAGAGAAGGAGGCCTGGTCTACTCCATTCTCTGAACAGGCAGGTAACTGTCTTAGGCTGAAGGACCATGGCTGCCTTCCTCATAGCTCATCTCTGCCTCCTGTTGTCACCCGGCTCTTGTGGACCTTATGAGCCCTTCTTGAAAGGTGCCAGGCACGTGGAGGCAGCAGAGTACACTGGGCTGGGCTTTGTGCATGGATAGACCTGGCAGGCTGGATATGCTTCTAAAAATCCCTCCTGCTCTTGAAGTTCAGAGGCTCTTGGAGGTTACAGCGCGTCCTTGGCAGGAGTTCTGAGCCAGCTGCGGGCCAAGTCAGCGGCGTTTCCTCCTCTACAGGCTCTGCTGATGTGTCCTAGGTCCCTGTGGAAATCAAAGCCAGCCCCTCCCTCTGCAGGCATTTCACAGTGGGGCAGCCAGTGAAAGCACAAAGTGACTACCATGTGCACGGGTTGTGTCTGTTGCTTCACAGAGTTCAGGCATCTCCTTGTGAGCCAAGTGGCCCCAAAGCCCATGCTCTGTGTCTCCGACCACCAAAGGCCAATGACAGTGTGATAGGAAGGTGCTGAGCTTATGCATCATCTCTCTGGCTCTTGCAATCATGATCTGCCTGGACACCTATGGCCTCCAGCTTGATGTGGGTCTATGTACCTCAAAGGCAAGCCAGAGAGGTCTACATCGCCTGGGCATGAGGTTCCCCCAAGAAGCTGAAGATGTAAAGGTAGGGAGAAGCTGGAAATGTGTATGGACTGGAGCAGATACGAAGACATGCCAACAGTGGATGCCTCTTGGAACTTGAACAAGATTTAGGCTTCCAGTGGATCCCGTGTGAAGTAAGGCAACATGCTGGAGAAGGAAGCAGTGCTCACAATCACCGTGCTGGCTGAGGCTGAGGCAGAGGAGGGAGGACCTGTGCTCAGTGGAGGGAGGACCTACGCTTAGTGGAGAGAAGACCTGGGCTCAGTAGAGGGAGGACCTGTGCTCAGTGGAGGGAGGATCTCAGCTCAGTGGAGGGAGGACCTGTGCTCAGTAGAGGGAGGACCTGAGCTCAGTGGAGGGATGATCTCAGCTCAGTGGAGGGAGGACCTCAGCTCAGTGGAAGGAGGACCTGTGCTCAGTAGAGGGAGGACCTGAGCTCAGTGAAGGGAGGACCT
>JADRCH010000116.1:3532630-3596411 GCA_019843965.1 Rhynchomys soricoides
CCTGTGCTCAGTAGAGGGAGGACCTGAGCTCAGTGAAGGGAGGACCTGTGCTCAGTGGAGGGAGGATCTGCGCTCAGTGGAGGGAGGACCAATGCTTAGTGGAGGGAGAGGGCCCAGACGGCCTGCAGGAATCCAGGCTGTTGACTTACTATTTTTGTTTCCTTATATAACTTTAAATTGTTTTTTGTTTCCGAGATCTTTTATTGAAATTTTTCATTTCAACAGTCACGTGATCTTGTTTCATTTTCAGGGCTCCCTTTGACCCCCAGTTCCTTTTTCATATCGTCTTGTTCTTGTTTCAAGGGAGAGGAGGATATCAGAAGCTACACATTATTTTTAGCGTATTCATGTTCCCATTTATCTCATTTCTCCTGCGTGTCTTCATAACTACATCTTTGTCCTTACTCTCTCTCTGCTTCATTTCTTGATCCTCTGCACAAAAAAAAATCTACATTTTAAATCCTGGGTAAGGAAGCTGAAGAGACAGCACAGAGGTAAAGAGCATTTGCTGTCTTGAAGAGGTCCCAGGTTCAATACCCAGCACCTTCACCGTTGCTCACAACTATCTGCAACTCCAGTTCCTGGGGCACTGTGTGCACACGATACACATGCATACACGCAGGGAAAACACTAGAATATATAAAATAAAAATTAAGTAAGCCTTAAAAAATCTCTGGAGTTAGTGTTTTATATTCATAGGTATCTAGTTTAACAGAATAGTATCTGTAACATAAGTAAAAATACTGTGGAGACTTACTAGTTCCACAGTAGCCCCCTTTGTCTGTAGGCTGTGTTCTAAGATATTCCTCCAATGCCTAAAACTATATTACCAGACACATACATGCTCTATAAATGATAATGTTTAGAAATTGAGTACAACAGAATGTTAACATCAATAACTAATAATACAGCAGCATATTTTAAAAATGTATAAACTTCAAGTTTGGAATTTTCTATCTAGTATTTTTAGATTTCAGGGAAATGAAATTGTAAAGTTAAACACTAGTGTGGATAAAGAGGGATTTCTGCATATGTTACTAGAAATCCAGGATTTCTAGTAAACTGAGCTGGGCTACCATGGCTGGGTATTAAAGAGGTCAATCATACCAGCATCTCATGGTAGAGTACACTGTTCCATTTCCTGCTTCTCATAGAATATATTAAACTCCCTTCATCCAATCAGGTCACAAGGACCATGAAGTGCTTCACGGATCTTGGGAAGAAGCATCCCATTCTTGTAACTCTAGCAAGCCTTTCCTATTCAAAACCTGAGAAATCTTGTGTGACATATTTTCTGAGGAAAAACTGTGACCCAGAGATAAAAGCAAAGGACTAAAACTCTGCAGAGAGAATGAAGGGCAACTGCAGTTCCAAGATTCAACGTCCTTGTTTTGTTTTTATAGGGCATGAGTGTGTGTGTGTGTGTGTGTGTGTGTGATTGTTAATTTAATTTATTTTGCTTTTTAGAGATAGGGCATCACTGTGTAGCCCAGGCTAACCGTGGATTTGTGGTCCCTCTGTCTCTGTTTTTCAAGTGTTGGGATCACAAGTGTGAGCTAACAAGCCCAGCTCTTTCTTACTGTCCTCTCACACAAAGCTCATGAGATGGGTCACTAATACAATCTAGATGCATATATTTTTCCCACTTAAAATTGTGACTGGAGCCCTGTGGCTTGGAGAACTCAATCCACTGCAGCTCTACCTGTAACAGGCTCCAGGAGTTGATAAGCTCACTGTATTGGTCGTTCAGACCTTCCAAGAAGACATCTGAACTAGCTCTCCTTCTCTTTAGAGGTAAGGACACCAAACAGCAGCCAGAGGGAGAGACGATGGCAAGAGAGATAATACTGGATAGGTGCTTACCTCAGCTTCCTAATTCTCATCTTTCTGCCCACCAATGCCTCCTGTTAGGAGCAACACTTGCCCCAGAGGAGGGTGGGGCAAGAAGGCAGAGGCTGTAGCTTGCTTCTGATTTTCTCCCAGCTGCCATGCACCTCTCTCACTGGCCCTTCAAAGCAGACTTTGAAAAAGAACGCTTTGTGGAACATCTTTCTTTGCCCAAAATGGAAAGAGTGATGTCATCAGACCCAGAGCTGTGATTTCACTCCAGTTCAGTGGGAAGGATACTATAGCTCGCTGGAAACAAAGCCCACTAAACACACACACACACACACACACACACACACACACAGAGAGAGAGAGAGAGAGAGAGAGAGAGAGAGAGAGAGGCAAACCCTCCACAATTCAACTCTATGAACAGGCTTGCAGCTCACTCCATGTGCTGGCTTCTGTGAAGAATGTACATCTGACTTCATTCCAAGTCCTGGCAACTTAACAAGCGTCTACATGTGGTGCGTGTCTTGATCCATTTTATTGCTGTATAAACATACATGCATGTATCACAAGATCACCTCTTGTTTGACCAACAGTAACCATAACAGCCTTAGTAGATGATACCTAACATTTATTGGGCACTAACTGTGTACAAATTCTGTTGGCAGCATGTTCTATCAACTTAATGGTTACCTTTCTTGTTGCTATGGCAAAATTCCTAACAATAGTAATGGAAGGAAGGAAAAGTTTATTTTGTCTCACATTTTGAGGTGTAGTTCATCATGGCAAGGAAGGCATTCATGAGGCAGGAGCTTGAGGCTGCTAATCACATTGTATCCACAGTCAGGAAGCAGAGAGCTGAATTCTGGGACATTCAGCTGGCTCTCTTTTAATACTTAGTCTGGAGCCAAGCCTCTTGTAAATATGGCGGATCTTCATTCTCTAGCTAATATCTTCTGGAAACACTTGCCTAGACACACTGAAAGGTCTACATGTATCTATGGTGATCTAAATGCTACTAAGTTAACAAGGGAGACTGACTATAGCAACCAGTGCTAGTAGCCGTTCTGTTAGGTTGATATTGTCTAGTATCCTTAAGAGGTTTGTGGTGTGACAAGTGAATGAGAAGATCTACAGCACTTGGGAGGCAGAGGCAGGCAGATTTCTGAGTTCGAGGCCAGCCTGGTCTACAGAGTGAGTTCCAGGACAGCCAGGGCTACACAGAGAAACCCTGTCTCAAAAAACAAAAACAAAAAACAAACAAATAAACAACAAAAAAAAAGATCTACAGCACCACTGAGCCCTGGGGATGAAGTAGGAGCTGACACACACGTGATCTCAAATGACTCAGGCTTTTCTCTCTCACAGTATTTTCCAATTGAACATTTCAATTCCTTTGAGTGGGGATGACTTGAGAACACACTAAAGCTAAACGCTGAGGCTCTGTCTGTTCCTACAGAATCTTCTCTCCAGTGGCATTTTCCAGACCTCTTGGTCGCCCTGTAGCTTACAGAGAGGGTATGTCTGAGCAAAGGCCAGGATTCCAAGCGTCTGACAGGACTCTAAGCAACTGATGAGTGCCCATGGCAATATCCCTTTCTGAAGGCCTGTGCACTTGCAAGTTCACTGTGAGGCAGACTCGGCTCTCTGGAACCCAGACAGACTGAGGCAGCCTGCTGTCTAGTTGTTCTCTGATATCATTCTAATCAAACTATTGTCAGGCACTCCTGAAGTGAAGAAAGTGTGTACCTTCCTGTTCCTTATTTCCCACATCAGACAGTAGCCCCTGCATCAAAACTGAAGCATCTCAAAGTTCTTTTTCAATTAACAAACAGGCTAGATTTTCTGTGACAAAAACTGAAAATTCTCTATTGTTACAGAATTGGGCTGGAGGGGTGATCATTAACAGAGCCTACTGGGGAACATGTCAAGAGCACTTAAAGGAGCCTCCGTTCAGTTCTCCACAGCCCTGATGGGACAGCACAGCTCCAGGGTGCCATGTGCAGGACCAGCCACATCTTTTGGGGGGAGCAGGGTTTGTGGGTGCAAGAACCACTCTTGCTCTTAATGAGGTTCCCCACACATCCATCAGAACTGTTGTTACATTCTTTCAGAAACCTCATGTGGGGACCCTGAGGAGGATTTGGCTTTTCAGGAAAACTAAGCAAATGCATGATTGTGCAAATTCAGGAGGTGCCTGGAGCTGCACAGCCAGGCTTCATTTAGGAAGGCAGAAAGTCACATTGTGAGGGCATGTTCCAAGCCTGGGCACTGTACCTTGTGCTCACTGGGTACATGGTGGGAAAGGGAACTGTGACTGTCTGCTATCAGTGTTGGCTCTTCCTGGAGGCTCTAAGAAGCACTATGCCATGTCTGTCTGCTCCTGGGGTGAAAGCCCTTAGAGCTGAGCTTCCCCCTTAACCCCTAAACACATCCCCAGAGCCCCCTTTGTCACAGAAGGCTGCACATTCATAGGCTCTGGGGACCTTGTTCTGCCTCTCCAGTGCTCCCAAGAGAGGGAGAGTGCAGAACTGAAGCTCTGTCACCTCAGGTCACTCTGGAATGACTTGGAACAGGAGGACTGTTAAGAAAAGCCTGGAAGGCCCAAGACATCAAGGTTCTTCCCTCTTGTCCACTGTCTCGGGCATCAGGAAAGCTTGCACACGTGTCCCGCTGTCACCCCTGTTTATAGAACCAAAGCCACAAAATATTGTTACTTACCCAAATTCACAACTCCATGGACACCTGTCACAGAAGTGTGATCTGTGGGGCATGAATGTCCATCTTTGTTATCAATGACCAATAGGAAAGGTCCTGTGGAGGGAGTTGGAGACAGGAGGAGCTGAGGGTCCCAATGCCTGTGAACCCATCAACCCTACCCAATTGGTTTTAAACAAATGGAAGGTGCATGCCCTGGCTGCCTGCATTCTGCAGACCTAGGTCTTCACAGGACCTCTTGAGTCATGAGCTACAACGATGTGAGACTCAGGGCGAGAATGAGAGCAAGAGTCAACACGGCCCCCCCCCCCGTGTGTGTGTGTGTGTGTGTGTGTGTGTGTGATCCCTGTGGTGATGTGGTCCCCAGATGTTCAGGGCTGGAAGAGCTCTTCCCTCCAGGAAGGAAGAGCACAGCAGAGCTGCCAAATAAAGAGAGAAAGAGCCAGAGTGGGATTGACAGCTTAAATATGTCCATGACTCCGAAAGATAAAGTGTGTTCTGAAGCAAAGGGTCAAAGGCAATCAAGAACTGCAGCCAGTCTATGCTGTCCTTCTATCTGGAGGGCAAGAGACACGCCTGTGGCTCCAGGGTCTGAGTAGGACTCCATCTCAGAACCACCCTTCAGCCTCCATATACTTGGCCTCAAATAAACAGGGTTTCAGGAAGATGTGAGTGCTCTGGGCAGCTGTCCTGTTTAGACACACCCAGAAAGAACTCTTCTTCTCTACTCTATCCTCAGGGCCTTGGGGACATCTTGAGCAGACAGCCCTGGGGATGGAAGGGTTGAATGGAAGGCTTCCCTAGGGTCATTTTCATGATCACACAGTGACTGGGGAGGGAGGGTCATTATTCAAGGAGTTAAGCAGCCATAGATCCCTATGAAACACAAGAGATGAGTGAGCACAGGAGAGATGCCAGGCTTAGACCCAGCACCCAGAATCTCTAGCCATGCTGGGCGCTTGACTTTGGGTATAAGGAAATCCAATCTATTGTCCAAAAATATCCTTGAGAGTGAAGACAGGGCTCTATTATACTTAGACCAGAATGTGTGACTCATACTACCATGAAGAGCAGTGTCTGGGAGAAGAAGTCTTAAAATCTTCAAGATTGTCCTTCCCTCAAGTCCCACACAGAGCTGCTGACACAAGGCTATCAGGGGAGCCTAATTGCATATAGTGACAGTCTACTGAAGGGATACAGTGGGACATGGGTTAATTCTTTGGCAAAGCAGAAGCAAGAGTCAGGAACCATATCAATCCAAAGTTGAACCTGAAGTTGCTAAATCTAGATGTTTGGGGTTGGATGGTGATCCCCAAAAGCCCATCTACATCTTAACCCACACTTACTTTATTTGAAAAAAAAAAAAGTTGTTGCAGATATCATGTAACTGAAGATCCGCAAGTGAGTAGATCACATGACTTATTGAGGTAGGTACAAAAAAATCTGATAGCCACTGGCCTGATAGAGATGCAGAGGAGATGACACAGAGCAAAGGTGATGTGGAGTCTGAGGTAGAGATGAGAATGAAGTGGCTGCAGGCCAGGCAGTCAGCAAAAAGCAACAGACAGAACAGGCAAGGTGTGTGTCATGGTCACTGTTCTGTGGTTGTGAGGATTCACCATGGCCAAGGCAACTTATAGAAGAAAACATGGAGACTTGCTTACTTTTGGGAGAGTTAGTTCATTGTTATCATGGCAGCATGCAGGAGTGGTGATGGAGACGTAGCTAAGGGCTTACAACCTCACAGGTGGTAAGCAGAGAAAGAAAGACTAGGCCTGGAGTGGGGCTTTTGGAACCTCAAAGCCTGCACCCAGAGACACATCTTCTCCAAGGCCACACCTTCTAAAAAGGCCACACCTCCCACAAGGCCACACCTCCCACAAGGCCACACCTCCCACAAGGCCACACCTTCTAATCCTTCTCAAACAGTTCTACTAACTGGGGACCAAGCAGTCAAACATTTGAACCTATGAGAGTCATTGTCATTCAAACCACCACAGTATGTGGTACTGTTCTCACTGCCAAGACAAAATACATGACAGAAACAATTTAAGGAAGGCTTTATCTGGGCTCTTGGTTTCATAAGGGAAAGGTTTATCATGGTGGGAAGGGCATCATGGTGAGCATAGTTCAGTCTATAGCAATGGGCTCTTACATTCACAAGGAAGAACAAGAGGGCTAAGGATTTAAGACAGCACCTCACACAGTCAGGTGAGCATGACAAATTGAGAGCTGAGGTACAGCAGAAACATGGAGGAAGGAAAGATACACGACATCCTAAGCTAACCTGGGAACTAGGAGTCTTTCCTAACAGAAATGTGGAGCCCAGTGTCTACTGTGAGAGCTCCAAGTGACTCTCGGGAGATCAACTCAACCTACACACCAACAGCCTGTCAGAAGCCTAAGTGCCAGCTCTGCCAGTTCCCCCTGCCACATTACATGCAGCAGTCCCTACAGGTTCTGAAATGCCTAGAATCTACAAAAGATAAACCATCAAGAGAGCGAGTTGTCAGAAGAGTCATAGAAGGAGCTGACACCATGTGTTGGACAGCAGACAGGACAGGGCACACTGCAGCATAACAGAGGATGGAAGACAAGAGAGGCAACTGTACAGCAGGTAAGGTCTCCCGGGGAATAAATACTACATGCAGGGGCACGAACCGGAATGTAAGGGTTGGGTTTTAATCGGAGATGAGTTCCTCTGACAAACTATGAGAAGTTGGGCACCTCAGAGGTGGGGGTGAGTCGCTCAACTTGAAGTTGAATCACTGTAAATAACAATGCAGACAGAGTGTTTAAGAGCGTGGGCAATGTCAGACACTCGCCAGCCTGCCTTTCCAGTCTCAAGGGCAGAAGAGTAAGACAAGGAAGGTAGGGGAGGTGGAGGGGAGGGGAGAGAAAGAGAGAGAGGTAAGAGGGGGATGGAGAGGGAAGACAGAGGAAGAGAGAGAGAGAGAGAGAGAGAGAGAGAGAGAGAGATTTATGTGACCATAGCTCACAATTAGCCAAAACTAAACACCAACAACCAAATAAAGATTGAAGAAGCATAGGGTACCTGAGGCAGAATAAATTAATACAGATAACACAAGGGAAGCTCCTCCCTCTTCTCCTCCCCTCCCCCTCCCCTTCTCTTCCTTTCCTCCTCTTCCTTTCCTCTTCCTCCTCCTCCTCCTCCTCCTCCTCCTCCTCCTCCTCTTCCTCCTCCTCCTCCCCTCCTCCTCCTCCCCTCTTCTTCCTCCCCTCTTCTTCCTTTCCTCCTCCTCCTCCTCCTCCTCTTCCTCCTCCTCCTCCTCCCTTTTCACTTTACTGACCATTTCCCCTATACTTGAGCATAAGAAAACAACAAGTCTTGCCTATGGAGGGTGCTGTGAGACGAGCTTTCGGAGCTGTCAATGCTCAGAAAAAGACAGTATCTCCTGGACTCCATAAGCTGCCCAGACAGTCCAGTGTCATCAAACTCAGAAAGTAAGAGGCCTGGCTGAAGCACTAGCTCATCCACCTCCTGGCAACCACCAGCTGCTCTCTCTCCCTCTGGAGCTGTTGTCTACTGGAGTCTTCCACTGTATTTTCATACATACTGTCACATGGCTTCTTGTGTCTCCATTCATAACAAGGTTTCAAAGGTTTACTCCCTCTGTAGCCTGTGTCAGTCCCTCGTTCCTTTCCATGGCTGAATAGCACCCCATTGCTCAGTTTATTGACCTGTCCATCTGTCCTGGGTCTGTGGGTAGTTTCTGTGGTTCAGTGCTTATGAAGAGTGCTGCCATGAATAGATATACAAGTTTTTGTTTAGCACCATTTTCAATTCTTTTTTGAGGGTATATACCCAATAGTAGAGCTTTGGGGTCACATGTTCATTTTGTATTTAAGCTACTGAGGATCAAGCTGTCAGTCACAATGGCTGTGTCTTGCTCTCCCTGACCAGCACTGTGTGGAAATGCCAGTTCTTCTACCTGGCTATTTTATTAACTATTTATTTACTGTAGCCACCTGAGGCTGAGCAGGGATGCAAACTGGCCTGGCTGTTAAGGGGAGTAGTTGGACAGTTTCTTCTGAGGCTGATATGGTGGCTTGAATTTGAACGGCCCCCATAGACTCATAGGCTCGTGATGATAATGGACTAAACCTCAGAGTCTCTAAGCAAGTCCCAGCTGAGTATTTCTCTTTGTAAGAGTTGCTGTGGTCAGGGTGTCTCTTCACAGCAATAGAAACCATAACTAAGACAGCTAAGTGGCACTTCATAGGATCAGTCATACCAACACTTGAGATGAGAAACACAGGCCACCCACAGAGATGAGAGACATAATATGTACAAACAGAACATATGGATAAAAACTGTATCTCCTCAGAGACAAAAGTTATCTCAGGCCAACGGATGCATCAACCGGTGGGCTCATTTGTGGAGCCCTCTGGAGAGTCACATAGGCCTCAGATGCTCACACCAGGTGAGTGTAGTAACTCAAATGAAAACAGCCCCCATAGGCTCATAGATTTGCATGCTTAGCTCCTAGCTGTTAGGAGGTGTGGGCCTTGTTAGAATGGATATATCCTTGCGGGTGGGTTTCCAGGTTTCAAAAGCCCATACCCACCCACCCCCCGTGTGTGTGTGTGTGTGTGTGTGTGTGTGTGTTTGTACTTGATGCCTGAGGATCAAGATGGATCCTCTCCAGCACCATACCACCATACTGCCTGCCATGATGATAACAGACTAACCCTGTGAACTGTAAGCCAGCTCCCGTTAAGTGGTTTCCTTTCTAAGAGTTGCCTTGGTCATGGTGTCTCTTCACAGCAGTAGCACAGCAAGACGGTGAGCAAATGGCTGAGACATTGTTCTCAAAGCAAGAAGGTGATCATGAAGGTCACACCTATGTAATTCTGTTTATCTTGCCTTTTGGAAAAGGCAAAACTGGAGCAGACATCATCAGATCAGTGTACAGCTTGAATAATTTCCTGGAACTCCACAGTGGTCTCAGGCTATCATATCATGGAATGGGTAAACTCTCTCTCTCTCTCTCTCTCTCTCTCTCTCTCTCTCTCTCTCTCACACACACACACACACACACACACACACACACACACACACACACGATGCCTCTGAAAACTGGTTGATTCCGAACCAAAGCCTCAGAGATACAGATCTTCCTTCTGCCCAGCAGAGGACTTTTGCGCATGCTGTCTGCCATAAAGGCGGACCCTCGAGACCACAAGACTTGAGAGAAAATAAGGAAACCGAGACAGGTCTCCTATGGCTATTTGCTCAGTACCAGGGGCCATCACACCTTCCTCTCCGACTTGCTTTACCCTTCCCTCTGCCTCCCTTCTCCATCTTCCTCCATCTTGTCCTTGTTGTCCTCTTCCGTCCTTGTGTTCCTCCTCCCCTTCTCTATCCTTCTTCACTGAATTAACTATGCTTCTTAACTTCGAGCATAAAGAGAAATATCAAGTTATTTGAAGGTGCCAGCACTTGCACCCTTTTGACTATATGGCAAAATACTCGTTCTGGAGTCTGTATAGAAGATCACCCAGCATTCTGGTCTCCTTGCACCAAAACAAAGCAAAGCACTAGTGCACATGCTTCCTTCATTATGTATTCAGCCTCTACAGGCCTCGTGCCTCTCCAGCCCTAGTATACAGCAGTGTGATAAGATCCTGCAGTGTACCAATGGAGGAATGCAAAATGGATGGTGGGTTGGAAGCCCAGACCGTTGACAGCACCAGAGATGGAAATGTTTCAGAAGGGAAATCACCTTGTGTGGCCCAGAGAGTTAAAGGAATTCTCATATTCTGAAGGTGGGGTCCAGGAGTGTTCCCGTTGTGTGTGTGTTTGTCCATGTATGCGTGTGTGCATGTGTGTGTGCACACGAGCGTGTACACATCTGTCAAAAAATGGATAGAGCCAGTTTGAACTTGGGGTGTGTATATGTATGTGTGTGTGCACATGTATATGTGTATGAAGTATGAGTGTACCCATGTTTGTGCATGTGAGTGTAGGTGTATGTATGTCATGGTACTAGTCACAGGACAACCTTAGATGTTGGTTCTCCAGTTCCACCTTACTTGAGAACAGGTCTCTTTGTCTCTGTGCATGCCATGCTAGCTGGCCTGGAGCTTCCAGGACTCTCCTGTCTCTACCTCCCATTTTGCACAGGAGTCATGGGATTACACATTCACCCTACCGTGCCTGGTCTTCACGTGAGTTCTGGGACCCTGACTCCAGGGCACTCTCACTTTACCCATTAAGCCATTTTCTCAGCCCCTGTTTGACTTTATACTCAGAATTTAGAGAGTGTCCCCAGGGGTCAGGTATGTCCTGGAGTTTGGGTGTGAGGGATTTCTGGAAAAGGAAGGAGGAGAAATAGTGGGTGGAAGGCATAGAAAGCTGTAAGGGAGTCTGGGGCAGGCAGGTGTCACCATCCTGCAATGTGCTTCCAGTGTGAGGAAACCCAATGCCCTGAGTGTCACCGTGGGGCTGAAGCTTGGGTACCCAAGAGCTGGTATTAACTCTTCTCCTCTGTGAGAGAGATAAAAGAAGAAATTAGGAGAAGAGAGTCAAGTGAATTCCTAAAACTTTTTGAAAAAAACAAGGTTAGAGATGAGGGCCAGAGGTGTGATTCCAAACCCAACACCAGAAAACAAACAAACAAACAAAAAAGCCAAATAAATTAAACAGGATGCGTGCAGATGAGATGGCTCGCCAGTGAAGGAACTTACAGCCAAGCCTGATGAACTGAGTTCAATCCCCAGATACACATGAGGAAGGAAAGAACCAGCCTCCACATGTGCACCATGGCACACACATGCAGAAAATAATAAATACATAAAAATGTAAAAAAAACCAACATGTATGATCTAAGCAAGTTAAATGTCATCACATTCTTTCTAGAAACACATGCACTCACAAACATGTACAGGCATAAGTACATCTGAACTTCACACACAGAAACACATATGTGAACACACACAAACACACATGCACATATGCACACATGCAACTTAAGCACACACGTATACCCAACACAGACAAACACAGCAAGCATATAATTGTACATGCCTACAAATACACATATGTACTTTAACCAAAGTTACCCAGTTATGTCTCTTTCTCTGTCACTCTGGGGAGGCCTGGAGCACACTCTTTGCTGCTCTGGTAACCTCTATAGAAGAGGAATTTGCCACATGCCTAGGACTGTTGCCCTGCAGATGTCTTTACTGTGTTTTTACATTTGGAATGCAATCAGAATTTCAACACACAAATTTAATTCTAAACTCATGGCATTAAACGTGTCAGGTAAGAAATGAGGGCAGCTTAAGTCACATTTCAACTCATGAATTTAAAGTTTTCTGAAGACTGTTTTGAAACATATATAAAGTTATAATTTAAGGTCTACTAAAGCTCAAAATTGTCATGGGGAAGAGAGGCCATAATTTGTAATTATAAAATACAGGGCACGATGAAATCAAATGACCTTTCAGAAATGTTTATGGTCAGGCACCTTGAAGCAGGACTTTACGGGGGTTGGACATGTGTGGCCACTTAAGTCCCCTGCACTCATTCAGACAGAGAAGAGAGAATCACACTCTGTATTTCCCCAATACCTGCTAGGGTCCCCAACAGAGGTCTTCATTTCTGAAAGTAGAGGTTGCCTTCACGCTGAGTAAAACTAGTTATCCATAGAGGACTGCTCATTCAGAGGGGGAGACTGAGTTCCCCAGCATTGAAAGGGTTAATCCAAGGCTGTCCCCAGCATTAGCAGAGGCAGAATGAAGTCTCTTGTGATCCTACTTGTGGTCCTTTACCTGCCCTTCTATGTAGCTAGTGCTGTGACTGAGTCTCATTAATTTGTCTTACATGGCAAAGCAGCATGCAAGCTGCATACCTTTTTGCCCCCATTAGTTTAAAGAAAATCACAAAGTCACTGTTGTTGCCCTGTGTTGTGTCAATACGGCCACACTCAAGTCAGGCATTCTTGTCACACCAGGGGCAGTCAATTCCTGAGCTTCCCTCTCTGAAACCTCACACTCCATACACCATGCAAGTACACATATGTGCACATACCTGCAGACACACACTCCCCCCCAACACATACATGTGTGTGGTCACACATATGTACATGCATAACTAAATACATGGGCACATGCTGTATTTCCCTCCCCAACATGTATGCACAGGCATGCACACATGTGCACATGCTTTCCTTCCCCCCTCCCACACATGAGTGCACACAATCCTTGGATGCCTTTTACAATAGCTTCATCGTTGGCAGCTGTCTTCAAAACCAAATCAATGATAGCCACCACTTCCTGGGAGCACCTCTTCGCTTGCCACTGCCATGATCAGGAAATCTAAGCTCAGCATCTGGTGCTATGTGAGCCTCAGGAGCCTTGCCCACCTCTCTCAATGGTTTCCAAACCTCCCCACACTGTTTGCCAGCCCAGTATCTCTTCCTGAGGATCCCCTTGCCAGCAGGACACCACCCTGCTCTCCTGTCTGCTTTATGGGAGAAACTATAGCCCTTACTCCTAAAGTGTAGCCAGCCAGGTATCAGCTTGGAGGGTCAGGACTCTCATATCAGATGTGAGATCTCACATGGAGACAAGCATCGCTAAGAGGAGGGGAAAGAGAGATGGGAGATAAAGCCATTTGGTCTTCTGGATGTAGCCAAGACTGAATTGAGAACAAGGTCAAGATACCCACATGAATAAGTTAACAAATTCCTTCTCTGCGAAGCAGACTCGGGTTGCCCTTTGATTATCTGCAACCAAGGGCACAGGGGTATGGGCACCCCTTAGGCATGGGTGTGGCTCTAGATGTGGATGGTCTTACCCATTGAGGTCAAAGGTGCAAGGAATCCTTTGGTAGCTGAGCCAACAGCAGCATGTGATATAACTATATCCATCCACATTCATCATGGATTTCCTGGAACTGATGTCTCACAATCCAGCCCTGGGAGAACTGGTCTATAAATCCTCAAGGGATGGGCTGCTTCTCTCTGCCTTAAATGTCCACACCCATTCTCTCACTAGAGCTCTTCAGAATGGTGTTAGTGTAAGCCCACCATGCTGGGGTCCTCACTCACTGAAGACTCTCCTTAGAATGAGCTGCCTTTTTTTCTTAGCAGCTCCTCCATGACTTTGAAGCATGCTAGGTAAGAAGGTCTGGCAACATGCTTGTGTCTCCCCTTTATTCACAGGTTCCCAGAGCTGTGAGCCAACTTCCTAGCAGCATCCAAGGGTGACCATTAGGACTTGTTTGACTGACATTATGATTCATGGGTTTGATGCATCTGATGTATTTCTATTCCTGGTCGTTATTCTAAGTCTATCTATCCTGCCCTGCTCTGACCTGTGGAATCATGTTTAGGTTCTTCTCCTATCTTAGTTAGGGTTTCCATTGCTGTGAAGAGATGCTGTGGCCAAGGCAACTCTTGTAAAGGAAAGCATTTAACTGGCTAAGATTCAGAGGCTAAGTCTATTATTATCATGGTGGGAAGCATGGCAGCATGCAGGCCAGGCATGGTGCTTGGAAATGGTTGAGAGTTGTACTCCAGGATCTGAAGGTGTCAGGAAGAGAGAGTGAGCCACTAGGCCTGATATGAGCATTTGAAAACTCAAAGCCTGTCCCTAGACACACCTCCTCCAACAAGGCCACACCTACTCCGAAAGGCCACACTTCCTAAGAGTGTCACTCCCTATGTGAGCCTATGGGGGTCATTTTTATTCAGACCACCACATCTCCTTTTAACATGACCAAGTAGGCTAGGGCAGAGTCCTGTTGATGCTCCAGTCTTACAAGACCAAGTAGGCCAGGGCAGAGTCCTGTTGATGCTCCAGTCTTACAAGACCAAGTAGGCCAGGGCAGAGTCCTGTTGATGCTCCAGTCTTACATGGCACAGTTTGGCCCCAGACCTTGACCATGAATAGTTCACTCTGGCAGAGAGCATAAAGGTCAATGATCTTAGGTCTTCCCAGGGGTCAGGACCAGGATACCCATTGCTAATAAAATAAGCATGAGCCCCAATTTCACTGAACTCGGCACAATCACTGACTTATGTCCTCACATTAGATATCAACATCTGCTTTCTTTGCCCCTGGAAATCTTGACTCCAAAAGATGTGAGACATTACTATGGAAGCCGACATAGCAGCAGTGCTGATTTTATCACTAGAAACATGGATACTGAGAATTATTCTGGTTGTCTTTCTTATCCACCTGACAGAATGCCTGGCAAGATGCAATTTAAGGGAAGAAGAGTTTATGTTGGCTCGGCATAGGAAGGCATGGTAGCTGACTGGTTACAGTCTGAGGGCAGAGAGAGAGAGAGAGAGAGAGAGAGAGAGAGAGAGAGAGAGAGAGACTGGTGCTCAGCTTGCCTCTCCTCAAAAGTCTCAGCCACTGGCCCATGGAAAAGTACTACCTACACCAAGGTAGTAGACCTTCTCTCTTCAGTTAAACCTCTCTGGAAATGTCTGCAGATGTTGCCAGAGGCTTGTCTCTTAGATAATTCTAAATTCCACAAGCCAAGTCAAGAAGAAACTGGGAGGATGGAAGGGAGGATGGGGATGTTTCCACCCTGACACTGGGCTAAATCCCTGGTAACACTGCAAACACAATGATAGCATTCTTTCCTTAAGGTTGTAGCACACAGCTTGAAGGAGTTCTAAAAGCAGAATCTTTCCTATCTACAGTCTGTAGCTTGGACAGGACTCTATCCTCAGCAGCTGCCATGATGGAGGCAGGGGATTGGCTCTAGGACTCCATCTTCAGTGGCTGCTGTAATGGAGGCAGGGGATTGGCTCCAGGGCTCTATCACTTTCTGGAACTTGCCAGGCTCCTCACTAGGAGCCAATCATTCACTGTGTGACTTTCTTCAACCTGGGATTTTTAGAGGGAGAAGCAAATGAGCTTTCTGGCTAGGCAGATGCTCGATCAGGGAAGGTTTTGGAGGATGCAAATCCAAGTAGGAAGGGCACCAACTGTGACACAGCATCGTTAATAAGTGAACAGCATGATTCCCAAACTGCTCTAACATGCAGCAAAGCAATCCCAAAGTCTCCTGCAGTTTATAGAGATGAGCTACCAGCTTGACATAATTCTCAAGAGCCCAACTCTGGAATTAGGGCTCCTGTAGACAAAGTGCCACATCCAGTGTCCGCTATGTCTAACACTGACTCAAAAAGGAAGGTACCCAAGTTCTCCTGCTGGGCATGTCACTGGCGAGCTATTGCCAGGAATAATGGTATAGAAAGAACCAAGAAGGCATCTTCAATCTCTTGATAAATGCCACAGATCCTGTTTTTACACAAATACTGGCTTCTGTCACCTGCTTAAACTTCTTTGCCTCTCTCAACTCAAGAGAAGGTAACAAGCCACCAGTTCCCCAGTCTATACATACAGTAGCTCTGTTAAATATCTGATCTCATCTCTCACAGCCTAACTAAGTCTGCAGGAGCCCACAGATATGCTCACTGTACCTGCAACTTGCAGTAGCATTAAATGTGTAAGTTTATTGGTCTTTATATGGCTTTGGGGGAAATGTTAAAAAAAAAAATGTTCCTGAGTGTCAAGCACACATTTTATTATCCTAATAAAGCTCAAGAGCTGTCGGACTGTGTCCCAGCATTGAAGCCCATCCCCAGGTGACAGTACCAGCAGTGTCGGAACACCCGGCCAGCAGCCATCAAGTTCACTGTGAAAACAGAGTGCCTGGTCCTACTCATTGGCCAAAAGAGAGCAGGCAATAGAAGAAGCTTTCAGAACTCGGGGTCATATTTTTGTTTAATAAATCCAAGTCCTGTGAAACAAAGCACGCATTTTTACATACACGAAAAGAAGCGTTGACATGATTTTCCACATCGATAATGAATAAATATACCAAGAACTGCATGTGTGCCCATGGACCCTTACTGCGTGATATTTCACACACATCTGAGTGAACCTGGGTGGTCTGGTGGTACCCACACACAAACACATTTTGTTCCTGTGTTATTAATACTTTGGTTTTATTGGCCTTATTAATGACTTGGTTTGTAAGAGAAAAAAATCAGGTGATATCAATAACCAGAGTATTATTTCCCAAACTGGCTCTCTTTTCATCAGTGCTTCATTTCAAAAAACCTGAAGAGAGAGACTGCTTGCCACCTTCCCACCATCCCGTTCATGGCATACGAGAGACTCTGGTGCACGTCTGTGCCTTACTTTTCTGTAATTTAATTTCCAACTAAGACAGTGCCTACGAGAGAAAGGTGCTCCAAATTCCACCAGCAAGAGGTTTTCTTGGGCTCCTTATATGTTTGGTGTGTTAAAAGTGTTGAAAATAGAAAAGATCAACACTGAAGAAGAGCAAAGACCTAAGTGAGTGGCTGGCTGGGAAGTCACAATTGGCCCGCTACTGTGGTCTCAGGCGAAATCTTCATTGCTAGCTCCTAGGTCAGTGGTTCTCAACCTGTGGGTCTCGACCCCTTTGGGGAGGTCCACATATCCGGTATCCTGCATGTCAGATATTTATGTTACTATTCATAACAATAGCAAAACCACAGTTACAAAGTAGCAACAAAATAATTAATTGTACGGTTGGGGTAGGGGGTAACCACAACAGGAGGAGCTGTATTAAAGGGTCGAAGCATTAAGAAAGCTGAGAACCACTGTCCTATGTAACGGGGAGCCCCCATCCTGAGGGGCAGCTCCATGTTCCACGCAATGCCCCCACCCCCATCCTCAGGCTGAACTGAGTCCAGGCTGCTTGAGACCTACCAGGCTTCTTGGCTGGGCTGTTTTCCTTTCCCTCTCAACTATGACCTCTGTCTAGTAGAGGGAGGGAGGAGGGGAGAGGAGAAGACAGCGAGAAAGAGAAACACAGGCACAAGAA
The DNA here is from genome assembly GCA_019843965.1 of Rhynchomys soricoides. Classification (NCBI taxonomy): domain Eukaryota; kingdom Metazoa; phylum Chordata; class Mammalia; order Rodentia; family Muridae; genus Rhynchomys; species Rhynchomys soricoides. Next base: position 3,550,047 of record JADRCH010000116.1, read on the forward strand.
GGAGGGAGGGGGCCCTACTGGGTACCAGAAGGCTTCTGTTGGAAAAACACCCTTTGGTTATAACGGGAGGACAGTATCACCTGATTTATTTATTTCAGCCGGACTTTAAAGGAGGTCCAGGTAAGGAGACTCCTCACCCCGAGTGATACAGGGTGATAAAAGTTACCCAGCATGCCTGCACCCGACGCCCTCCACCCGGAAGTCCCAGGAAAGGCCGCTCCAGGCAGGCAGGAAGCTGGGATCTGGGTGCTTTCTTTTACTTCTGATAGTAATTTTGAATTTTTAAAAGATGGAGGAAAGCTACTTCGGGGGCACTGAACGAAATGTGGCCTTCCCAGAAGGCCAGTCAGCCTGGGTCACACTGGGCACTATGACTGAAGGAGACTTTTTATTCTTCTGAAGCCTGGGAATGTTTAAAGAGCTACACGTGGCACTGTGACAGTCCTCTGCGAGTGGGCCTGCCTTACACACAGCATTGTTCCAGGGATGGGAGTAGGGTGTCCCCAAAAGTGGAGAACCCAAGCCTTCGGCGAGGGGGCAAGAAGTAGCATAAACAGCCCCTCCAGCTCCCTAGACAGTGGTCTCAACCTGTGTGCTCCACCTCGTGGCCCTCCTCACTGCCCCCAGGAGCGGCTGAGGCTGAGCAGTCTCTGGCCTCAGGTTCAACTTCAATAAGATCTAGTCAGCCCTTGATCACAGGGCTTCTCTGACAGCCATGCTCAAGCCTGGCCTAGTTGAGCCCGGGTCACCTGGGAATAGGTTCAAAGGCAAGGAAGCTGTAAACCACCTCCAGGCCCCAGCTAGAGCAGCCTGGCGAACAAAGAGATCCCAAGCACTTCAAACGCGCTGGTGCTCGGCGCTCAGAGTCCAGAGTCCAGATGGCAGAGGGTTGGGGTCCATGATGTCTGTTCACCAAGGCCTGGCCCAATGTTCTGCAATCTTGAGCCTTCCTGCCCTGCCCATCAGTGCCCAGGGCAGGGGACTTCAAAAAGGTTCAGCCTGTCCCTAGTCTCAGTGTTCTGGGGCCACCACCCGCCTGCAAACCAAACAGAGTAAAGAGGCTGGGATCCAGCACTCAGGGCAAGGTCAGGTAGGTAGGCATGGCGGGCACATGGGCGCTCCCGCAGAGGCTCGCTGTGGTACCTAAGCTATAAGGCATTTAGGGGGCAAGTTCTGAAAACGTGTCCACGCTGAAGTACCCCAGAAAACCGGGATTGATAAAGGATCGCTAATTCGCATTCTGGCCCGAGCGGGGCGGCGTCTCTATGGGTCCTAGAGGCGAGATCGTGGGGGTGGACATCTCTTCCAACAGGCGAGTATCTGCCCTGTCCCGGGTCGTGGCACTCTGCCTGCCCAGCTCCACTCACTGCCGGCAGGATCGCGTTGCAGACGCCGAGGTCTCAGTGCGCGCCCCAAGAGGCTTCCAGCTGCGTCCTTGGTCCGCGGAACACATCTGGGCTTGGACTCGCCTCCTCCACCCCTCGCAGAGACCCTGCACCCTGGCAGGGCCAAATCTACTCCAGGAGACTCAGACAAAGGCAGACACCGTTGAACCTAGGGGCCAGCCCCGCTGATTAGCGGCCGGCGCCTGGGGTAGGAGCGCTGGCTGCGCGAGCGAACCTGGCCTCCGAGATGCCGGCCACAGTCAGGGCTGAAAAAAGGAGACAAAACTGAAAGTGCCGCCCCCGGGGAGGGGGGGGGCGGCCGGCGAAGGCCCCAGAACTTGTCCGGCCCCTGGCCACGGTGGCCAATCAGAGCGCCGCCCTCGCTCCTGACAGCTATTTAGCAACCCAGCCGGGATAGAGTTTCCAAAAAAGTTAGAATAACTTCCTCTCCGGGAGACCTCGGTTTTGCACAAGCCGGCCTCGAAATCAGAGCCTTTGCGAGCGACCCGGGAGCCCGTGCTCCGCGGCCGCGGGCTTGGCCAGTGGCGTGCGCTCGGCGCCCCCCAGCCCCACGCGCGCCGGGCGGGCCCCATGGAGGAGGGCTCCAGCTCGCCGGTGTCCCCCGTGGACAGTCTGGGCACCAGCGAGGAAGAGCTGGAGCGGCAGCCCAAGCGCTTCGGCCGGAAGCGGCGCTACAGCAAGAAATCGAGCGAAGATGGCAGCCCGACCCCGGGCAAGCGCGGCAAGAAGGGCAGCCCGAGCGCGCAGTCCTTCGAGGAGCTGCAGAGCCAGCGCATCCTGGCCAACGTGCGCGAGCGCCAGCGCACCCAGTCGCTCAACGAGGCCTTCGCCGCGCTGCGCAAGATCATCCCCACGCTCCCCTCTGACAAGCTCAGCAAGATCCAGACGCTCAAGCTGGCCGCCAGGTACATAGACTTCCTCTACCAGGTTCTCCAGAGCGACGAGATGGATAATAAGATGACCAGCTGCAGCTACGTGGCTCACGAGCGGCTCAGCTACGCCTTCTCCGTGTGGCGCATGGAGGGCGCGTGGTCCATGTCCGCCTCCCACTAGCGCCGCGCCACCCACCTCCGGAGCCGCACGCCAGGGTAGGTGCTGCGTGGGATGGGCATCCACGGCGCACGGGTGGGTGGGCGGACGGGCCAGGGTATCTCTCCTTTTGAAGGTCCCTCAGACAACAGCACAGGGGTGGGGTGAGGTTGCTCACTCTGCAAGGGTTGGCGGGACATGAGAAAACTCTCCTACCCCAGGAGCACGCCTGAGGGCTTTTGCCAGGGGTATCAGTTCTGAACCCACTTTCCAGTGGCTCCCCAGCAGGGTCCAAATACACTTATTGGAAAATAGTCACACTTTCCATTCTTGGTGGAAGGGTGTCTGTGGGTGACCCTGTGGGGAGCGGTTGTCAAAACGTCTTCTTTAGACCAGAGGAGGCCAGGAGATGCGATGCCGGCTGGGTTGTGGCCGACCTGTTGCTTCGCGCTCATTCTGTGGAGCCGAGGAGCCCACGCGTGGTGCAAACAATCGGCTCTTTCTGACTGCAGTTCCGGCCCTGTGTCTTGGATGCTAGGACGTTCGAGCCCTAGCCGGCTCAGTAGGTACAAAGATGCCGGCCGGTGGCGCGGCAGGGAGGTTTCTGTTAAGCGCTGGGGCTCCAGTTCACAGTTATGAGGAGCAGATCGCTGGGCGCCAGGAATGCAGTAGATCTTGTCGCCCCAAAAGTATAGAACCCCAAGCGCCCAGGCCTGGGTGGATGTAGAGGCTTGGAGTTTCTGGCTGCCGGCAGAAACACGCAGGTGGATTGTATTTAGAGTTGTATGCCTAGTGTACCACCATCCTTGAACTTGGAAAGACACAGAGGCCAGCAAGGCAAGGGATCCAGGCTGGGTAACGGGTCTGGGTGTGGGGTGGGTGTGGATGAAGAAGCAGGGCCTTGCCTGGGAAGAAGGCACCTCAACACAGCTGAGCACTGGACAGGGTGTTTCTCTCTAGCAGGACATTTAGCAAGTCCTGCGTTGCTCCTTAGCAGACACTTTCCAAATCCTTAGGCAGTCCCAGGGGCAGTATCCTCCAGGCAGGCTCTGCTTCTCTGAGGCCTTGCTTCGATCTTCAATCTTCGAGGGGAGCGTGGTGTAGAAAATTCTTCCCACCTCATTTTCCTTAGTTTTTCACACATCTTGTGAGGTTTTTTTGGTTTTATTTTTTTGTTTGTTTTTGTTTTTTTTAATGTAAGTCTCCACTTTACACAGAAAGAATTTGGATTCATCAAGATCAGCATGACTATCCATTGTCCCAAACATCTATTTATGCTTTATTATTTTATAATATCTTGAAAGTTGCTGCTTCGGCTACAAACTGTTGGTTTCACACAGTGAGTTTGCTTTCTTTCTTCCTTCCCCCTCTTTCTTTCTTTCTTTCTTTCTTTTTAAAATCTTTTATTTCTGTCATCGAAAGCTGTGTTCATGAAATAACCCCCGGGATTACGACTATTTTATAGTTTTAAAGAAGAGCTTTTAACAGAGTCACTTGTGAGAATCTTCCCCTGTGTTTGTCAAAAACAGATGGGAATTGTCTCAATCACGTATTTCTCCAGGAAAGAAAGTTTGGGTTGGCAAAGTACTCGAAGCTACAGAGGGATAATACATTAATTCTGTTTTTTTGCTGCCTAAATTATGAGTGTCCATTAGTTAAGTTCCACTCACCCCTCTTACCACCATGGTTTACAACATGTCTGAGGAAGCCAAGGCAGATGAAATGCACCATCTTATTTTATACACACACATAGAATTTGTTTAAGGAAAATGTCAACAGAACTATCGTTAAGATAGTCCTTCTGAAAATTATTGAAAGTCAACACCCGGAGATCCTACCCTGATGCAAGAATTTAGTAGGGGCATTTAAAATTCATTTTAAGATAATTGCTCTCTTCAGCAACTTTGACTCAATCACAGTTTGCAATCAAATATGTTTTAAAATCTAAAATGAAATATCTGTAATAAACAAATAAAAAATGTTAAGAGCTTATTTGGACAAAAAGGCATTAAGCTATCAGATAACACATTGGGTTCGAAAGTAAGATGCAGGGCCTGTTTACTTTCAAATCATCAAATACAACGGCCAGTCGGGTTAACTGGTGTCTGGCCACACAGAGATGCTCACTGATGCTGGGCCTGCTTTGGTCTGATTTATTAGGGCTGTGTTAACAAACACCTTTATGTTCTTATTCTTAACCCATTCCTCTTAAGGAACATAAATACAATTGTAACTACTTTAATCTCCTAGAAATGCTGCTAATTGTAATTGGTTATTTCTCTGTAACATTTCCAAGGGACATTCACTGTAGGCCCAGAGGGAGAGAAACCTAGACAGTTCAGTGAACTGTATATACTTTTAATGTCTATTGTGACATATTTTTCCTAACGACACAAAGCATAAATCATCCTTGACTGTGGAGAGAAACAGGGCCTGGCCCATGAAGTCCAGCTTACATTAAAGTTTAGCCTGTCCTTCCTTGACTGGGTGTTCAAAAACTCAATTAGACTAAGTATCGGGGGTCTTCCCAGTCAGCAGGACTCAAATAACTGAAAGAGGTCTCAGAAGGGGTCCAGCATGTTTGTGAGATGTGGGAACCCTCTGAGCAGGGTCACTGTTACCTGGTCCAGAACAGAGAAAGGCAGCCATTTCTCATCCATGATTTATTCTGCTGTCTTGGCCATGGTTGGAGGTGGCATCGTTTCTCATTCTGCTGACTCTGCATGGCTTTGCAACAGGTTTTCATCTCCAACGACTGGGACTGTACTTTCCCTTTTCCCTTCCTTCTGAGCATGTTCAGTTCCTGTGGACAGAGTACGTGTCTCCCTCACCTTCCACCCCATGTCAGCCTCTCCTCTTCTCTGGAAGCTTGCTTCATGGAGGTGTTTGCTGCATCCGGGGTGTTAGCTAGTCTCAAAATAAAACTCGCCTGGGGAGGAACGGAAATGCACGATCGCAGTGGAGCTTTTGTTTGTTGAGTAGACTGGACTGAACAGCTGAGGTACGCGAGGTACAAATGAGATTGTCTGCGAGGTACAAATGAGATTGTCTTATGGAACTCCCTATGGTAAGAGCTGCCAGAGGGAGCCGTCCTCCTAAAGAGCAGTAGCGTTTTCCTGCCTCCCATCTGGTGTGGTGGCTGGAATGGCTTTCTGAGGTCATTTTGAAATGTCCTTTACTGAGGTTGTCTGAAAATGCCTCTCTTTCAAGCAGGTTGTAAGCCTGGAAGCATTGAGCTTCCACTGGCCTCACTCACTGTGTCCTGAATAGAAGGCACAGATGCAGGGCTAATTTTGCCTGGCAAAGACATCATGAGGTCCATTCTTTGTGCACAGGGCACTGTAACTCATAACTGAAGTTTAAATACGGACTTAAAAATATTTAAATGCACTTCTGGGGCAGTTTTCAGGTTAGTGTCTGCATCCATCCATTCTCCCTGGTGTCTTTAGAGCCTTGTGAATGGGGCAGGAATGTCTGTGCATGTTTGCGTCTTTTCTTGGGAAGGCAGACATGTGCTACAGAAAGCAAAGTGAACACAAAGCTTTCTACCAGCAGTGAGTTCACCAAGGAGGGCTGTAAAATTCAAGGGGGTGGGTAAGTACTGTAGCCGTGAAGGGTGGGTAAGTACTGTAGCCATGAAGTGGAGCTTGATCACAGAAGGAACAGGATCTAAGACACCCAGACGGCTGTTTTCCAAAGCCAAGGTGAAACTGAACAGTCAGAAACTGTGTCAAAAGGTATTGTGCCTGGTCACCTGAGCCTACACATGTGGTAAAACTGAAAGGCATGGAACACACACACACACACACACACACACACACACCCCACATGTACAAGCACATGCAGGAATAAAATGCTAATGCCTGAAGACAGTCTAGGGGCTATGAAGTTTTAGAGTCTGGGAAGATGCCATCCTTAGGAGAAATGAGTGAAAACGCAGAACCTACTTGAAAAATTAAAATTATCTCAAAGTTAACAATTTTAAAGAATTTATTGGTATATAATCATCTTCCACACATTGGAAAATGTTTCATGAAGACACTTTCTTTCAAGTATATCATATACTTTGATCTTATCCATCTGCATCCCCTTCCCTTCCTGGTTTAAAAAAAAAAAAATTAAACATACTCTGTAAGAATTAGTCTGAATTTAAATGGGCCAACTTCAGAAGGAACCATCACTGTTTTATCTGAGTAATAAACTAAAAAATAAAATCTACATAACAGTCTCCATTTTTCCTCGTTTGTGCTACTGTGCTTCTATTTAGAATGTGAGGTCTTTCTATAGATATAATTAATTAGAAGTTCCCAAGCAAAGACTGGTGTCCCAGAAACTCGGCAGTGAGCATTAATTCCAGCAGGAGTTGACCTCCAGATTAACAGAGAAAGAACTTTGCAAATGGATTTGCAGACTTTCTTGTCTGAAAGAGGCATACATCTACTCTTGAAGATGTTAATACTGTATTAGCTCTCCTCAAAGTTACACACGATTCTAAAAGATGATTAGAGTAATATAAATATCAAAGATTCAGAGTGTGTGTGTGTGAGCGAGAGAGAGACAGAGACAGAGATGTGGGATGAGATCTGAAATCATGAGCTTTGTCTTCAGAACACATTCTGTGACCCCGTTCTGCAGCAAACCTTCCTATGTGATTTAGTTATGTTAAACTATGCCTTCATCGAGTGTTTATTTGGGACAAGAATGTGATGTTAAGGCTGTAATTTTCATGCTGATGTAAACTGAGGCACAGTGGAATTTTTTTCTTCTCCCCCAGTTGGTGATTACCAATGGTTGTCACATCAAAGGGAGCCGTGGATCTGAAGCTGGAGAGGCTAGCATATGACTGTACCCCAACGTGAAGGCACCCCTTGAAAACAGTTATTTTAAACGGTGGTTGAGTAGCTAGGAATGTTTTGTTATTGTCCCTAACTCTTGCTCAGAATCTTATCGAGGTCCTGTGATTATGAATGAGAAAAGACAGGGCTGGGAACCCCTGCTACCCCGTCAGTGAAGCTTCTCAGGGCTCTCGGCTTCGGCTCCTCCATTGCTTCCCTTTATCATGTGACCCAGCGGAGATTGGGACAACCCAGCCTCTACCTCTTTAGAACTGTGACTTCATTTTTGGGGTCTCAGGAAAATCGTCTTTGACCTGACTGAGCCCTCACATTCTGTGGTTCAGTTTTCTGCCACTTTGATGAAGGACAGGGTTGAACTCTGAGCATAACATAGGCAGTGATTCTAAATTCTTCTGTCTAGCCCACTTTCTGCCCAAAGAGCATGTTCATTGACAGCACATTTGGGGTTGGGGGGAGTTTATCTGTATTTCTGCTTCTCTGGGGTGTGAGGGGAGGGGGTGGGTTTGAAGGAAACCTTGACTTTCAGTAACCCTTTGTGACCAAACATCCTCCCTGTGGTTGAGTTAGTGGTGTGACTGAAAGCAGAGGTTCCAGAGGGTCAATGAAGGCAGCTCTAGCCAGCCGTTAGAGAGAGGGCAGGACTCCATCCCTTCTTTCTGCTGCCTTCCTGACTCAGAAAGAAGGCAGGCGTACACTTTTACTGTGCACCATTTCCCACTGCTGCACAGACAAGTGCCACCTAGCCTTCCTGCCTTTTAAAATAATTTAATTTTTATTTTATGTGTGTTGGAAATTTGCTAACATCCATGTCAATATACTGTGTGTGTTCCTGGCACCTGTGGAGACCAGAAGAGGGCATCAGATCTCCTGGAACTAGAGTTACAGATGGTTGTGGACCACCTACGTGCAAGGAATCAAACCTGGGTCCTCTGGAAGAACAGCCAGTGCTCTTACCCCAGAGCTATCTTTCCAGCACCCCCAAACACAGCCTTTCTGTGAACCCTGTTCAGAAGGTCCCAGAGAGTCTTCATTGCTTGGACAGCAGGAAAGGGCTGCCTTATAAAATAAACAGACTCCATAGAAGAAATAGCCTGCAGCTGACATGCTGGGGCTCCCCTGCCTCATGGGTTCCTTTGTGTGATCCACTCAGAGTTAACATTCCCTGTGCAGAAATGTTAACAGCCAGTGTTTTCTTTCCGTCTTATCTAGAGACAAATGTTCCCGTTGACCCTCTCAGGTATGTAGGTGGACTAATTCAGAGAGATCAAAACTCAATAAGGGGTTGCCTCCCCTGGAGGATAAAAGTGTCAGTGGTCTTTCTCAGACTTTCTCCCCAGGGGTTATGAGGGGAGGGTGCCCCTAATGAATCAGGCTGGGTCACTGGAAGGCTTGGCAAACTCTACGCTGACTGAGGCACTTTCCAGAAAAGGCGTGCAAACTTTTAATCTTATTCTTAAAGAGATTGCTTGTCTTGATAAACAAAAAACATTGTTACTATTTTTCTGTGAACAAAGCCTAAATGTCTGCAAAGTTGGGGGGGGGAAGGAGCTGGAAGGTATGGCTTGATTGTTTTGGTTTTCGTTTTGGTTTGAACTTGAGCATCGGCATACCTCTATTGCTATGCTTGGGTTGATATGTGAATGGCTTCTTCATTGGGGATTGATTGCTTTTCCTGAAATCAATTAGTTCTGAATCACAGACTTGGACATAGGCTGTTCTAACTATTGCAATCCATTAGCTCAGGCCAGGCTGCCAGGATTCTCCTCTTCAAATAGATCTGCTTGTGTATGTTGCTACATGTGGCTAGGAACCTTCCAATAAAGGATCTGGTCACTCACTAAGTGTCCATTCCTACCTCTGGAAATTCTGTCTTCCTCCTCAGACCCAGTGCACCTGTTGCCTCTTTAGCTATGACGTCATCTTTGTAAAAATGATTTCTACAAGCCCCATTGAGGTTTCCCATACAAAGGCAATAGAAGTGTAATCACTGGGGAGACAAGACTGTGTTTAAGGGGTAAACATACCCTCTGAGAGGATCCTATCATTCCAGGGTCCTGGAAGTTCTGTGTTCTGTGAACTGCTCCCCCATACCCATATGTGTGCTTGGAGACCCCTCTCCTTAGCTGGCTGCTTTTGTTGTTGTTGTTGTTGTTGTTGTTGTTGTTACTAATACTATTAATAGTAGTAGTAAAATAAAATAGCCCCACTCAGATATTGATGTCTGTATCGTAAGAGCCTAGAAATACACTATTTTGTGGATTTGTCTCTTCCAAAATGACTTGCTTATGTCCCCAAACTGCAACAGGGGACTAGCTGTGGTACTACTGAAGAGTGTGGCAGAGCAGGCAACTCCCTCAGGTGGAGCTGAGTTATGGAGGTGATTGCTTCTGTGCAACCAAGGGCCCGTCCATGTGTATTAGCAAGGTGGACTGTAAGGGCAGCGTGGACTTTGGAGTATTTCTCCAGATGACAAATTACTGCAGATATCAGGGCTCCCCTCGAACCATCTTCTGAGGATGGAGGGCGTTCTCTAAAGAGCAGGTGGATCCCGATCCCCCTGGCTGGCTTGTCTCACATATGCTCTCTGTGTATTGTACATTAAAAGTGAGCACTTCCATGCCATTTCAATACCGGACAATCTCACTTCATCATGTGTCTCTAGGAAGCTCATGTACATTAGCATGCCGCTTATGATTTGTAATAGGAAAAAAGTTTGCTTTCTCAAGATAGACAAAGTAGGAGAGAAAATTGAGATAGGAGCAGGAAAGGTGCTCACAATTTACTGAGGGCACAGTGGGGACTGGGGAGCTGTAGTCAGGAAGCAGAAGGCTTTAGGTTGTGCAGGCTCCGCTCCACTGCTGTCCACGGCACCTCTTCTCAGCCCAGAGACTCTCAGAGGTTCTCAACCTGTGGGTCGTGACCCCCAAAACGCTTTCATGGGGATTGCGTATCAGAGATCCTGCATCTGAAATATTTACATTACGATTCATAACAGTAGCAAAGTGCAGCTATGAAGTAGCAATGAAATAATTTTATGGTCGGGGCTCAGCACAACGCAAGGAATGGTATTAAAGGGTCACAGCATTAGGAAGGCTGAGAACCAGTGAAATTCAGAAGAGTTCTGAGAACAAGCCTGCCCCGACTGCCTTCACCGAACAACAGCGCTACAAAGCCTCATCAGTCCCATGAGCCCAGGCTAGCCCAGGGCAGACCATTCTGCAAGGCTGGGAGCCTTGGCCTCCTGTCCGCTCTCAGCATCAACACTTTTCTATGAAGGGAATCAGAAAAATCTACAGCAGTGGTCCTGCTTCTGAAACCAGGACCAAAGGAGAGGCCTTCGATGCCAGAGAAAGCAGAGGTCCTCCGGCAGGAGTTGGGACTCTGGGAAGAAGGCTCAAGTGGCCCAGGGCAGGGCATCAGCGGCACAAAAGGACCCTTTCCAGACAATGAAGGCAGCATGAGAAAGGACCCCGTGGGTTGTGTTCAAAGAGTTATCCCACTACCCTGGCATCTCTATGACCCCACAGCCTTGGGCAGGAAACAGTCCCCCTTTGGGTGTGAGCTCAGGACCACTCAGCCTCCATGGGGCTAATGAGAGGAGGTAGAAGTGGTGATTCTATTTGCTGTCCTTTCCCGGATTTAATAACTGTAAGTGCAGTGCCATGGTCACTATTACTTCAAAAGTCACTGTGCCACCGAGACTCGGAGAAAACTGAATCAACTCTCTCTTCGAAGGGGAGCCAGACCACCCAGCTGAGCAACCTTCCTTGTGAGTGGCAGGACTTTGGTTGATGACAGAACGAGCCACCCTGAGGCTTTTCTGTAGTAGGCTCCTGGTCGGGCGGACGGTCTGTGCCTTGCGTCTCTCTGTACTAGTAGTGAGTATTGTTTAGCACCAATTATGCTGTTCACTTTTTCTGACCAGAGAGAGGGAAAAGGTAAGTAAATGACAAAGCAAAGCTCCCTGTGTGTCTGTCCCCGGTACAGCTTGTGCCCCTCCTCCCTGGTGCTTTCCCTAAGTGCAGCAGTCAGTCACGGCTCCTGGGGCCTACTAAATGCTTGCGGCTGCCTGTGAGCAGCGGACTCCACACAATGGATTTTGCAATTAATTTAAGTCACTGTTTCCAGAATAAATGATGTGTTAGTCTTTCCCCTCCAAAACTTCTGACGTTAGGTATTTTTCTAATTTGAGAAAGTTTAATTAGACAGAAACCAAAGGCTTTCTTTGGTTGCCTTTGTAGGAAGCAAGGTGGTTCTTCAGGGGCCTTCTCAGCAAAACCCACTCCTTTGTGTCTGGCAGATATGACCTAGAATGAGACACCTGAAATCAGGCATGGGGTAAGAACACTTTCCTAATCCTAGATCTGCAGTTTTCTGAGGTGGTGGCCAGGTGCTCTCTGGGCCTCAGTTTCCCCATTTGTAAAATGGTGAGTTTCTGCCGGGCAGTGGTGGCACACACCTTTAATCCCAGCACTTGGGAGGCAGAGGCAGGTGGATTTATGAGTTCTAGGCCAGCCTGGTCTACAGAGTGAGTTCCAGGACAGCCAGGGCTACACAGAGAAACCCTGTCTCGAAAAAACAAAACAAAACAAAATAAACAAACAAAAAAAATGGTGAGTTTCTGATATCCTTCCAGTTACAAAATCGATCTGGCCCAGCAACTCCATCATAAATACATAACCCAAAGCCATGAAAATATGTGTGCCCACAGAAACCTGTGTGTGTGTGTGTAGAGACATTCACAGCAGCTGGAGGGCAGGAATAACACAGGTGTCCATCAGCTCAGGAAGGGGCAGATAACATGAGTTCCACCTAGGTGCATGAAGACCGCACCCGCATACCGCTAGGGTCAATCTTGAAAACACGTGAAGCTCAAGCAGTGAATTGAAAGGGGGCCACAGCTTGTGTGACTCTGTTTATATGAAATGTTTATACAGGCGGAAAGCTCACTGGAGGCTGCCAGAGACTTGTGAGAGTGAAGCAGAGGAACCTGCTAACAGGTGTGAGATTTCTGTGTGGAGGGAGAAAAATGTTCTGGAATGTTCTAGTGCTGGTGTTCCCACAACTGGAATGCATTTGATCCTACAGTTATGGAATACTTAAAAATGTTTCAAATCACAAAGTTTGTATTCTATGTCTACGTCCCCAACTCAGAAATGCTGGTAGCATGTTTTTAACCTCTGACTGAAGTCAGGTGTCTGCTCAGTCCTCACAGCTCTCAAAGATTGCCTGAGCTCTTGAGCTCCAAGGGATGGGATAGAGAAGAGAAAGTATGTGGGCCACCCACTGACAAGGGCAAGAAACACTTTGCACGTTAGCAATGGGGTAGCTAGAGCTTGCATTGCCCACCTTGGTGACAGGGGCAGACACACCTGGAGTAGTCTGTCTACCTGCAGAGAAAACCGTATCGGGCTGGTAGATAGCCAGAGACTCTCCAAGCATTGGTACCCACAACAAGGATATAAGATCCTTACTTGTCTTTTGATTAGATGCTGTCTCCAGAAGGGACACTGGGAAGGTGGCATCATGTCATTCAAAGCCATTAGGTTGTCTTTCTTTCACATTGTTTTTTCTTTTCTCCCAGATGCTTTTACTCTACTGTGTTCCACAAGTGTCCTTGAGACATTGTCACAGCCTCCCAGACAAGAGGGGTTGGCAGGAGGGCTCTGTATTTTTGTAGGCAGGGTCCAATACTATTCCTTTTTAATTTTAAATTATTACATTTAGAATTTATTTATCTATCTATGTTATCTATCATCTGTCTGTCTGTCGGTTGGTCTATTGTGAGAGTGTGCCACAGCCCATGTGTGGAGGTCAGATGACAACTTGTGAGTGTTTGCTCTCTCCTCTCACCGTGTGGGCTCTGGGGACTGAATGCAGGTTCTTGGGCTTTGTGGAAAGTGCCTTTACCTACTGGGTCTTCCGTCTCACAGATCCCCAGTCCTGTTTCTTCATGAAAGCCATTGCTTTGGTGGTACCATGCATACAACTCTAATGCTGAGATGTTTGTGGATTCCCAGCCATTTGCTGGTCCTAGCGTCGGCTGGATTTTGAGAATCTGGGCAGGAAGACACTCCTGCCCATCCTCAGGAAGCTGCCAGCAGACAAAAGCCACTTATCTTGACACTGCCCCTCATTCCTCCCTGCCCCACCCCAGGCCAAGTGGAACACAGAGAGATCCCAAAAGTGTAGGTGGAAACAGAAGGACCGGCCTGAGGTTCTGGGTAAGCTATGCTGTTGGCTTGATGAGAAAACTGGATTGTTCTACAATCCGGACGCTGCATGATCTTACAGTACCTCTGTTCCTGCCCAGAGTGTGCTCCCCTGCATCTGTGAGACTCTAAGCTACAGACAGATGTGCGTTTGTTCACTGCACACTGATCACCCACACAGGTAGCACATGTGTTCTCTTAGGGACTCTGCTCGTTTCTCTTTTCATACGCTCAGGAGAGACTCTGCCATGCCTGTCCTGGTCACAGGCGTCTATGTACCATCACTTTCCTCCTGTGACTTTCAAGTGGTTTTCAGAGATGCCCTGTAGGTGGCATGGGCAAAGTCAGCACATTTGGGCTGCCTTGTCCCAATCCCTGCCACTGTCCCTAAAGCAGGGGACCTGATGGGAAAGCATATGCTCAATCAGCTTCTCCCTCAGCACACCTGTTCCCAAAGAACTGAGAGCAAAGTCAGACTTCCGGGTGAGTCCCCTTTAAGGTCCCATGGCTGCATCCAGTAGATAGTCATCTGCCACATCATAGACAAATACAACCAGGACATCGAAGCCACTGTCCTCCAACTCACCCACAGTAACTATGCATGGCCCCTCTGCATTCCAGTTTCTCTAGTTGCCCAGGCTAAGTGCAGCAGGGCAGGTCCCACAGAGTGACTTCCACCCAACCAAAGCTTAGTCTTCTATAATAGGCCAGAAACCATGCCAATCAAAAGTTTAAAACAAACCGGGAAGAAAGTGCTATCCGACACATTTCATATCCACTGAGATCTTCAAATGGCTGTGAGGAAAGCTGCCAGAAGACAGAGCTTTTTCCTTCTGTGTCTGGGGACATCTCCTCTGGCCTACTTTACTAGAAAAATCATACTAAAATCATATCTATAATCAAGTCGGTCCATAATCATTCTAGATGGTGACTTAGGCAGTGGGGAATATCAGCACAACTACACATTCACGACAGAAAAGAAAAACAAAGGAGAATGTGAGATTCCCACAATAATACAAGAAACTCTCAATGTTGGCAGACGTTATGGTCCGTTAGGACGAGCAAATGTGATCAATCTCAGAACTGAGGAAGGTGGGGAGCAAGCCTTGCCCCCCATCTCCAGCCTGGAAGAAAACTCATGCCGTTTGCCTAAGAAGAGTCGGAATTTTTGAAGCTGAAAATATCTTTTTTCAGTGCACTTTCTAGATCATCCAAGATACGTCTTATCATACCGCTTAGTGGTGCTGGGCATGGAAGTCAGGGCCTTGTGGTGCTAGGCAGGTGTTCTACCCCTGAGCCACATCCCAGCTAGAACCCCTCTTGAACCAGCAATTCTATCTCTAGGGAACCTTCTAAATCAGTGGTTGCAACCTCTTCTCAACTGTGGGTGCCACTCCCTTGAGGTTCCTGTATCAGACATCCTGCATATCAGATATTTACAGTTAATAGCAGTAGCAAGATTACAGTTGAGAAGCAGCCATGAAAATGATAGCACAATAGTGTTTAGCCATAGATTAGACAGTGCAATTAGACAATAGTCCATTTCAAAAAACAGAACAGTTACAATGCAAACACACACACACACACACACACACACACACACACACATACACGTACAGACACACAGGCACACAATCTTCATTCCATTGTACTATACAAAGTAGAAAACCCCTCAGGCTGCAATTCAATGAAGTAGCCTGAACCAACTATGTACAGTGAGCCTGGGTTGGGGACAAGAATGTTTACTAAATAGTCCACAGATGCCTTGAATCACCCTTACTGTCTATGAGTATGGACACAGAGTAGGCTTCTTAAAGGCAAAGGATGCCCACCAGCACCCCTTCCTACAGGAGAGGTCAAACAACCCTCTCTGCTCACCTCTATGAAACAATGCTGTCACCATACTGTTCAGCCACCGCTCCCCAGGGGATAGGTTCTCATTAGAACTTTCTCTCAGCATCTTACTGAAGTGATCTAGGAAGGTGGCTCACTGACGGGTGCTGGCCCAGCGTGCTGCAGACTCTACAACAACAACCAGAAAGTGGCCTTTTGAGGGATATTGGCATGCCTACCTCAATCCATGGGTGACCTCTGTCCCTGTCCTCACCCAGTCGCTGTTGGGTTAATCTGGGGCATTCCTCTGGAGTGTGCTAGCTAGGCTGTTTTAGGTGATAGTGTCTTGAGCTCCATCTGCCAGAGCCACCTGACCTGAGGTCATTGACTGGTGGGTTGCTCAGCTTTAGAGCAGAGATCCCCATGTGCTTGCTCCTCTTCCCACTGGCACACCCATCTCAAGATTCTGGTTCCTCTCTGTATTCTCTACTCCTCTGGGATGCCATTTGAGAGGACACTAATCCCTGGCTGCTGCAGATTGTAGAAGCAAGCAGAAAACAAAGAAGCAAAAACATCTACATGAACTCACTGACTACTCCCCTGGGCCATGCTGAAAAGAGTCATTTAAAGCCACCTCAGTCCTGGGAGCAGGGAGGAAGCCACTCATCTGCGGTGTTTGTATTGGGATTCTGTAGAGTAAGAAGTTACTCAGCACCTAGGTTGCAGCTGATGCTATGTGTGGTACATGCTTAGGACCTGGGAGGGTTGGGGACTCCATGTGGACTTAGCTTCCGACCTGGGTCCCCTGCACATCCTGTTTCCTGGGACCTACTCTCTGCAGCCCCTTCATAGAATGAGCCAGCAGCTGCGCCTCCCCAGGGCCGGAGAGCAACCAGGCTCTGAATCTTTTGTCTCCTTTTGGAGTCCTTAGTTGTAACCTAATTTTTGTTATTCTTGTTTTCTTTCACACATTTGACGCATACTTCTGGCAAATTCTAGGACCACACTTGCCAGATGACCAAATCTTTTTCAGAGTAATGACTGACATTTTTGTGAGTTTCCATCAGCTAGGCGGGAAGTGGCCAGAGGTGAGGGGCAAGCTCTCCCACGCTCAGATTCCCTCTGTAGCACTCACTACCATAAATATGTCACACACTCACAGGCCTGCACCTTGGTCCTTGATTCAAAACCATGGATTCCTTTTGTAGAGATCTCAAAGAAGCAAGAAGTTAATGGCTGGGGTCAGTCCCCTTCGGGGGCCTCCTCCATGAATCAGAGCCCCGGAGCAGGGTGACTCAGAGCCTAGCTTGTGTCTCCTGGTTGTGTGAATAAACAAAGCAGGAAAGTCTGACTGATCCCTGGGGTGCAGGGTGGGAGGTGGCTCCCAGCTCTGAGGATGCCCCACCCAGCCCAAGAGCCAGGTCAGCCTGAGGAAGGGAAGATCAGGGGAAGAAGGCTGGACCTCACTGGAACAAAAGCCAAACAAGGAAGAAACAGACCAGTGGGTACTTAGGAGCTGCTGTCCCAGTGGGTTGAGGTCTCGTGAGGGGGGCCTTAGGGTACCCTAAGGATAAACTACCACAGACACCTACTCTGGTGTTGCCCATGACTGGATTACTTAGACACAGAAACCACCACCATCTTCCCACTCCATCCTGTCATGTGCCTTCCCAGGCTTTGTACCTTGACCTGGGTAACACTGATGCCCATCCCCCTTCCTGAGCACTGAATAACGGGGTACCGTGGAGGTGGAATCCCCTCTTCTTGTCTTTTCTCTCCACAGGACCCTGAGTATGGAATTTGAGGTGGGGTTGGGCCTTTGGTCAAGCAAGATCAGAGGTTCCTAGAGTCTCCAAGCATGCAAGGTTCAGGGTATCTGGCTGGAAGGTGGCTGAGAGTCCCTTCTCTTCTGTTCCTGGGAACACAAGCATTGTTATTCTGCAAAGGCAGATGGCCAGAGGGGGTGCAGCCAGAGGGGGTGCAATAGGCTCAGATGGTTCTGACCATTTCATCACATTTATCTTCAAAAATACACAGGAAGGCTGGGGCATCCTCCATTTCACAGGGAAGGAAACTGAGGTCCCTAGAAATTGGATAGCAATGGTCACAGGCTAAGAAGTGAACCCAGGTAGTCTGCTTTTAGCAGATTACCTGAAAATTCTATTTCCCCTTATGAAATATGTCCCAGTTCCTAGTGAAATATGTTTTTGCAACTGTGAGGCAGCCATCCATCCCAGCTGCTGTGTGTGCCCCCTAAGGGTGACAGCCCACCCTGGCATTTTCTATACTCTTGTCAACGGCTCTCAGGTGGACCAATGTGCTCACTGACAGGAGGAGATGGAGCATGTGTCTCAGAACTGGTCTCAGCAGCCTGTAAAGATCCACCCTCAAGCCTGCATATTGGGCCTTTCCATCCAGGAAGGTTAGGGAGGAGTTAATCACAGAGTACCTGCTGTATGCTGTTTGGGGCTTGCCTTCCTACTGTGGCATGGGAAATATCAGCTCTTTCTCCTGCTAGAAGCTTCACTGATACCTTCAGTGGTAAACCAGCCTTCCATGTGTAGTAAGAAGAAGTAACAATTCACACGTCTCCTTGACAGGAACCACTTCCCGCTGCTGTATCATATTGAATTTGTTTCTTACTGTTGTGACAAACTGCCTGACAGAACCAGCTTCAGTAAGGGCTTCTTTTGGCTGCCTGAGGTTGCAGACTATCATGGAGAGGAAGTTGTGGCAGCGGGAGCAGGAGGCTACCGGCCCCACAGCATCCATAGTCAGGAAGCAGAGAGATGAATGCTGGTGTTCAGCTCCCCTTCTCCTTCCTCTTCAGTCCAGGACCCCCTCCCCATCCAAAGAATACTGCCACCCACACTTAGGAGACAACTTCAATGCTCAGTTAAAACTTTCTGGAAAAGTCCTCACAAAGAGGTGCGTCTCCTAGGTGATTCCAAATCCAGTCAAATTGACGAGGAAGATATCAAAGGTGATCAAAATGCCCCGCCCAGTAATGGAGCATTTACAGTTCCCCTGCCTCGAGGTGCTCAGTAGGGACTGATGGTCTTCTTCCTGACCCTCCCCGCTCTTCCTCACATGGTCTTCCTATCCACATGTTGATCTGACTCACTGGAGTTAACAGGAGCTGTGTCCCACCAAGCCTTCGCATTACCTTCCAAGAGCTTATTTCTTTACCCCGATTCCCACCCACTGCCCAGCAGTTTGATCAACCTGACTGGCCTTGCCCCATCTTGCTTCTGCCATGCTCCCTCCGTACTGTGCCCCGTGCCCATGAGATGAGAGTATCAGGGATCCAGATGCTGGTTCCTAAACCATGGCATTCCCATGGTCTGTGACTTTGCCCTGCTGCACTTAGCTAGAACACCCTTCTGACCTTTAGCAGCTGCTTCCAGTGTCCACCCATGGGGGAGCTCTGGTCATCCCCAGACACCTACTGTAACCACCTAAGCTCCCTGGCACCAGAACGCCCTCTAGTGATTGTCCTTAACTATGACATCCTGTGTGCCTGTCAGAGTCATTTGTGAGCCCACATCTGGCTGCCTTCCCTAGACTGCAGAAGGTCTGGCACTGACTGATGCCCAGATAGGAGAGCACCTGAGGCATTACTGCATGAACATAGGGGTGACTGAGTCCCACACACCGCTGGACATGTGTGTATGCTCATGTGAAGCTTCACCATAAGCCAACTGCTGAGAATTAGAAACTGATAAGGGTGAGCTACCCTCATCAGGGTCAGCAGAGGGTCTGTAAGATAGAGAAAGCCAAGGCAGCTTTGGGTATGGTTCTGGGACCAAGCAGGAGGATGAGCAAAGCCCACAGGAGATGGGCCAAAGCTAAAGATCAACAGCAGGCAGTGTCAGAGACTCCATCAGGAGGCTCAACAGGCAAGCAGATAGATGAAATAGAAGCGAAGCAAAGATCCTATAAAAAACTTCAGGCTGAGAAGACACCTAGCAGTGTCCAGCCACCTCCCTGTCTGAGTGATGATCACTGAAGACTCAGTCCTGCCCATACCAGCCCCCGGAGTCTGGGTATGCTGGGTCAGCTGTGGCTTCCTGCACATGGTTCTTGATGCCTTGGGGGAAAGTCCCTGGGTGCCCATCAAGTATAACAGTCTAAGACAGCTCAGGCAGGAATTGATATCGGGGGCCCCAAGCTTCTACCTGCTCTCCTGGGAGTTGCTGTCCTGTAGTGGTACACACCCTGGGCTTCATCCAACTCCACGGTCAGGCAAGATTTGAAAAGGAACACCCTCAAGTCTGATTGCTAAGTCCAGAAGCAGGGTGGGGAGCCAATGCAGGGCAAGAGGTTCAGCCCACTGCACTCAGGGGTTCAACCACACCAGACATTGGCCCCCTTCCAAGCTACATCCCAAATGACATTGGGGCTTGGGAGGAGAAGGGTAGGCATCTAGGCAACCCTGGATGACTGCATCCGTGACAAGCTACATTCTCAGCACAGCCTTTGCTGATGTCATGCCCTAGAATAATCTATGATAGAGTGAGTTTCAAGAGGCAGAAGGCAGGTCTCAAAGGGGTCAGTAGACGCTAGGTGTCCAGGTCACAATGAAGAAGAGAATCAATCATTCTGCGTTCTCTAGAGTGGGGCCAAGGCTGGTGTTACCATGGTGTTTGGGGATATGTAGGACCAAGGAGGATGGAGTTGGATGGCTTAGTCTGGCAGAGCCTCCTGGGCTGGGGGCTCTGGTGGGATCAGCATTCTGAGAGCAGGCAATGGAGGCTTAAGGAATGGTGAGATGGCAGACTGCCAGCAGCCACGCATGGCAAGCAAATGGTTGAAGTGTTTCCCTGCAAAAGATGAGTCTGGGAAGGACTCAATGAACAGAGACTCCAACTAAGTCCCACTTGCAGTAAGCAGAAAGACTGGTCTGCACAGGGTGGGAATTGATTCCTGGTACAGTGAGGAGCAGTTTCAGGGGGGGAAAGGACTGGTCCAGGCTGCTGCTGTGACTTGGCGCCGCTAGCGAAGCAGAGGCTTGCATTGTGTCAGAGAGTAATCTGGGTTCTTGGTGAGGCTTACAGGAGGCAGCAAGGAGAGCAAACACAGACAGCCTTGTTTCCATGAAGCCTTAAATGTTCTGTGCATTGAAAGATTCAAGAGCAATAGAAGGGTCACACTTGGAATTGGAAGAAATGCTCACAAACCATAAATCAGATAGAGAGTTAATACCCAGGGGGCTGTAGAGAAGACTAGAGTTTCTCAATCACCAGCACCCACATAAAAAGCTGAGGGAGGTGTGTGTGGGGGAACATCTGCAAAACCAAAACTGTGGAGCAAACACAGATCTCACAGCTGGCACAGGGAATTTCGGGGTTCTGTGGGAGATTGAGTCTCAAACAATAAGATGGGGAACAACAAAGGAAGACACCTGATGCCAACTTCTGGCTTCCAAAATGGTGACCACACACACACACACACACACACACACACACAAGTTAATGTCTGAATATATAAATAGTTCTAAAAATTTAACAATTAAAATGAGCCAAAACTTTAAATAGACATTTCTTCTCTAAAGTGAAAGAAATGACCAGCAAGCCCATGGGATATTCCACAGCATGGCTGACCTTCAGAGATACACAAATGCCAACCCCTGTGAGATTCCACCTCAGCCCTCAGGAGAAAGCTTTTAGCAAAGGCAAAAAGAATCAAACAATAGCAAGTATTTGAGAGATGGCTTGGTCATGGGGGAGCCTCTTCAGGTACCCAGAAAAGGAGCATCCTGCCAAGGCAGTCACTGTAGACAGACGTCCCCTAGCAGGTGGATGGATGGACAGGTATAGACCAGCATGCAGGAGGTCAGGAATGGCTCCAAAGCTTTCAGTCACCATTGTCCAGACATAAGGCAACAAGTCCTCTGATTCTTTCCTGCTTGGCGTTTTCTGCTGTTACAAGATAACGGGACGGGTTAAGTTGGGTGTTTCAATGTCCGACAATATGGAAGTTAGGAGGGATGATGTTCATAACATTCAGATGACCACAGCAAGGGTAGAGTGTGCTGCTGACATGGTTCTGAGATGGTGTATGGCAGTGAACCTGTCTCCAGGCTGGTTCTGGGGACAAAGACATCAAATGAGCATCACAGACCTTAGCTTCACAGATCACAGAGGGAACTGAGAGCCATGTCTTTCCAGTCCTCTGTCTCTGACTTGAGAACCATGTCAGTTAGCATATGCCTCAAGGTCCATCCAGGTTACAGCTATGCCAGGATTTCATTTTTCAAGCCTAAGTCATATTTCAGGTTGTAACACATTATGTACAGTCATTAGTCTGTGAATGAACACTTGTCTGTGTCCTACTTCACAGATCTTTCAAAATCACAAGGGCCCAGAGCCTGAGGCACCATCAGTAAGACCAGCCATTCTAAACTGTCCCCAGTGTGGACTCAGGCCATGAGTCCATGACATGGAGATTTATGTAGATGGAGCCAGCATTCGTCACCTGTCTAGCTACCTGTCCAACTATTGGAAGTTTTATGGGCATGTGCTGGGACCCCACATCTGCTCCCTGAGTATGCCTGTCCTTCTCTTCATTCACAGGTATACAGATGTCAGATTTCAGTGCATGGCACACACAGCCCCTGGTTGATGCAGAGACTCAGCCTTCTCGCTTGAAAATCAGTAGCTCTACTTCAGGTTAGAAATTGCTAGAAAACCTGACATGCATATGGTATGCACCTAAGGCCACTGTCTTGGCCCCAGCCTTGGCCTATAGGCATAGACCATGATGGTCTAGCCAGATCTTACCTAGAACACCGTTTCCCTGGGCTAAAGTTCAGATGGTGAAAGAAATGGCCTTCACTTGGGCTAACCTTGGCACTCAAGGGCACAAAGTTGACCCTGAACACCTATAACTGACCCAGGACTCTGACTGGAGACTCTTCTAAGGATGTGATGCCAAAAAGTTAGAGAGGATGTGAAGACAGTCAAGGCCTATTGCCAAGACCCTGACCATGAGTCATCTGCTTTCCTGTTACCATGGCAGAGACATCTCAGAGTTGTTAATTATAAAACACAATGCAAAGTTTGTCATCCTTACGGTGTTTAGGTGTGCCGTTCAGCAGCCCTGACTACACTCATGCTGGTTTTTAGGTGTAATGGTTCCATGGCACCAACCACGCTTGCACTGGTTGCTCAGTGAGTAATCCTAATCACACACTATTAGAACCATCAGAAGCACCCACCTTTACACCCTCATCTCCAAGGTTGACCTTGATGCTCATTAAACAGTAACTCCCCAGCTCCTGCCCTGCCTCTTGGTACCATCTAGTTCCTGCCTCTGGGGACCTTGTAGGACAGGAATCCCACAGTACTTATCATTTGTGACTAGCTTATTTCAGTTAGCATATGCTTCAAGGTCCACCCAGGTTACAGCTATGCCAAAATTTCATTTTTTAAGGTTGAGTTATAGTTCATGTGTGATGTATATTCACTGGTCTGTGAATAGACACTTGCCAGCTTCCAACTTTTGACTTTTACGAATTCTATGGCTATAAGCACAGTGTACTCTTCTATCATGCTTCTTGATGACCACAGAGCTTGCTGTAGCACACAGTGATCCAGAGATCAACTGGGTCCCCATAGCACTGGACTCCCTGACTTATCCTCCAGATGTGAGTGGACCCTCACATCTACGTTCTGGGTTTCACATTCTCTCTGCCACACCAGTCCCCTCCCTGTGACCAGCTGTCCTTACATAGACTCTGTTCATAACTGTCCAGAGAAGCATAAGGAAGTCCACAGAGAAGGCACTGGCTGAAGGACAGAGAAGCACAGCATATCACAGCCTGATTTACAGTGTTCTTGACACTAGAAGGGTCCAGCAACAGTGGAGAAGCTGTGAAAGACAGTTGTTGGCATCCCCTCCCTTGAGATGGTTTGCTCTTACAGGGCAAACCATGGAAGGAGACAGGACAGCTGGTGGCTGTCACTCTCCTGGGCCACAGAGGACTCAGTTCTATTTTTCTTCACTGGGCTGAAACATGGAAGGCAGAAGTCCCTCAAGGAGCCCTGAGGACAGGAGAGGGGTGTTTGTCACCTTCAGGACTCAGTAGAAGAGAAGGTCACCTCAGGACCTGTGTGACTGTACTGCCCACTGGGACAGAAGAGTTCCAGCCATTCCCCCACTGGGTAAAGGTAGACTTGGCCAAGAGATGAAGGAGGAAATTTGGAAGGCTCTGTGATGCTGACCAACATTTCCGTAGAAGGTTCCTGTGGCTGTGTATGTGTTCCATGTAGCTGGAAATGATGGGATCTCACACCATCTGTAAGGGCTGGGCTTCCAGTGGCTGCAGCACTGCAAATTCCTGGTGACACAGGAGCCAAAGGCACTCTGTGAACTTCTACTCTCTCACCAGGGGACACCGTGAGTCAGGCCATGCAAATTCCCATGATGTCAGCCACTCTGCTTAGCTTCTGGGACTCCTAGGTCCCTGTGCCTTTCTCCCCCTGTCCCCAAGTAGCAAAGCATAAATAAACAGATGGAAAGTTACGTCACAGATCCCTGGCAAAGCCCTCTGGCCTTGCACAGCCCTGGCTGGGTGAAAGTTTACTTTAGAAGATTCTGATGCAATAGAGAAAAAGACAAAGGAGGTGGCTGGTCGTGGGCTCTAGCACTGTCTGTTGGGGCTTAGAGGAAAATGAAGGCAGGAGGCGCCCAGGCTCCAGGTCAGAGTTCAAATCTCCAGCTCTGTAACTGGCTATGGTAACAGAGGCTCTGGCGGCCATCTGTGCCCCTTGCAAATTACTGTTGTCTACTACTGCTGCCAAGAAGCTCACTACTAGGAGACACAATCCAGGTGTGCTGGTGTGCACTTGTCATCTCAGCAGGAGCACTGGAGTGAGTGTAAAGAGGCAGGGGAGCTGGATCCACTGGTAGTGTTCGCTGCAGGAACTTGAGGACCCAGGTTCAACCCCTCAAATCCATACACAAAAGCTGGGTGGCATGGTGAATGTGTCTTCAGTCCCAGCACTGTGGAGGCAGAGGCAGGAGGATCCCGGGGGCTCAAAAGTCAATCAGTCTCAAACGGTCTACTGTAACTGAGAGATTCAGGGAGGGATCCTGTCTGAGAAGATAAGGTAGAAAGCAACTGAAGAAGAGTACTTTGACTCACCCTACTTGATTGCATACATGTGCACACACAACTTCATGCATATGTGCACCTTAAATGCCCCCACCAAATCAATGCATAAATAAAGTTCAAGGCCAGCCTCAATTGCATAGTAAGGTCCAGGCCAGCCCCAGAAACACAGTGAGACCTTATCTCAAAAGTCAGTGCAGTGGTGAAGAGCACTGGTTACTCTTGCAGAGGATTGAAGTTCTGTTCTCAACTCCCATGCCAGACAGCTTGCAAGTACCTGCAACACCAGCTCCAGGGACTCCAGCACCCTCTTCTGGTCTCCATGGGTACTTACACCCACATGCACACAGGCATACAAACGATTAAAAAATAAAACATTTTATGTGCATGCATTCATACATTAATACATATATATAACACACATACATCATACACATACATACATACATATGATGCATGAAGCCTGAGCAGATGGTGAAAGAGCTTCACAGATGGTGGAGACGTTCATCTGGGAGAACCTGTGTCTGGCTGAGTCCTGATCCCTTTACCCCATGTACACTGTTATTAAGCAGGACTGGGTTTCAGCAGCAGTTGCAGAGTCAAAGACCTTCCCTATGACGTGTCAACACAACAGAAACTACATCAGGAGACAGAAAAGCGTGTGAGCCCACAAGAGCCTTTACTTCAGCTCCTTCCAAGGTCAGCAAGGGACCTGACAGACACAAAAGAAATCAACTTCCTTCGAAGCTTAAATTCTAGGTCATTTGCAAAAACAATAAATGTACTAATCTTTCTAAAGACTATATCATCGGGGAAATAGGAGGGTTTCTGAATGGGACATAAAAGCAGTTTAACATTGATATATTTACCAAGTTTGTAACACACTTCAGCAAAATGTGCTAAAGGGCATCTGATGAATTCATGTTCTTTTGATCAGTTATGTCAGTCAGCGCTCCCATAGACAGAAATGAGAGTAATTGTGGTGGACTCAGGGGGTCCTGAAGCTCTCTGTGGCAACATTGCTTCTGGAGCAATCTCTCTGCTACTTGAAGCCTCACACCTTCTAACAGGAGCCTCTTCTTGTCCCTGTGAACAGCTCTGTTTGAGTCAGCAGGGGTGTCTGGCAAGATTGTTTTTGTCTTCAAAGTAATTCCACAGGGATGGTAAGGGAGAAATAGAATCAACAAAGCACACTTCATTCAAAAAGGCCACAGTGGTTTCTAAGACCTTGCATACTGATCTAAAAAATAATAAGATAAAGTAATTCCACAAAAACTAAAAACTGAAGGGAGTCCAGGAGACAAACAGAAGATGAATAGTAGACAATAAATAAATATTTGTAGATGATACAACTGGCTTTCAGGAGCCCTGCTCCCCACCCTATCACCAACACAAGTGTTATTCATAATCTGTAGGACCCATGAACAAGCCATTGATGGAACTCAGCTCTTACCAAGGACAGAGAGTTCAACACTCTCTTATGCACATCAGCAATAGCCAAGTGCTCTCTATTGTCGGCCAAAAAGATGCCAGCCACAGAAATGAAGCCTAGGGCTAGCTAGGGAGATGGTTCAACCAGTAAATAGTGCTTGCCTTGCAAGCAGGACAGCCTGAGTTCAGACCCCCAGAACTCACTTTAAAATAAAAGAAATCAAGCATGGTGTGTGTGTGTGCGCGCATGCATACGCTAGTGCTGGGGAGTGGAGACAGGTAGATCTTTAGGGATTCCTGGCCAGCCAGCCTAGCCTATTTGATGAGCCCTCGGCTAGTAAGTAAGAGACCCTCTCTCAAAAGAAAGGTAGGTGGTACTTGAGGAAAGACACCGGAGATTATCCTATGACTTTTACACAGACACACACACACACACACACACACACACACACGTACACAAAACGATACAACACAGAAGAAAATTTAGGTAACTATCTTGTATCTGCCTGATGAGGGATGGGGCAGGTTTCTCTACAGGGAAGTCTCAGCTGAAGGATACAGCAGAACATGGCTTTGAAGGATCAGTTCTGCTTACAATGAGGATGTGTGGGCATGCATCGCTGAGCATGTCATTTCTTTACCAAATCACATAGGTAACAATTTCAAAGCTGCAAGACTTTGCTCAGGTAGCTCTGAGAGTTGGGACAACAGAGGTGTCAAGATTTATGCAGAGAAACAAGAAGTGATCTCCCACTGCTGATGCTGTTTCAGGGGTATGGTATAAAACATCTGGATGCATGCTGAGAAAGCCATGGAGTCCTCAAGAGAATGCTAATATCTGTCACAGGAAGGTTTAAGGTGAAGGGGCCAGTGCAAACTCCTGGGTAGAAAGGGTTGCATTATTCCCAGTATGGTGGCTGGTACTCAGCAGACAGAAGGGTAAGGACAGCCAGGGGAGGTGGGTAGTAAGCTCTGTGTTGGGTACCCCCCTCCCCCATTTCCTAGCCCTTGCCTTAGCTCTTTGGCATGAGTGGGCTACTGTGTGCTCTACCAGAGCTCACCTTACCTTACACAGTTTGCCTCACACTGTACCGTCCTTACAAACCCTCCAGCCTCAGTTCAATGGCAGCCAGCAAATGTTCCCTCAGAGCATCCCAAGAAGCATAAGCAGGCAGCCTCCCACCCACCCAGGGGGGGGGGGAGAACTTCTTAAGGCCATGGGAATCCATGGACCTGCTCAGTGTGCAGAGGTCTGGTGATTGTCATAGCCCAGCTGGGAGGGATCTGGGTCAGCTCCTGCCCCCTGGCTCTGACGTAGCAGCAGGGGCCCAGTCTTTTTCCCAGGTGCTTTCCACCCTGCTCCAGAGTCTGCAACATTAGGAGATGCCACACAAGGAGCACGCTCCTCCAAGAACAAGAGTGACTACAGAGTTAAGTCTCAAACAGTCTCTGGTAGCTCCCTGTGACCACTGGGACAAATTTAGTGGAGACAGAAGGATGCAGGCCTCATATCGGGAGTCTGTGCACCTCTCTCTATAGCAGGCCACCTTCTGGAGCTGACTGCCTTTGAATGTTTAAGTGTTAATGTTGCAGACAACGGAAAGGGTGGGTGTGTTTAATGTAGGAGCATGTGACCTCACTGTAGGGGTGGAAACACCCAAGTCATAAAGCGTAAAGTCACAATGCAACAAGAGTCTCCTGTGATCAAGCTGTACTGCATGCCTTGCTTAGCGATTCCCCAGACACAGAAAGGCCAGAGTATGAGCGACCCATCCCGAGACAATACAACCTGCCTGGCTCCCTCCGCTCACTAGGGTCTGATCTTGCCTTACCTGGCTTGAGCTTCTTAAAGGCTTAGGGTTGGCCTTGTCTTGGTGAATTTAGTTACTGAAGAACTTGAAAATGGATTCTCCACTAGTGAGGGACAGTCTCAGCCCATTCTTCCAAGAATGAGTAGCCTCAACTCTCAGAATCCCTTTGCTGTATATGACAAGCCTCACTCATGTGTGCCCTCCCGGCCAGACCTACTATCCAGTACCTTAGACGTCCCTGCCTCCCTCTGCCCCATGGCCCTTAATCTACACTGATATGCCCATCTAAAAACCATACCCATGAAGACCAGGAGCCCAGTTCATGCTGGTGTGCATGTACTGCTTCAGGAAACTGATCTGTCAGTCAGTACTTAGAGGAGGCTCCCTGAAAACACAGAAGGTGGGGGGGGGGGGTTATGTTCTGGTGCAGATGGGGAATGGAAGGGCTTGCTAAGGGGAATGAACAGAGATGGTTTATGAAGAGCTAGCTACAGCAGATAAATAGAGTCTGGGATGCACACTGACCACTAGGTGGTCTGATTCAAAGCTGGCAAGAGTGGGTTCTCGGGGGAGGCTGCAAGCTGTGTGTACAGAGAAGGGGCCTCAGATACAACCCTAGGCTACTGACATATTGAACCATTACTCATATTTTGCATCATGTTAAGTGAGTGTGGGTCACTGGCCAGACTCACCCAGGGCTCATCTCTCACCTGCCGCACCTGAGGGAGCCTGCCCTCTGATGACAGCAGAGGTGGCTCCCTTTCACCTGTCCCTATCACTGTCCCAACCACCTGCCTACTTCCCTTGCTCATTCATTCAGTCATGACCTTAGCCTGTCTGGGCCGTGGAGTAGTGTCCCAGAGAAGAGATCTTGAGGCGCTTACAAGGGCTAGGTTCCAGGAACACTGCTGTCTCGAGAGAATAGCATGGTTGGAAAGGTTTGGGGTCTCCACCCCACATCAGACCAGGAAAGCTACCTTGCTATGGGGTCTTCTAGTTCATCTCAGTTCAGTTCAGTTCAGCCACTAGGCTGAGTGGTCTCCAGTCCATTCACCTGCACAAGTGCATGTGCATCCTGTACCAACATGCTTAGAGGAACAATGGGCCCTTCAGATGGTGTGCAGGGATTTCCCCTGTCCAGGGATGAGAATGCTCTCTCTCTGAGGGTCTGGACCTGCCAGCCCTGCCAGCCTTTAATCCCCCCCTTCTCCCCCCCCACCAAGCCTCTTGTTGAAGGATCATACAGAGAGCCTGATATAGGGACTTTTCTGGAACCTGTCTCACTCCAAGCCAAGGTCACTATCTTGGATGAACTTAGCTGTGTGGTGGGGCCTGGTGGTCATAGAATTCCAACCCCTGTGTAGCTCAGGGGTGAGGAAGAGGGAGTCCACCTGCACTGACTTGCCTTCTGAGAACCTTCAAGGCCATCAAGTAGAAAGGAGGCAGGAAAATGCATCATCCTGGTTTTCTACTTTTATGCTGTGGCCTCAGCAGAAACAAAAACCCAGTGTCCCTCGATGTGCCAGGATGCCCTGCCTTACAGAACAGACAGTCCTTGGGAGGCATGTAGGAACTGCAGTCTGTGGCTCTCATCCTGGCCTCCTTAACAGCTCCCACAGTCAGCCTCGTGACTGAGTGTCTCTTTCTGCACCCTGCCTCCCAACCAGGAGCTGATGGGTCTGTAAAAGCACTCAGACTCCTGAGCTGCGCTCCTGCAGGAGCAGGAGTGCTACAACCTCCAGTCTGATTTTACTCTTATGAGGGCGTTGTGGGGGTCTGTTTGGAGTACCGGGAGGTAAGAACTCAATTTTGAAACTCCTCCAAGGACAAAGGTTTTTCGAAAACAAAATATAACCATGGTTTCTGAGTTGTTCTGCCAGAAAGCTGGGGCACCCAGGATCAGGTTTCCTAAGCCAGGTGTGTCCCTCCAGAATGGACTGCTAAGGCAAAGCCACAAAACAGATAATAAATGCCAGGCTTTCACAAACAGCTCCCAACACTGCTCCTCCCAGTTAGGAACAGAGGAATATAGATTGTCCTTCCACGATTCCATTGTTTGGCTTTTCAGCTAATTCTAGAAACTTGAGCAAGGGCTTGGAGTGCCCGAGTCTCCACTCTATGATTTATATACTTATTAAGCTAGGTCATGAGGCTCCATATGCAAACCAGGACCTCATGCATGCTAGACAAGTGCCCTCCTACTGAGCTGCACCTCGGCCTCCACTGTCTACTTTGCTCACTGGAGCAGTTCTGGGAGCACCTAGGAGAGACTCTGGTGTTTACTGACTCCTGTTTTATTGTCTGGACTGGGTGGCACCTCTGACCCTTTTTCCTCCTGTGGAAATGCCCTGCGAGTAATATGTCATCCTCTGTAAGAGTACAAAGTGATATTGGGGACACTTAGGGGAATTTCATATAGAGTCTGAACATATAGGGAAATTCATGCACAGGAGGATCTATATAGATGTCTATACACATGAAGATAATGTGTGTATGCATAGGGATCCATGCACAATAAATTATGTACAAATGAGGATTTATGTACACAGTAGGAGCTACAAAAAGACAAAGACCTGTGCACATACTGGGAGCTGTGCACACATGGGAATCTGTGCATACATGAGGATACACACACACACAGTGGGAGCTGTGCACACATAGGATTCCATATCCACAGTGAGAATGTTGCACACACAGAGATCTGTGCACACAAAGATCCATGCATACAGGGTATCCACATATGGGGTGGATGTTGTGAGCTTGGTGGGAGCAGCAGAGCCCCAGGGTCACATACCGTTTTTTGTTTTTTTCCATTTGACTCACTTCTAAAATTCTCTACTGATTTAAAATCCACTCCTGCTTGCTTCTGCAGCTGGGGGTCCCTGAGGAGCCTGGCTGGCTTACTTGACATTAAACAGGAAAAACCAGGAGAGAAAAGACAGAGTGGGAAGGGATGGTGAATAGAGATACCCAGAGCTATATGCACCCTGAGGCAGAGACTGCCCAGTGGCTTTCAGCACTCCTCGCTCCCCTAATTCCAGCAGAGCCAGAAGGTGTGGGATTTTGAAAGTTGTATCAGGGGAACCATTTAGCACTAGAGGCAAAGACTTTTCTAGAAGCCTGGCTGGGAGCCCTAAGCCCACTGAGGGAGCTAGA
Source organism: Rhynchomys soricoides (assembly GCA_019843965.1). Lineage (NCBI taxonomy): Eukaryota > Metazoa > Chordata > Mammalia > Rodentia > Muridae > Rhynchomys > Rhynchomys soricoides. The sequence continues at coordinate 3,580,896 of JADRCH010000116.1, forward strand.
TAAATGTGTTCCCAGCTCCGTGAGCATCAGAGAGGGTCCTGGGAAAGGAGACAGATGCTAAGCCTAGTGAGAAGAAAGGCCAAGGGGGTTATTTTTTCTGCCTTCCCCTCTGTGAGATGCACATAACTGGCTGGTCTTCCCTTTTGCATCAGCTGGACTTCAGTGATTGATGGCTGATAAGGCTGGCAGCTCTGGTTTCAGTCTGTCTCACCCAGTGTTAGCTGCCTTCAACCTCCACATCACCCTGCTTATCTGAACCCCTCCTCCCCCCCCAGACACTTACCACCTCTCAGGAGTCTTAGGGTAAAGCCAGGCAGCCTAGGCCCTCCCCAGAAGGAAGGCACTGGGATACAGTGCTTAGAAGATGGTATGGGAACCTCACCTATATCAAATGGCCACTGTGACTCTTTACCTCTACTCTGGGATCCTGGTACCCAGGGCCACCTCAAGTCTTCTTGCTGCCTGCTGCTGGAGTGAGATCCTATGGTTCCCTAGATGGGATAGGGGGTAGGGGGTGGTGGTGGTGGTGGAAGGCTCCACCCAGCTCAGGGGCTCTCCTGCACATTACCTGGTATTCATACTGACCTTCAAAGCTGGCTTCTGAAACTGCCCTGCCTAGGATGCTGAGGGCTAAACCCAAAACAAGATTCTAAGCCTGGAATGACTCATGAGCCAACTTCAAGGTTGAGGTTCCATTGCACAGGCCCCAGGGTAAGTCTGGGGGCAGGGAATGGACAGCTCCTTCCGTTTGGGTGCTGGCATATGTGGCTGAGGTAAGGTGATAGAAATGTCCCTGAAAAAAGAGTCCCCCCCCCATGCTAGCATAGCTAAACAGAGTGGGCTTTCAGCCGACAGCTCATTCCTGCCTGAGGAAGATTCCTGTGTCTGAGCTGCTTACACCAGCACATTTTCCCCCTCACCAGTCATTTCACAGGTCCATCTAGCTTCCTGGGACAGCATGGGTGAAGATAGAGCAAAGCTATGAGCTTGTCTGTGGAGGTCATGCACAATGATGATGGGCTTGCAGGCACACTGTCCCTGGGAACCACATTTTCTTATTCCTTGATCCAGGAAGTCCTCAGATCCTGCCCAGATCATGCAGATGGTCAGAGGCTATCATAGCCAGGCTGTGCCCTCCGTCTCGAGGTTTTCCTGGCCTGGTCTTTAGAGCAGTACCCAATTCCTTCTTCACATCACTGGCTCTGTGTCTTGGACTATGGCAGGGCTCTGCAGAGTCAAGGGCCCAGCTCATCTGGTTAACAGCCAGGGGCCTACGTGGTGCCTCACCAAAACCCTGATGATTGTTAGTGGACTTGGCCTGTTTCGTGTAGTGAATGGAGGAGACTGAAGATCTGGCCTCTGTGGCTTTAGAGAAGCCTGGGTCTTGGTTGGAGATTGGTACCTACCACTGAGACAATTCTCACTTCCGGTTTGCTTCGAGAGGGGCTGAGCTGTGATCTTAAAACTATACTTGGAGTTTCAGCCTAAAAGTTAAAGCATTGGGGATTTTCCCATGAAGACAGATATTCAGTGACCTTCATCAACAGAATGGTCCCCACATCTTAATGCCTGTCTGGTCCTTCTGGCGACTGTGTTCCAGACTCACAGTTAAGTGGGACAATGGACTAACCACCTCAGTATCTGTGGCTTAGCTCTTCCCACAGCTAATTGTGTCTTCCACCAACCAATTACAATACCCTAAAACCAAGGTAGACTATTTAAGGAGAAAGGTTATTTTATTTTATTTTTATTTTATTTTGCAACATATTAAAATGCCATCTCTGTTTACAGGACGAGGCTTGCAGGAGAAATCTAACTCTCAAATGCCAGAGGGGTGCAAGCAATGAGCCTGCACAGCTGTGCTGTTCTGTCTTCCCATCATGAGCTCACCTTACCCCGTATCCCAAGGATGTTTCTGGGCTATGTTCTGGTTGTCAGGAGTGTGAGGTGTGCGTGAGGCTCCATGCCTCCATCCTAATGTGACGAGTGTTTGGCCCATGGTGTTCGATGTCTGTGAGCTGGAGGGATGAAGAGATGGGCAGAGGAAGGGGGGATGGGAGGTGGGAAAAGGTGAGCGTTTGCCAATGGTGCTGGGATGCCAGTAAGCACAGTCACACAGAAACCCCCAATGTTGTTTCTACAACTTCATCCCACGGTCACAGCAGGAAGACAGAGAGAAAGTTGGCAGCACACCGTTGTTGCCCTGGAAGGCTTGGGCTGGAAAATCTGCCAGGGGGTCTTAGAACATGCTTGAATACCACCTCCCATCCCTGAGGTCCGGTGGGGCCACGTGACTGGTTCCCAGCAATGAGCCGTGGGAGGAAGTGCTGCTGGTATTTCGCTGCTAAAGCATGGAAGAATTGGCATGCATCACTCTGGTGTCTTGCTGCCCTTAGTTCCTGAAAATAATACACGGCATAGCCGTAAGATGTTGAGTCGGGCCGGAGTCCCAGCCTAACTGTGTAGAGCAGCACAGTGCCAACCCCAAGAAGCCAGAAGTGAGAGAGTGTGGCACTAAACCTCAGCATGCAGGGGCTTGTATGTTGTTGCAGCGAGGCCTAACTCACCCTGGCAGAACCACACTTCTGGGTCGGAAAGCAATCCCATAATGCATTGCTGTCCTCCATGGCCTCCTGAAAAGTCCTGTCAGTGCATTTGCTCCAAGAGATGGTATCCTCCAGGAGAGCTGAATAAAGCAAGCCGTTTAAAATCCATGCCACAAGAGCTCAGCCACTTCTTACTACAGTTTTCACAAATTATAAAACTCTTCCAGGGTTCGCCCAGGACTTTATGTGAGCAGTCAGTGTAGCTCTCCGAGATCAGATTTCCTTAAAGACGCACAGATTAGAAGACTAGAGAGTTTTCATTCTCTTGCACTTTCCATAAGCATCATTTCAAGTCTTTATCTGTGGCTCAGATTTACTAGCTTATTTACAGAGTCCTGCCTCGGGTGAGGGTTTTGTTGATTTTTTTTTTCTCCTCTTGGTTTACTTTCATCCTTTTTATTTGATTGCAGGGCAGTGTTTTGTTTAAAGTGAATTCAACCTGAATTCTTGAAAGCCTCGCAGGACATCTGCATCACATCTAGTTACTGACCAAGCTTGATTAAAGAGACATGGGGCGGGAAGGTGGGTTTTTGGATTGAGGCCTTAAGTAGATGGCTGAAGCTGCTTATAAAATTGACATTAAAACCATTTTGCATATTCATGGGGTCTGTCTTGGCAAAAGAATTGACTCTGAGATGTTAAGATGGAGTTCAAGTCTTAATTAAAAGCTTTTAATGGGCAGTTAGGACAGGGTTGGTTTCCACAGAAAATATGAGGCCTGGTTCCACCGGAAAGTTTGTAGAGAGCCTTCAGAGACTGAAGTAGGCACCTCCACTCTGCTGGTTTCCAAGATCTTGTTTAGTATCTCTGGCCCTGAGCTTTGCTATAATTCAAAATAAAAGTCACCTCTGACTTTCAAACTTAGGAATATTATCACTCTTGATAAGAAAATACAATGCAAGGACATGTTTGTGCGTCTAAGAGTTCCACAGATGACTTCCCCAGGGCAAGTCCACAAGAGATGTAGAACTAGAGATGTCCTTAGACATGCGGTGGTCATGCTCTTCAGAAGTCCAGTGCCCTCCTTGGATATGTCCACACACCCCACTTTCCAAGCTGCAGCTGGCTTCAGTGCAGGCAACCCTTCACCTAGCAGCAGACAAGTAGATATCCCTGGAGTCCCAGAGGGGCAGAGAGGGACGGATGTAGAAGCCAGCCAAGAAGAGATGCTAGGTCTGACCCAGTTACCTGTATTCACACTGACTTCCTGGTGGTGAACCACGTGATTTTAAAACCACATGTTTAAAATCCCTGCTCCAAACTGTGAACTCAGTAGATAACAACCAGAGTGAACTTGAGTCAAAAGTTGCACATTTTAGAGAAGAAATTGTGTGCGTGTGTGTGTGTGTGTGTGTGTGTGTGCATGTCACACACATGTATATGTGCACAGGTAAATGTGTGTATATGTGAATGTGTGTATCCACGTATGTGTGTGCATATATGTGTGCATTTATACATGAGTGTATACATGCCTTTCCACATGGTCTTTCTATATATATGGGTACCCACATGGAACACACATGTATATATTTACACATACATGTGCATATGTATTTGTTGCCTATAAACACATTCTACCACTTTAGATCTGGAAGCATTTGGAAATGATTTTTTTCTATGGCATGCTCTATTTTTTTCTTCAAAGCATAGAAACCTCTTTTACTGAAGTCTACAGGTAGATGTGCACATAGTTTCAAAATACTGTTGGTATTCTCTGGGGGTCCCTGGATACCCAGTGATGATTCTATGTATCAAGGATGTCTGATGACAAGGCATAGAAGTCTCTGCTGTGCTCTTTGACAGACAACCTCTCCTATCAGTCCCTGATTTCTGGGCCTAGAGCAGAATGCTATGCTTGTTTTGTATGGCCAGTGTTTGTTGTTGAGTGATGACTTTCATAGAAGATTTTGCTGTGCTCACACATCTGTGGTCTCTAGTATTACATAACCTGGAAGGAACAGGTACCTAGAATCCCAGAGAAGCCTGTGCATGAGGCCTGGGGCATCTTTTCTCCTTCTCGGGCTAGTGGCCTCATGTGTTAATAACTGCCCTGGAACTTGTGTTCGATACAGAATTCTTAACCCACAGTGAGCACCAGCCAGGTGCCAGGTGTCTCCTCACCTTCTGGAAAGGTTGCACTGCCCCTTTATAGATGAGGCAATGATTGCAGAGGGAGACATGGCAATCTGTCCCTGAGCTGTCTGGGATGCAGGAGTGAAGAGATGCCTACATGGAAGTGGGCCCAATTCAGCCTGGGCCTATGGAGGCCCCGGAAGGGCAATCCCACTCCTGTGCACACCATCAAACAAGATGGATGAAGGAGGCACTGAAGGAGATGCCACAGGAGTAAAGTCAACCTTTGGTGCAGGTGGAATGTCCTGGGCATTTTTGGCCAGGGAGGCACGGCCACCAAGGATGCCATTTGCTGGGTCAGAAGGCTGCCTGCCATTCTTGGGAATATGTCTACAGTTCTTTGATGAATGATCACCTGACAGCCGTACTCACAGAGCCAGGCAGGTGCTTAAGGACCTGACACTGATGTCACAAGGGGTAGTCTTTGCTGTTAGCAGGTCCATGGTCCATGGTTCTCGCCTTGATTCCCAGTGTTCTAAAGTCCAGGAGCATCCTGCATCCCATAGTCCATAATCAGTCCCCAGTGAGGCTTTCTTCTCTAGAAATAGGACCAGAGATGCACACATATGTGCTATCACTCACTCATGATGCCTTTTAATTATGAAAAATATTCATTGTTTAAGAAAATACAGAATAATTGTTTTCCTATTCAAAAAAAATGGTTGGAAACCAAAATAAATGCATAAATGTGTTTCAATATCTCACCATTTATGAATGAGGAATTTAACTCAGGAATATTACTTTTTAAAAATGTACCAATTATAGCCATGTTTCTGGATCTCCCTACTTCACTCAAGTGGCCTGAGGTGACAGGGCATCTGACCAGAAGTGATCACAAAATCCTTTCCCGGCTCTCCTGACTCAGTATCCCTGAGCACTGTGTGACTGTGTGGAGATTGCTGGACACTTGCTTCCACCTCCCTGCTTTTTGCCCCTCCACATTTCATTGTTGGGGCTGTGCACTGACTTGCAGAACCTCAGGGAGGCTCATGTTAAAATGTGGGCCCCAAGCACCTACTCAGTGAGAGTGTTGCATGCCTCAGCCAAATAAAGCATGGAGCCTGGTATATAAAAAGGATCGTAGTGTCACCCACCAGTGTCTGGGTACCATCTCTGTTGCACCCTGCATATAGAGACTGTTCCTAGGTCATCCTCTCGTCTCTGCTCTCCCCACTGCCTCTTACAGTCCAGGCTTCAGTCCTCCTTTATCTTGTATTGATGGATCAGTCCTCTGGATATCGGGGGCTGCTACCTGCTTGTTCTTCCTCCTGGATGCCTCCCACTGTAGGTTACCACTTGACCTCTTACGAGCCTACTCATTCCTGGGCGTCTGTTGCAGCTTGCTCTGTGAGTTCTATCATAGGTAGGAAGCAAAGAGCTGCAGAGTTGGACTCTAGATTCAAGTCCTAACACAGTCCTACCCAGCTTTCACAAGGATGGTTATATTGTGTTCTTTCTGTGTATGTGTGTCTCTCTCTCTCCTTCCCTCCTTCCCTCCCTCCCTCTCTTCCCACTGAGGACCAGGACCTGCTTTGGAAGCCTAGGCAACTCCTGGATCTGCGTGAGCTAATCAATGTAGCCTCTGTGACTCCCCCACTGGCCCTGTTGGGTCTGTGTCCCCAGTTTTCTGGGCCATTGAGGGATCCCTCCTTCATCGTTGGGACGCATGACTTAGCTCTACAGTGCACATCCAATACGCCTGTGCCCACAGCACTCATCACTGTCTCAAGGCTGTCATATATAGTCCCTTCTGTCTGTCTCTGGCCCCTCCCCAAAGTGACACTGGCCCACCCCAGATCCTCATATTCACCTGCTTGGCTAGGCCCCATTTCTCAAAGTGGCCCTTCTTGTACTGTCCACAGATAGTGCTGAGGGTTCCCAAGAGCATGCAGTGCTACACTGGAATTGTTTGTAATGCATACTGACTTCACAGCACAGCAGCACAACCCTGAACAGACTCACATGAGTACTTCATTAGAATACCTATCGAGTATTTGCTGCAATGAATTGTACTATCCATCCCCAAAGTGAGCAGTGAGCTGGTTCAGGACAATCCCGGTCATCTCTGCATGCCCCATCCCTGCTGTGCCCTTCTGCCACCATCCTCAGATTCTGTTGAGCTGGTGCTGGTGTGAGGGGCAAGTGGGTGTTCCTTGGCATTATCTGAACGCATTTGCTGAGTTAACACCCCAGAATGTGTGCTTGCATGCCCATGCCTTGCATGTGAAATGGTGTTTCTGGCCAGGACTTGAGTTCTGGTTGCCCATCTTAGCCCACCTGTGTCCTGTGCTGCCTGTGTCTCTGAGATGACAATGTCTGATTAGATGGTCCCTGAAGGAGCCTCTGTCACCACTGGGTTGGGATGGAGCCATTTCTCATCCTTCTTTTTCTCCCCTGGGTTTTATTTGGGAGCTGATTCAGCGGCATCCGAGGAAGTCATAAGTCACTTCAAGGAGTCGTTCCTGGACGTGGAAACTGCAGGCTTGGAAAGGCTCAGCTCCTCTGGTGATCTGGCTCATTGTGGCTCTGAGGCTAGGGAATGCCCTATGTAGCCTTTTGGTGGCTCATGAGGATGAAAAGTCAGGCTTTACTGAGCAGGAGGCTGCCAGTAAAACAGGAAGGCTTAGCCGTCAGGGCACTGGGTCTGGCCTTGCTGTGCTAGCTCCCATGAGATGGACAAAGGGACAGAGTTAGCTCCTAGGATGTGGGGTCATCGATGGGTAGGGGATAGAGAATGACCCTGAGGTGGTGACCCTGCAGTAACCTTAGGATAGAGGCAAACCTGACATTTCTGTAGTTATTTTGGGGCCACCAATTGGAGGTCATTGCAAAAAGTCAGCCTGGGGTCCCTGAAGCCCAGTGAGGAAGAGGGATGATGACAGGAATAAAGGGTTTCCCCTTTGTCACACACAGCAAGCCCAGGACAGATGCATACATGGGTCATTGAGCTAGAAAGAAGGCAGATTCAGGAAGACCTATGTGGTCATCTTGCCCAGCTTCACCCTAATCCTTCCTGCAAATGACTTATCTGCCAGGGTCCAAAAGCACCAGGATGCTACCACCCAGAGATAGCCAATGAACACAGAGGTCTCAGCAGCACAGATACACTGGGGTCGCCCTTGCCAAGATCACACCAGCTGCAGCAGAATTGGAGCAGCAGGTCACAAAGTGGAATACACAGTCGTGACCTTCCCCATCCCCAGCCTGGGAGTGGGGATTGGAGAGCATCCTATGCAAACTGGGATTCTGAGAGGGAATGGAATGTCATCCATGGGTCATTACAGGGCTGTAGAGAAGCCTTGTGTCCTAGAGGGATAAAGGACCCCTTCCACCACCAGGGTGGCTCCCTGTCTCAGCTCTGGCTGGCTTTGTAGAATCCTATGGTTAGTGCCACAACCTCCTCATTGTCTGATGAGATACACAGCCAAGCTCTGGCCCAGTTCTCTAGAGTCAAGGTCCAGAAGCCCACAAAGGAGACCACACAGTTGCTGCTTCAGGTAGGTGAACGCTACAATAGCCCTTTGAAGGGTAGGAACGTCCTGTGAGGGGCCCGGGCACAGCCACCCAGAGGAAACTATAAAAACAAATGAGTCCCAGAAGGCCCATTGCTTGGCAATTTTCATTTGCCTCAGAGAAAGAACAGCCTGTCTATCCCTCCTCCAGAGCCCACTGACATCCTTCATCCCACAGAAGGGCCCCCACCCCCATCTTCAAACTCCCCGAAAGGTCTCTTTCAGCTACTGTTTCATTTCAGAAGCCTCAGACTGGAGGTGGGCCAGGGATTTGAGGTCAGTCCCGTGGCTCTGTACTTTGCCCATATGACCTTCCCACCACCTGAGTCATCCAGAGGCTGCTCAGAGGTATGTGCAGACAGACATGTTGTCTTGGAGAGAATGAAGCCCAACTGTTGTACACCCTACCCTTGTCCCATAAGTCTACACTGGTCACTCCTACCTAGCACCTAGCACTTAACACCTAGCACCTAGCACCCAATTCCTAGTACCCAGCTAGATCATTACTCCTAACTTGCTAGCACCAGAAGAATCCAGGTTAACCTGACTTGCAATTCTTGTGAGGTGGTCTCTTTACTACAGATATTCGCTGTCTCGAACCTGCCCTGCCCTGCCCTGCCCTGCCCTGCCTTGCCTTGCCTTACTCTGAGCTGAGTTGGCTGAAGGATCTGAAATGGAGGAAGATTTTGCTTTTGGAAGCAAAACATGTTGCTTCTTCTCTGTCTGTGCACATGCATTTGTCAAAATGACAGCCTGCTGGGGAGGCAGCGACAATGTGTGTGTGTGTGTGTGTGTGTGTAGCTTGGGGCTGGCAGCAGGCCTGAGGCTACCCAAAGTTGGTCTCCCCTCAGAGGCCCTGTGCTTTCCTTGAAGCTCTTACCCGGTAGGTAATGAAGCCCCTTTAGCTGATTGAGGTGACTTGGTACTTGTCCCCAGCATCTTGGTGCCTGCCATTTAGATGATCACTGAGTGTGGCCAGCAGTGTCCACTGCATGGCCCACAAGAGACTGTCCTGAGAAACTCATGGCCTAAATGTCCATGATCTTTGAAACAAACTGTTCCAACCTCAGAATGGTGGCCATGGTAGAGCCAGGCCCAGACAGGGAACAGCAAAATGTCCATGGTCTTGCATCTGCCATTATGCTAAGCTTCTGCGTGATATGCATGGTCTCAGCCTACTCAGTTTACTTCTGTATAGGGCTGAGCTGCTACTGCATGTGAACAGCCAGACTGTGCATGCTCAGAAGCAGCCTCTCTATGCAGGTATAGTTCTAGGGTCCCAAGTGACAACTGAGAGGCTCCTGGGTCACACTCTGTGGTCACTGTGCCTGCTTCTGAGTTGCAGAATCCAGATGCAGGCAGCTCACTATGAGCATGATCTGTCATCCTGGGCCCCTTGCAGCTGCTTGGTGGGCCCCACCAGCCCAGGGCTCCTTCTACCTTCTCTGTCAAGGAGAGAAAAACACTCTGACTGCCAGCTTTGGCAAAGCATACATGTCAGCATCGCCTCCTGGTTTAGGGCCTTGGAGGTTCCCTAGGGTGGTGGGAAGCAAGGCTAGCCTGAGGGTAGGGTCAGTAGTGTCTTCTCTCTGCCTAGTAATGCCAGTGTGGTCCTCACCAACTGTTCTTCTGTAACAGATGACAGCTGAGTTTTCTGAGGCTCAGCTGTCTCCCTTCAATATGGGGTATGAGAACCTGTGCCCACTGGCCCCCAGCATGAGCTGTCACTGGCATAGCAAAGTTTGTCTTTCCACCATTACTTATCCCTCTACCTGAGCTGTCCTCAGCCCACCTTGGTCCAGGCCTACCATGCCTCCTGCAGTAGGCAGCCACTGCTCACCAGGCATGGTGGAAGCCCCTGTCCTAAGCTGTGGGAGCTGCTAGGTTCTCTCTGGTCTCTTCACAGTGTCTCTCTTTTGACAGCTACAAAGTGTATGTCATGTGCTGTTGACAAGTGTCTTAGTTACTGTCCTATTGCTGTAATGAAACTCCATGTCAGTGGCAACTTTTAGAAGAACATATTTAACTGGGGGCTTGCTTACAGTTCCATGGGGTCTGTCAGTCCATGGTCTACAGTTTCATAGTGTCAGTGCAAGGTCATCATGGTGAGAAGTAGACTGGTGTGACATTAGAGCAGTAGCTGAGAGCTTCACATCCTGATCCACAAACAGTATTCAGAGAGGGGGAGAGAGGCACACTCTGCAACAAGGCCACACCTCCTAATCCTTCCCAAATAGTTCCACCAACTGGGTGTTAAGCGGCAAAGATATCAGCCTATGGGGGCCATTCTTATTCAAATCACCATAGCTGACATAGGATCCCAGCTAGGAAAGGAGATAGCTTCCTCTCTCCAGAACTTTCACCATCATGGCAGTCTGGCTAGCCTGAGCACTGACAGAAAATGTCTCCATGACCTTCAGAGCACACACAGTAGGTCCATGACCCCCAAAGTAGGTCCAATAATTAGTCCTGCTTAGTGTTTTTTGCCCAGGGAATGTGAACCACATCACCAAGGCCTCTTCATTCTTGAGTAGATGTTGGTAATTAGCCCAAGGTCTGGCTACAGAGCTATCCTCCTGATCTCCGTGTGTGATGAAGTAGGTAGGTACTTGCACCAGCTCTCCATCCTTGTGGCTTGCTATTCATTCTGAATCCCTGAATTTAATATTTTAGGTGATTTGGAGTTAGTTCTTAAAAACAGTAGCAAGGCTCATGTTTGTAATCCCAGCATTTGGAAGGCTGAGCTAGGCAGATTGAGAATTCAAGGGCAGCCTGGGCTACATACTGAAACCCTACCTGCAACATTAACCAGACCAAAGCAACAAAATCCCAAGCAGCTTTGCTGATGCTGTAGGGTTTTCTCATTCAGATGCACGGGTCAATGTTCCTTCCGCTGGCACTTGTGCCATTGCATTGGTGTTAGGCTGTGTTTTGGGGGAGGGAGGGCTGTGACTGAAAACAGGTATAGGTGGGAAATCTCCATTCTATCAACCTAAAAGGGCTCTAAAAATTCGGCTCTAAAATAACGGGCATGAATAAATAAAATAAAACAGAAAATGTACTCTCTTGCTTATACTCTGGAATAGCTGGTATCACACAGGTAGGAATGACTGTCCCTGAGGCTTCTGTTAAATCCCATGACCTAGGTTTACCTATTCATATGGATCACATGGACCTTTGGTAAATGGATTATTTTAAGTAGCAGTTAGTCATGGATCTATTTTTCTGTCCTGAGCTTTCTGCACTGAATTTGGTAGATAGAGCAGTGCAGTCATTAAGAGAATGGCATTCTGGGAGCGGTGGCTCACACTTGTAACCCCAGCACTTGGGATGCAGGAAGCTTGCAAATTTGAGGCCAGCCTAGGCAATGCTAAAATGGGACTGGGGACAGCTCACAATAGACCACCCAGCCTGAGTGCTGGCTCATGACATTTCCCTGGTGCAACTTTGGAGAGATGCAAAAAATAAAAGAGTTGCCAGGGCCTAGGGGCCCCCTAGCCTAGGAGGCAGCTCCAAAGACTGTGAGCCTCCCAGCTCAACCCACAGTGACTCTGCAGTTCCCCATCCTTCCAGTCTCCTATCTGACAGTGCGGGTAATGTCCCACCTCCTGTCATACTATGGAAGTAGATGCTGGACACCCAAGCAGGTTCCTGTTCATCCCATAGCTGGGAGTTCTTTCTACCTGGAAAGCTTCCTAGTGCCTATCTTTTCCCATCAAGGTTCTGAACATTCTAGAATTGCCAGGTAGGGGACACAGGAAGGAGGCTGCTGTGGGTCTGAATGGTTTTGTTTCTTTTTGTGTCCGAATCCCCATAGGTTGTTGTTGTTGTTGTTGTTGATGATGATGATGATGATGATGATGATTCAGAACCAATACATTTCTTTGTAATATGGTTTAGACCCAAGTCTTCTAGACCCAACCCCCCCCCCCTTTAGTCTGAAGACTTTCCTCTTTGTTGGCTGGAAAACTATTTTTGCTCTTCTCTCTCCTCAATGGCTAATACCCATCTCAGGGCAGGGAGGCCTCCCAACAGTGTGTGACCTTAGGGCTTGTTCCCCCATATCTACCTCTCCAGTCATCTCCCCCTTGGTTAAAACCACATCATCCCTAAGCTTTCCATGGCTTCTGAGTCTTCTCTGATAGTTTCCAACCCGCTCTTGTCTTTCAAAGTGAAGCACCTCCTTCCCTGGGGCCACTCAGTAGGTGCTAGTGCGCACTTCTCATGGAAGTCTCTGCTCCATGCACCTTTGATCAGTGCTTGCCCATTCCCTCTCTCCAGCTACTTATGTTTGAGCAGCTCAGAAGTTGTATCTAGACTCACCCAGGATGGGAAGGGCCCCAGGTAGAAGATGAGGCTCTCTAGAAGCCCAAGTGCTTCCCAAGTTGGATGAGCAATGGGACTCCTGTGGTCTGATGGCTTCCTCAGCTTCTAGTACAGCTGTACTCCCACTCAGCCTGTCACTTCCCCAACCTCTGTGCCACTGAAATCCCAGGAGTTAAGAGGGTCTTGGTGTTAGGACCAGCAGAATATAGCAGGAAGGCAGGAGCAGACTGGCAGGGGCTGACCTACTTGAGTAAACTGACAGGCCTTCGGGTGCTGAGGAGCCTAAAGTTCATCCTTTTCTCATTCTAGGGGCAAAGAGGTCAAGTAATGTAGGGGAGCACACTGGACTTCTGTGTACTATAGATGGTGGCCACACCCATGGTTCTGTGGTCACTTCCCCTTTCACCTTTTGAGAAACCCAGATGTGTGTGTGTGTGTGTGTGTGTGTGTATGTCCATGTGCATATATGTGTATGTTTGTGCACATGTATATATGTGTGTGCATGCATGCCTGTGTGTCTGTGCATGCATGTGTATGTGCATGTATGTGTATGCTTGCACGTGTGTGTATGCATATGTGTGCATCTGTATATGTATGAATGTGTGTGGGTGTACGCGAATGCACATGTGTGCACTTTGTGCTCCTTCTGACAGATGAGCTAAGTCTCCTGTATAGCAGCATCTGGCCTGCACTTTCTTTAAGACAGTTTTCAGCATCTCCACCATGGTCTATCCTTTGAGACGGTTTTCAGTGTCTCCACTATGGTGTAGTTTATATGTGTGTTTCTTCTTCTGTTAGATTCTCTCATTCTCTGCGTTTTCTGAAACTAGCACCATTCTTTGCACGTGCCAGACACTCAGCACATGCTAGGAGGTGGATGAATGTGCACACAGGTGGAAGGAAGGGAGGGAGGGAAGAAAGAATGGGAGAGAGAAAGAGAGAATGAATGGAAAGACAGATGTATGTCAGACAGACAGATACCTCGCAGCCCTTCTCCTTGCCTCACTTGCTGGAGACTCACTAGTGTGGCATGCCTTCCTTTGGCCAGCACGAGGCCCTTAAGAGCTTCTTAGTGCCTAGGAGTCTGGTTCAGGGACCACTGAACACTGTTCTCAGTCCAGCTGCAGCAGCTCTGCAGCTTGCTCAAGCCAGGCACAGCCACAGTGAGCCACAGGAGGCCCAAGCATGGGGCTCGGGTAGCCCTTCAGTGGGGAGGCCATCTTGAGCCCAGATGTTTTACATTTGCCCATGTCTACAGACATGTGGGGGTCAAGGTGACATCAAGGGGGTTAGGCTAGGAGGCTCTCAGTCAAGAAGACTAATGAACCTGCCACTTGCTTCTGCCTGAGCCTCAGGCCCCTCCGGCAGATGAAGCTAACCCCCAAAACCTACCCTACTGGGACAGCCCCTGCCATTCTTGGCTTTTCATGGACCATCCTGTGCTTCCCGTGGAGGGCTGGCTCAGCTCAGATATCAAAAGCTGTTGTAATTATTTCCTCCCACTGAGGAAGGCTTCCATTTAGCTCCCCCCCCCATTAATTATCTAATTATAATCACATTTCTCCAATAGAGCAGCCTTTGACTCTCTGCCCAGGACCACTTAAAAAGGCTGAAATATTTGGAGTGCTCGGAACTTGAAAAAATGGAGGCGGGAGGGAGAAAGAGAGAGCAAGCAAGCACACGTTTGTGTGTGTGTGTGTGTGTGTGTGTGTGTGTGTGTGAGTCTGTGTCTGTATGTGTGCATGCCTAATTGTAGTGAAAATCTTATACTTCCTAGATTGTTGTCATGATTCCAGAAGGAGGAAGCATTCTGGAGCTTTAAGAAACCACTCACAGAGCTCAGGTCTCTGGAACAGCATTGCTGAATGTCTGAGGCCTTTGCACACTGGCCAGTGTAGGTGTGGCAATATGGTGTGTGGCCCTGAACAGCCAGTAACAAGTCAGATGCAGCCTCTGCTATGGCTGCAGCCTGGATGGCTCAGACCTGGCTGTTCCCCCAAACCCCCTTAGTGGCTTCATTACCCACCTGGATGAGACTTCCAGCATGCTGCAGATTCCTGACAGCAGACAGCAGCTTGTGCCAACTAATATGTCCCCCTCACTCTGGAAACCATGCAGCAGTAAAGCAGTCTTGAATTAATGGCTACCCCCTCTTATTACGGCTCTCCAACCATCTCCCCTCACATCTCAGTGAGCTCAAGGTGGGTAGAGATCTGATGTCAAGACCTCCAGACTCCTCCAGGACCTGGGCATCCCTCCTGCAGATGCCCCTTTCCCTCTTGTCTACACACCACCCCCTCCAGGAAGTTTGGTTCAAAATCAGCTTTCACTATGGGAAGGTAGGCTGCTGCTGAGCAGAGCACCCAGTGTGCTGCAGGCATGTGTGTGCATAGACATGTGTGCATATACTATGCATATGTGTGCCCGTGTATGCATGTGTGAGTGAATTGCCCCATGGGTCATGGGTGTGTGGCACACGAATACAGTGTCTTCCATGAACCTGACATTTGACCTGCTGCCCACATCCAAATTAGGTGGCACCAGTAGAGGCAGAAGGTTCCTACACCAGATCACCATGAGAGCAGAGTCTGAAGCTGGCAATGGCATCAAGCCCCACTGGCCCAGTTTCCATTGCCTCACATGGCTTAAAAATCAGTTGTGTGACATTGCAGTGATGGAAAGTTGTGGGTCTTACTGACAGATGAGGGAGCAAGAAACACAGCACAATGTACGCCACACACCTCACTGTATACATGTCACACACACACATGCCTCACACACATACATATAGACACACACATCACACACCACGTGTACACTGTACACACACACCACACACCACGCGTACACTGTACACACACACCACACACCACGCGTACACTGTACACACATCACACACCACGTGTACACTGTACACACATCACACACCACGTGTACAC